>CM053786.1:396795793-397383293 GCA_028749045.1 Cupressus sempervirens
AGCCTAAAATCTTTAGCCATATTAAAAACTACCTAGAATGGCTACTGGCCTATTTCCTAAACATGGATAATAGTTTGTTCTGGCCGCTAGCCATACATAACAATTTATAAAATAGTCTGGCTAAAATAACATATGGCCAAACCAAAGCCATTCAAAACTATTTACTTAATGTAAAAAAATGACAACTTCAAAAATTGTTCTTCCAGCTGAATGGCTAACTCTATATTCTTGCATCTTTATTCCTGTAGTAGAATAGATCACAAAATACCAATATGTATAAATTCATCCACTCTTTTCAAGAAAAATTTCAAACCTTAAGACTTTATTAAATGCATTATATTCCTCAATATTTAATGGCATAATAATGGTTTAGATAGGCTTAAGACAAGGCAAAAGTTATAAAGAATATAAAAAAAAACAAAAGCAGTTTGTACACCCATCATTCCCCGCAGCTTAGAGGTTTTGCATGTCCTCATGGAATTGAGGTGTTTGGCTCGATCCAATAGGCTTCACATTAAGTATCTTTGTATCTGTTTCAACTCTAGTTGTACCAATGGTTCCCTTTTCCTAAGAGATGAGTGCTTATAACTGTAACTACAACTGTTGATTGGATTGTCTAAGTTGAGTGACTATTTTCCATAATTGTGCATTAGAAGAGAGTGACATACCCTGTTCAGCATCAAGAACTTCATAAATTCCACTTGTTCTCGTAGCAATTGGATTAGGGTCATTCTGAACTGTAAGAGTGACAAAAGAGTTTATTTGTACTAATATCAACCATCGTAAGGGAAATTTCAAGAAGAGGATGCTTGACATTTATACCCTGATAAAGGACCATATTAGTATGGGTATTGGAGTTTTCCTACATTATGGTCTCTTCTTGTTGAGCATGTTCTTCATGGACATCTTTCTATAATATTGTAGTTTCAAGATCCTCCTACTGATCTTCCATGGTGCCCTCTTCTTTACTAATCTCAACATTAGTGTCCTCCCCAACTTCTTCACCAAATACTTCACTGAATTTAGTATCATGGTGTGCAATTTCTTCTTCATTTTGTTGTTCAAGTGGCTCTTCTTCTTCAGAAATTGGTTTCTCATGGGTAGAATCTTCTTTTTGCTATTTTTGTTTTTTATTTCTATGCTATTGGTTCCTTATCCTTTGTAAAAGTAGGGTGTTCTTTGTCTAGGGTTCTTTTTTTCCCAAAATTTCCATATCACCTACAGATTCTATTGTTTCAACTAACCCTTGAAACTTATCAGGGGTATGTTTTTTCTATCGCATAATCATGGGATGAGGGCTGAATTTCAGGATTTCCCTCTCCGCTTTTCCTTTAAGCTTTAAGGTTTTTTCTTTCGATAGGCTTGAGGGTTTCAAACGTCACTTTTTGAAAGAATTGGCTTTAGGGGTATCATCAATTGTAGGATGTTGAGGATTTTCTATAGGGGTCTACTTCACAAATGTATCCCATTCAAGAGCTGGTTAAGCCAGGTGAAGGTTATGGTTGACAATGAGCTTAATTAATCCATGGTGAGCCAAGGAATCAGCATGCCCTTGATTGTATTGGTCATAGGACCATTTTAAGTAACAAAATAGGTAATAAGGAAAATTAACCAGAACACCATATCGTAAATGTAACATTAAGCAAAAATGGTGGGCAAATACATACTTGAAGTGCCCTTCGCAGGTGATGTAATGAATTAAGAATTTTGTAGTAGAATCCCATGGCTCTAGAAGTGATTTCCTTGCTACCCCTTGCCCCTGAAAATTCTCAACTGATTCTCCTCACTGTAAAAACTACTTTTTGTGAGGCTTCAAATCTATAACCCTGGATGATGGAGTAGGAAAGAAAAGGTCACCAATTTGGAGTAAACCAGTGACTTTTGCAACTATCCCTATGTTCATAGGAAACTATAATCCCTGAATAGTAACATGAGTTCCCTGAAATCCTAAGGCAAATTCTATGGCTATGGTCACATCAAATCCACGCAAACATTTGAAGAAGGTTGTCCATCCAGCATGAGTAAAATTTTTTAGTGCTTCCTCATCAGCATACAACTTATCCAAAGATTCTAGCTCAAAGCGAAGATGTTTTCCCCCCATGACAAGTGATAGAATTTGAAAGGTTTATCATAGTGGAGAATAAGTGAAAAAAAATGGTGAAAATGAAAATGACAGGAAATATGAATGAATTTAGCAACAGGGAAATGAGGATAATACCATCAAAAAGTAGTAATAATGGCATGATAAATATAATTAGTTGGTAAGGACAAAAGGCTCATGTATAAGTGATGTGGTGTAGAATCATGAATAATAGAGAGGAGCGTGTAATAAATGGTGTGGAAATGATGACTCAATAAGGGCATATGTGAAAATGATAACATGGCACATAACCCCTCTAGCTTAAGTGACTGATCCATCCCAAGCATGCCAAATAATCATTAAGAAAATAAAATACATAAAATAAAGAAAAAGGTGAAAAAAATACTTCCTAACGTGGTGACAACAAGGAGGGTGAGGTGAAGGTGTCAGCAAATCCAAGGAGATCATCTCAACAGAATAGGACAGAGCCACCAACTGCAAGGAAAATGATAGCAAGCACATGAGGAGGAAATTTTTTTTTGCAAGGAAATGACCAGCATAGCGGAAAGACATATGGCAGTGTAGGCCACCGAAGAATGCAAACTGAAAGGAGGTCCATTTTGGAGGAACGCCAAGAGAATGGTGATAGGATCTAAAAACCTACTGTCACAACCAGCAAGAAAGAAAGAATTGTGACCGGAACAAGGAAACCTCCTATCGCAACTAGCACCAATTTTTTTATTTTTTTATTTTTTATATTATATATATATATATATTCATTTATTATTTATTTATTTATTATTATTATTTTACAACACAAGACTGCCAATAAATTGGTTTTCAATGAAGTGCTAGTGCACCAGGTTTCATGTCTAGAAAGTCGAACAACTACAAGTTGCTGGATTACCCAATTTTCAACAAGTAGTTGGCCAACAATGCCAGAGACCTGGTTTTCATTGGTGGATCTTGCTTCTCTTTTTTTTAAATAAAAAATAATAATATATATATATATAGTATATGATATATATACTATCAATACTAAAGGAGACCAAAGGGAACCATGGTTAGTTCCTTGGAAATCTCTAGAAAGAAAGTGTCCTTTGAGAGAGGCCTCTTATATAGCTTCAATCGATGACCATTAACAAGAAGCTTGCGACATTCAGAATCCATAATGCAGAGTTGAACCACACCATTGTCATACACATGTTCAATTTCATAAGATCCAAGCCACCTTGTATGAAATTTTCCTTTAAAATCCTAGAATCAAGAGTCGTATAAAAGTGCCCAATCGCTAGGCTGAAAAGAACATTGACGAATGTGTTTGTCATGCCCCAGTGTTTGTTGATTTTTAACAAGTTTGATATAAAGAAGTGCCTCTTGACATAACTCATCAAGGGAGTGGAGTTGTGTTAGGCATTCCTTTTCAGCATTAGAGAGACTCAATCCGAGTTCACATGTAGTTTGAAGAGTCTTAATCTTGAACTCAATAGGAAGTACAACCTTCTTACCATAAACCAATTCATAAGGGGTCAGACTAGTGGTGGTCTTCCATGTAGTACGATAGGCCTACATAGCTTTAGGAAGTCATGTGGCCCAATCAAACTTATGAAGTGCAACAGTTTTGGTAAGAATATTCTCTAGTTCCCGATTAGTCACCTCAACTTGTCCATTCGCTTGGGGATGATAAGGTGATGATTTTTTGTGGTGAATCTCATATTCCTTGATCAATGCAGAAATGAGGTCTGAAGTGAACTAAGGTCCTTGATCAGTAGTGATTTCACATGGAACACAAAAGTGAGTGAAGATCTCAGAATATAAGAATTCCACAACTTTGGTTCCTCTAGCATGCTTTAGTGCAACTACAACCCACTTTGTGACATAATCTATACAAATGAGAATATATTCCTTATTTCTATAAGGTGGGTTAATAGGTCCAATAAAATCATCTAATCATGTAGGACA
This sequence comes from Cupressus sempervirens, assembly GCA_028749045.1. Taxonomy (NCBI): domain Eukaryota; kingdom Viridiplantae; phylum Streptophyta; class Pinopsida; order Cupressales; family Cupressaceae; genus Cupressus; species Cupressus sempervirens. The sequence continues at coordinate 396,799,836 of CM053786.1, forward strand.
ACCCATGCATTGGCACTAGTCACAATGTTGAACATAACATCTGCAATTCTTATGGAGCGTAGGCCAGTAATAACCTGTAGTTAGAATCTCGTGAGTAGTTCATTGAGTAGCAAAGTGTCCTCTACAAGGTTTAGTATGACAATCATAGAGAATGTCAAAGACATCTTCTTCAAGAATGCAACAAGGTATAATATTGTCAATGTCGATTTGGATCGAAGACCATTAATCCAAGTATATTGTCCACAGAGTTTCACCAACTTACAACGCTCAAGAGGGGAGAAGTGTGGTGGAAATTTACATGTAACCAAATAGTTGGCAATGTTGGCATACCATGGACTTTTGGCAGAGATTGCAAAGAGGTGTTTGTTAGGGAATGATTCATCAATAGGAACAACTTCATTATCTAACTGAGCTATCTGGGACAAGAAATCTGCAACCACATTTTCTCGACTAGGCTTATCAAGTGTAGTGACATTAAATTCTTTTAATAAAAGAAACCATCTAATAACCCTACTAGTTACCACAAGTTTAGTCATCAAAAATTGAATTGTTGAATGATTTGTATGAACAAACACCTTATAACTCGTAATGTAGTGCCGAAATTTATCAATAGCATAAACAATAGCTAAAAATTCTTTTTTAGTTACTATATAGTTTACCTCAGCACCAATGAAATTCTTGCTAATGTAGTAGATTGAATAGAAGAGATTGTCCTCCTTTTGTCCAAGTACTGCTCCCATTGAGAAGTCATAAGCATCAGTGTGGATATGGAATGGTAATCCCTAGTTAGGACCCCTAAGAACAGGAGTAGTTACTAACTTGTTCTTAATGGTTTCAAAGGCCTCTTGACATTTAGGAGTCCAAGTGAAACAACATCTTTACCTAACAAGGAAACCAAAGGAGAAGCAATTTTACTAAAGTTCTAAATGAATCTCCTATAGTATTTGGCATGACCAAGGAAACTCTGAACATCTTTTTGTGTTGAAGGTGTAGGGAGATCTTAAATTATTTGGATCTTTTTGGTATCAACCTCTATACCTTTTGATGAGATTAAATGACCTAAAACAATTCCTTCTGTCATCAACATATGACATTTCTCATGACTTAAAGAGAAATTAGTGTCAATACATCATTTAAGAACTTTCTCTAAGTTATCTTCAGCTTCTTTAAAGGTATATCCATGAATAGTATAGTCATCCATATAGACTTCTACACAATCATTAAATAGATCAGCAAAGATGCTTGATACTGCACGTTGAAATGTTGCAGGAGCATTACATAACCCAAAAGGAAGAACATTGTATGCAAAGGTTCCCCATGGGCAAGTAAAATTAGTTTTTTCCTGATCTTCTGGGGCAATGCAGATCTGGTTACAACCACTAAATCCATCCAAAAAGGAGAAGAATCACTTCCTCGTAAGAGTATCCAAGACTTGATCAATAAAAGGTAATGGAAAATGATCTTTCTTAGTAGCCTTATTTAAAACTCGATAATCAACACAAATATGCCACTTAACATTTTTTTTTCGAATGAAAACCAAGGGAGATACCCACCTGCTATCCAAAATTGGATAAATGAATCCAACATTCAAAAGTTTTTGGAGTTCCTCTTTAACAATATCATGCAAGGCAGGATTGAGTCAGCACTGCAATTTTTGAACTGGGCAACTTCCCTCCTCAATATAAATGTGATGGGTACAAGTGTCAGGATGAATACTACACATGTCTTGATATTCCCATGGAAAAGAATCTTTATGTTCTTTAAGCATACTTATGAGATCCTTAACTTGAGTTGGTGTTAATTGTGGATTAATATTAAGGGTACACCCAATTGGGATTTCTATAGGTTTTGATGAGGTAGGTCTTGATGCTATTTCTAGTTTTTCTAAAGATGATAATGGACTATAAAAATATGAATGTGGCAGAAGATGATGTAACATGAGGAAGTGCTAAATGGATTGAGGATTGCCAACTAAAGAAAAATTCCCAAAAGGATAGTCAATAATCGCATGAGAAGGAAAAACCATAGTTTCTAGGATATCATTAGAATCATACCTATTCTGAAGAAAATTTACTAAAATGGCCTCATCAGTTGGGTCTTCAAAATATTGTACTTTCCCAATGGTAAGGACTAGAACATAGTCATCTAAATCACTACTGACCCATGTTGGGTCCTCGGTATCCAATAATGGTTGGGCAGGAGGATATAAGGTTAATTCTTTTGTTTGATCACCATTAGAAATAATCATGTTACTTGACCGACAACTAATGTGGGCATTGGCGACTGCTAGCTAAGGTCTTCCAAGAATGAGAGGATATCTCCCCAACTTATCTTTAGGCTTAAGGATCATAAAGTTGGTTGGATAATCCCAACTATCAATGGAAAGAATGACATCTTCTATAACCCCTTCTAGTTTGACTAAGGAGCAATCATCCATTTGAAGCACTGTAGGAGTAGGTCTAAGTCCCTCTAAGGATAATTTTATTTTTGCGTCATTTTTCATTACATTTATGACAGCACCTAAATCCACAAGTGTATTAGGAATAACAATTGTATCGATAGTTACCTAGATGAAAAGATAGCTAGGATTTGCATATTTTGGAATATTGATATTCCCCAACATTAATTCTGCAAGTTGTCCAATAACTTGAACAATTTTTGGATCCTTCTTTTTTATGACGATGGGTACATAATTGTCATATTGTCTTGTCGTATATTGGTACATCCTTAAGAGCCTACAAAAGAGGAATTTTGATGTTAACATTATGTAATTCATTTAAAATATCAAACTCATGATGTGCTAGCTCTTTAGGCTTTGGCTTATGAATGAATCGATCAGGAAAGGGTGGTTCTTTTTTTGGGTTCTCTTTAGGTTCATCTGGGACCTCTGTGATAGTAGGTCCTTTAAGAGATTTCCTAGATCTAAGGTGTACACCATCCAACTGAATTGAGTTAATAGGATAGGTGGGTAGATTAGTCACTTCACTATGATAGATTGGTTGAGGAGGTTTATTATTGGGACTCAGATTTGGTTGAGTTGGCATGGATTTGGGTTTAGGTGGTTGTGGTGGATTTGAAGGTGGGTTCGAAGAAGATAGATGTATGGGAGGAAGGAATTGTTGAGGTTCTTGGTAGGGGTTTATTAATGGTGGTGGGGAAAATGACTATTGTGGAAAATAGGATTGTACATAAGGTTGATATGATGATGGAGGAGTTGGATATGAAGGTTGCAGCCTCCATGTTTGATGCCATGGTTGTGTACTAGGCTAAAAGATTTGGGGCCATTGATAATAAGGTTGAGGTTGTTGATAACCTCCATACCATGGGCCTTGGTTAGAGAATTGCTAAGGTGGTCCAGAAAAATATTCATTGGAGAACCCTGTAGGTAAAAACTAGTGTCATGGAACCATATAATAAATTGGTTCTTTGGTATATTCCATAGGAATCATCCCTTTAGGAAGAGGTCATAGTGTTGAAGTCTTACTAGCTTCCTCAAGTGATGCTACGTGAGTTCAATTATAAGGGCAATCTTTCGGTCCATGCTTCTTATGATAGGTTGGACAATATACTCCCAAGGCCTTTTCAGCTTCCTCATGTTTCCTGTGAGAATACAACATGTCAATTTGTTTGCCCGTATGATTTAATAAGTCAGTTTTAAGATCTTCAAGTAAATTACCAATTTAATGCTTGGAAATACCTGATGCATTGCCCATAGTAGAAAACTTACTTGAATTCTCATGAATAGATTGATGAGACCGTGAATAATTCCTGCTTATATCGCAAATATCTTCAAAGGACATTTTAGAAATATCACCTTTTCCAATCAAATTTAAGGCATCCATGGTTTCATCGTGAATTCCTCTTAGGAAAAGCATCTTGATGGTTTTTGAATTTAAATCAGGATTTCATGAGCATTGTAAGCTAAAGGCAAAACATTCCAAGAAATCTTCAACTGACTCTTCTTCTTGTTGAGTCATGTGAAAGATTTCATCCCATACTTCCTTGGTCTTACAGTACTCTTGATACTTTGATAGAAAATATTCTTTCATTTGGTTCCATGTCCTAATGTCCCTAAGACTCATAAACCATCGTAACATAGCATCTTTCAAAGTAGCTGGAAAGAGCTTTAATTTTTGTGCATCACTTTGATAATCATAGCTATTAAAAAGGATATCAAATTCAAATAGGAACTTATTAGGATCCTTGGAGGTTGACCCTCAAAATATGGGAAGTGCTAAGTGAGGGATATTTTTAATAGGAGCATCGTCAATGGGAGGCTGCATAGGAAATTCAAAGGTTGTATTATGTTGAACAATTTCATTCCTATTATTTTGAACATTATTTCCCCCTACATTGTTATTTTTGACATTGTTAGCCATGAATTCTTCCAAAACTTTGGTTTCCCAAGGTGTAAAATATGTTTTAAAGGGTTGTTCTTGAGGCTCTGGAGGCTTACTACACCTAATTTTGTATGACTTTGCAAACTATTCAATAGTTTCAGAGGGTGTAGTAGGAGAGGTGAATTGAGAGAATGGATGGATTTTAACTTCACCGCTTGGTTTGGTTTCAATGGTTGATGGATTTTTCTCTTTTTGTGATTTTTGATTTTTTGAGCTACCTATGATTCCTTCTTAACAAATCTACCTTGACTATCTCTAGGCCTATTCATGCACCTAAATGATTTATTGCAGTGGAAACAAAAGGTACTATCCTAAGCAAGGTCAACAATTGGTCAAGATTTCTCAAGGGCTCACTATTCTTAGCTTGACTTATTATAGTTTCACGCCTTTATTATCTCTCCCCAGCAACGACGCCAAAAATGTTGGGTAAAACTGAGGTTCAATTGGATAGCCTTTATATGGATATACTTGAATCAAAAATTACCCCTAAAATGTCAATTCGAGAATTGTAGACTTGCGAGAGATACCACGACTATTTGCTCAAGGGGTGAAGATAATAAATCAAGAGGTTTATGAATGCAATTATTACTTGTCGATAAATTGAACTGTCTAAATTACCACACATCTAAGATGGCTTTTGCAAATGGATTCTAATCTAAAGTTCATACCTGGAAACAAAACACAATGTCTTTATGAATGCTATGAATATTATCAACACACTTTAAACAATTAATCACAAATACTTTTAACACTCCTTTAATTGATTAATCCCAAATACTATTAACAATCAATTACAATATTTTAAAAAATTAATCTCAATGAATGGTTTTTGCAGAGTTCTTTGTCTAATGTAATCTGCTTAGACTATGACAGGAAGTTGTTTCCAATGGGTTGGTTCAAAATACAAGATGCGGTAGGAAGTTGATAAAGGGCGATGGGGGATATTGTAAATGGCGATAGAAAGTTGTGAGTATGATCAATATTATGGTTTAATGACTGAAAGGATATAGTCAAGGGAATACATAAGATGATATTATGAGTACCAAGGCTGAATGGGAGTGGTAGGAAGAATAGAATGAATAGTATTATATAATAGATTTATGTATTAACATCAAACAATTCCTTTATAAGACTGTCAAAATCAATAATTCCATCAGACAATTAAATTCATGATTAATCAACAAGCTTTGTGTGAATTTGATTAGCAAACATATATGGAAACCTTATTATAAATGCATGCAATCAAAACTAAGAGAAACATGTGCAATCAATAATACTGAAATACTTACAAAGTAATCTACTGGAATCTCACCAAGTTTCTCGAGAGGGGGCCCTCCTCTAGTTCATGAGGTGAGAGATAAAACACCAACTGCTACTTGAAAAATGTGCTTTAAAAATTTAGAGGTAATTTGGAATAGAGTATTTTTATAGATTATCGATGATATGTCTTTTAATTAACATTCACTTATATAGCTTAAAATCTTTAACTATATTAAAAACTACCTAGAATGGCTGCTAGCCTATTTCCTAAACATGGATAATAGTTTTTTTTGGCTTTTGGCCATACATAAAAGTTTATAAAATAGTCTAGATAAAATAACATATGGCCAAAATAGAGCCATTTGAAACTATTTACTTAATGTAACAAAATGACAACTTCAAAAACTGTTCTTCCAGCTGAATGGCTGACTCTATATTCTTAGATCTTTAGTTCCTATAGTAGAATAGATCACAATATATCAATATGTATACATTAAACATCCACTCTTTCCAAGAAATATTTCAAACCTTAAGAATTTATTAAATGCATTATATTCCTCAATAATTAATAGAATAACAATGGTTTAGATAGGCTTAAGACAAGGCAAAAGTTATAAAGAATATACAAAAAACAAAATCAGTTTGCAAACCCATCATTAATGGGCAATTTTTGAAGCATAACTTTGAAGTCTAAGAGATAGATGCACAAAAAAAATAAGAAGAAATCATTTATACAAGTGTGTTTCTTTTCAATTGCATGCTTACTTTTGGTCATGTGTTTGTTTTCAAAGTTGTGTTAGTTTAAAAGATAGGTGCACTCAAGATTTTATCTTGACATATCTTATTAACCACTCTTTTGGCTCCAATTTTTGGGAAGAGGTATTTCTTTGTCAAAACATTTTTATGATTTTGTTTCTTATGCCAACTAAGGAAATTATGGTACTTGCAGTAATAAGGGATTTTCAATCTTGAATTTAGAATTGTAGATCAACAAGTTCTCAACACTTTGCAAATTTAAAGATCAATTATCTTAGGTGATTTTGAGCCAAGGTTGAAGGAAACAAGGGATATTCTAAACCCCATTGGCTCAAATGGATGGATCTTCTTGAAAAAATTGCTAATATCATTTTTTGGCATGAGAGTTTCTAAAAAATTCTTAAAAGAGGAATACAAGGGATGTTCACAAAAAGATCAAATTTGAGAAATGATACTACTATCTTGGCCACATAGTCTAAGCATGCTCAAGATATAGAAAGGAAATAAAAAAGAAAGAAAGGTGTTAAGAATGAAGGATTCTAAAAATTCTGAGAAAGGTAATCTAATTATAGGATATGCAATCTAAATAAGCTATCCAATATCAAAATCATTTCTTAATCAGAGAATCAAATGGTGACATTCTAAGCTATGTGAAGCAAGTATTCAAAAGGTTACCAAGAACTTCAAATGAAAAGTGACAACCCGCTAAGAGACTTTAGCTAGTCAGACAAAGGATCGATAAACAAATTTTGTGAAGATTCTAAGGTTTTGACTGAAAAGTGATTCAAAATATTCTTAGAATATTTAGGATTTAGTTGGTGTTGGAAACATGTCAAAGCAATATTTCTTGGTGAAGAAATGCCTTTGTCATTTCTTCACTCTTTTTTTAGGGCTATTTTTTGTGGTTTCACAATGCACACCCCATTTCTCCTAGAAATGGAGACCTGATACTTTATTTTTTCAACTTTCCAGATCCCTAGTCTAGGGTCTTAATCATTTTAGGGTTTTATCTAGTGTTTTTTGACCCAATTTAGGTCTCAGTTCAAGAATCAAAAAATCATCTAAGATGCTCTCATTTTACAAATCAAAATGGCACACTATCATACCTCCATAGGTGTGCTAGTGGGCCAAATCACATCAAGAAAACATCACTACTTGGTGATGTGTAGCTACATAGCACCAAGTGGTGCACTAGGTCCCAGGTCTATATAACCTAGGGATGTCCACCCTATTCCTCACTTATTTTCTTTTTTCTCCAAGCATCCACAATTTGTAGTACCACACCTCCACAAGTGCGCCTCATCTCTGGTCCCCTACCTACACAAAGACAACAAAACAACATTAAAGATACTAATATAGGTGTATAACTGCACATCTTTTTTCAGCACAAAAAAATAAAAAAAACTAAGAAAATGTAAAAAAAATATTTTAAAACTAAACAAAAAGCCCAATTAAGGTGCATAGTACTGAACCTAATTAAGTGTACTATTGAGCACCTCTAGTTTTACCTTTTTTTGCTAAGTCTAACATGCACACACCATGAGTTGCACTGGTGTGTTCCCCATGTATTTAAAATATTACCTAAGGATAATTTGCACTAGGCACACCTCTAAGGTGCACTAGGTGCACATTTTTCTTGCATACCAGGGTTGCAAAATTAGGTTTGTTGGTGTTTTGTGTAATTAGTTTTTCTAGGTTTTCTCATGTTAGTACTAGGGTTTGATTAATTTATTTTTCTTTGACTCTAGACTAATAGACATGGTTTTTGTATATATGTAATGGCATCTTCATCATCCTCCCTAGCCAAAAAGATGGTACCAAAGCCCATGGTATTCAAGTTTCAAGGTGTTTCAACCAAGTCATGATTTCAAGATGATTACATAGATATCTTGAACACTGAGCTAGGTCACATAGATTTGGGTGCATTCTTAACACTATGTAATAAACCAATAGAAAGGTCTCAAATAATATCTACTTTGATCTAACCAAGACTTGTTAGTGCAACACCACACCTAGTATTAGTGCAATCCTTAGAGCTTATTATGACATTAGCATAGAATTATGTTCTTGAAGAAAGGTTAGTGAAGAGCATAACTATAGAGATCATCCTAGATCTTTGACCCAATAACACAGAGAAGGTGTTCCATCTTTCAAGGGAAGATCAGTTCATTAGATTGACCTATCACCAAGTGGAAAAATTGTATAGGGTACATGTAGAGGAAGCATCTAAGATCATCCAATCCTCATATCTTATTGAAAAGACTCCTCTAGGGAAGAAAGTAGAGAAAGTGGACATGACAAGGGGATATATGAAGGAAGATATTGGATATTCTATCATACTTTTGAGAAAAGTCATGGTTTTTCCAGCTCTTGGATACTTGAACATTTGGATGGTGCATTTTATTGAGATGATCAAAATAATAGAGATGCCACTTGATTGGTCTTCTATTCCTAGTGACAACTTGGATGAGTAGCTGGTGGTGGTTAAGAATAACCAAAAAATCTATATGAGATCATATTTGGTATACTGGTTAGCTAAAAGGGCGACTGATTATCCAGGGATTTATAAAAGGGGTGGTATGCAGGATGAAAATGCATGGTCATATATAGTATATCCTTAGATAGTTGAGAAAAAGCTTCAAGAGCATAGCAAGGAATACATGATCATAAATGATGTATTGATATTCTCAATAATCCAATTCATCAAAGGATATTATGCAAAGAGGATATCAGAGGAGCCAGGGGCTAAGATTTTAGAGGTTGGAGCTTATTACATCTAATATCAAACATTCACATATTTGAGGGTAGTGAGTAAAAAAATCAATCCAAAGAAACTCCCTATATACCCAAGTGACAGACTAGTATTATTGGAGATTGCTCGACAACTCTTATCTACATACGATGGAGTATGAAGGCATCACAAAGTAACTTTGATATGGCCTATTGCTATAGAATGATTTAGTGTGGATTAGAGACAAGATATTCCATCTTTTGATTTTGAGTGGGATTGATGTCCTTTAGATGAATATAAGTCTTCAAAGCCCTATTTTGACAATATTGGAAGGGTGTAATATTTGGCTAGTAAGATGTTTTAGCATGAAGATGGAGTTGATCTTTGAAGATCACTAGATGAATATAGGACATGACTATGATATTTTTATAAAGTATTATTGTAGGATGACTCTTTATCTAGTAAAGAAAGCTTTGAAGATAAAGGTTCCTTTGAAGATCATGAAACAAGATACTGAAGATGTCCTTAATCCACTATTCAATACGTACAAGATTGGTGATCGACCTATCATGAATGCTAAGGCTGATAAGGAAGAAAACTCTAACATTAAGCATAGGGCTAGGCATGTCATCAAATTGACAAAGGATTAGACTAGAAGAATTTTTAATTTAGACCCAATTCCTTAGATAGTGGTCTTTCACACTCAAGCCTACCTAGCAAGAGGATGAGGATCTAAGGTCATAGCACCTACATTCATAGCTTACTCCCTATTGAGGCTAAAGATAGTGCAACAACTTCACATACAAGTTGGATACTATAGGTCTTAGAAAGGTAAAGGTAAAGGAAAGAGGAAGATGATTTCTCCTCAACAAGCCTAGCCAAAAGAGGAAGCAACTCAAGCACCTCCATAGATAGGAGAAGAAAATGTACAAGGGTCCTAAAATTTTGAAGCCACACAAGATCAAGAGAATCATCAATTGTCACTAATTGAACAAGCCAAGGAGAAGCTCAAACTGAAGTGTAAGAGGTGTCTCCACCTAAACTAGAGGTATAAACCTCCTCTTCTGCTCCCAAGAGAAGAAAGATTAAGACTCTAGTCAAGTGGATACAAAAGGTCATTAGGAGTAATATTCCCTTCCCATTAGTTTTGGAAGTTATCCTAGAAGAAGGACAGGAAGAAGAGGATGATGAGGACAAAGAGAATTGTTGGAGATAATCAACACTAGCTAGGTTACTGAGAGGGGACAGGTGAATCAATAACCTCAAACACTTTTAATCAATTCGGCACTTGACAATATAAATCATTCACCATTTATTCATCTATTCTACTGCACGCATGAGAAAGATAAACATTCATAACACATGGACATAGTATTTTGGTGACCTAGAAACCTTCCAAATAGAAAGTAAAATTGGGGTGGAGATGATACCCACAAAACTTCACTATTGCAATATAAATTTGACCTGTTAGGGCTTAGATTGACCACTTCTAATGATCTTCTCTGAGCAATTTGGACTACTAGATCCACCTTGTTAGAGGTTTTACAAACATACAATGAAGTATGCACTTTGTTAATAGATTTATAAAAAGACTATTAAGTCTACCTTGTTAAAGGATTTAGAAAATTGATTCACCTATTAGGATGAAACAATAGATCTGACTTACAACTTGATTTTCTAATTAGATCCTTGTTGTGAAGATCACTTCTTGTGATTGTATCTCTTTTTTGTTCCTTGTAGAGCTTGCTAAATACTTTTCTCTACTACTAATTCACATTCACTCTTCTTGAAACATTACATGTCCATTCCTTTCACATACTCATCCATACATTGAAAATGATAAAATACATTACATATATACCATTCCAATAATTACAATTACAAGGTCAGCTAAAACACAAGTAAACAAAATATTACTAAGTCGGCCAAATAGTAGAAAACTCAGGTTTTGAAGCTAACTTGATGAGCTTCTAATGCTTGGCATCCACTACATTACTCGGCATTGTCATGCACTTGGTAGAAGTAGAAGCTCAATCCATACTAATCACACAAAATAGCTTTGAACTTGGTAACCATTGGAGACTTGGTGGATATAGTGTCACTTAGTAGATATTGAATCCTTTATTTGCCTTGCTATCACTTGGTAAACACTACACATCCATCACTTGGTAGAGATTGGCTTCACATCACACAAATTGATAACTCAGTAGACACTATGAGGCTTAGTGACCACTATCTACTCAATGAATATTGTAAGCCTAATAAATAGTACTAAACTACACACTTACTTGGTAGCTTTAGGAATGCTTGGTGTGAATTTCTTACGTGATGAACTTACTTGACAACCATTGAATGATCGGTATAAACTATAGATTGAGTGATGAGCTTGGTGACCATTCAGAATTGAATAAGTTTTGTCACTAATGAAAAATACCACATAATTCCAATAGAGAATAACTTTCCTTTAAATTGGAGGACTTGCCTCATGAGAGCCATAGAATCAAAATGGAGAAGAAGCTCCACAATCACATTTCCATCCATTCCTAAGAAATCTATTCTATCAACAACCTTTGAGGATGAAATGTAGCAATGGATATAGATAAGTGGGATGTTGAGGGGAATGATGTCTTCAATATGTATGATTTTGATTTTATGTTAATTGGCACTAAATTGGTGGGAGACAAAATCATTAATACTACAACTAACCAACCTCAATAGGAGGATTGGAGTTAGTTACCACTAGAGCCATAAGTAATCAAGGTAGCTCTCTCATCCCCCATGCAAGTTACATTTTGTGTAGATAAAGGATCAACCACTCCTCTCCCTCAAAATAATGAAGAAGGACGAATCTAAGTAGATTGGGAGGAAGAGCCACAATAAGTATACACCAATGAAGTGTCAAAAGAAGGATAAATAAGTGGGTGTCCTCAAAACAATTCCTAAGACATAGAGGTGAGAACTATGGACTCCACATATACAAAGACTCCTAGTATGGATCTCTCACAAAAGGAAAAGACTCCAAAGAGGAGTGATAAGGGGAAGAGTATAGCCAAGAAAGCTCCTTCATCCTCAAAAGGTAAATCCATGATAGAGAATGTTCCAAGATGGCTAAGAAAGGGATTAATAAGAAACAAGATGCAATAATTCACTATAGAAGAGGAGGATATGAGGGAATTGATTGAAGTTCTTAGGAAGCTTGAGTCACAATCAAAGGATGCACATGCATTATCCTTCATTATGAGTGATAAGAAATAGGACTTGTTTGCTCACATGGCCATCCATCCTCCACATACAAATGTCAAAGAATTGACTCCAAGGGATTATTAGATTGGGATGTCATTCTTGGGAAAACTACATTAGACATGGCTATGATGATGGTCACAACAAGAATCAAAGAAGTGTTTAGGAGCATAGAATGGTATGGGGTAGAATTAATAGCACTTTAGAGATATAATGAAATCCTAAAGGGATATTTAAGAAAAGTTTTTGGTACCTTAAATTTGGCAAATCCTAAGGAAACCTTGAACACAACACTGGAGAGAATGGATAAGTGTGATGTATAGGTAAATGCACTTTTGAGATCTTGTTAGTAGTGGAGAGAGTTCTTTGGAAAAGGGTGTGAAAATATAGAAGGAAACTTGAAGCTAATACACATTATGCAAGATAATAATAATAGGCTAGTTTCCATTTTAAATCAAGATTTTAGTCTGATGGATGAAGTACATACTTGAGGGAAAGACTTGAAACTACTTCAATTGATTAAAGGAGAAGGGTATCATATGTTCATGGAGGTGTATATAGCTAAGGAGTTAGACAAGATCAATGATTGGATAGAGAAAATTGTAGATGAAAATAAAATAATGGAAACATTGCATATAGAGATTCACAAGCCTAAGGATCAAACCCAAGAGCACATTTTGGAGGCAGAGAAACATTATAGTGATGCGTGTTTAGGCATTTTTGAGGATGATACAAGGGATGAATTAATAAAACTAGAGTTAGTAGTTGATCAAATTTGGAAAATTTTTGAGGAAGCTTCTAACGATGATAATATCAGGCAAATATTTAGAAAAGAAGAAGCCTTATTAGAGTTAGATGTGAAACTCAAAGATTTTTCAAAGACTAGTATCAAGGTGGGAAACTATAGTAGAAAGTGAAAGACAAATATGAAGCCTTAGATTTTCTAGATGCTACTCAAGTTACTGAGATCATTGAGAAATTCAAGAGAAAATATCGAGATATAGCTTTGGTATAAGGGGGAATAAAACCCAAAAGCCAAAATTTCAATTTTGACACTTAGTAAAATTTTACATTTTTTGGAATCTATTTCTGAGGCACACAGGTGCACTAGTTGCACAGGTGCATTGATAGTTAACTTCTAGTTCTAAAATTAGAGCTTTCCATGCTTTAGAAACACATTTTGATAGTAATTTAGCTCCCACAAATGCCTAGTAAAGATGGAATTTCTATTTTTAACTCTTCAAGACACTTCTACACCATTTCATGGCTTTCTCTTTCTTATTTTCTCATGCTTTCTTTGTTTTAAGACATCTAAAGGCTCATGCATCCAATTAATGATATAAATATGGATGAAGTCCTACTTAGCACTAGGTAGAGAGTAAGTTTTTACATAAATAGATTTATTTTATTAGTTTAGAAGCACATGATTGTATAAAGATATCTCTTACTCTCAACACAATTTGAAGAGAAGATTTCTTATAAATTTAGGAATGTAACATGTATTCCAAGCTGGCATTATTTTGATGCAAGAATATATGCTATTGGTGCTTGCATTTGGAGTGTAGTGATTCTTGCCTAAGTGTGTTATATTTTGTGAATGTATGCTCATGGAATGTAATTGATCCAATAGTTTTATTGCATTGTTCTAGTTGTTTGATATTTTAACTCTAGTGTTTGCTATGGGTCTACAAATTTTTCTAGCATACTTAGTTTAGGAAGAGATCATCCATATTCTTCTTGCATAGCTTTTTTTCTTGTATGAGAACACTTTTTGTGGCATTGCAATCTGATGAAAGGTTAAACATTTTATAGTTATTAAATTCCCATCGATGATTGCACAAGTGGAATTAAGGAAGTGTTGCTCTTATTTTCATTGGTTACCAATCGATCTTTTTAAAAGCTTAACTCGCAGATGCATTGTTTCCATAGCTTATGTCCATTAGGATTTTCTTTTCATGTTATTTGTTTAAATTTCTTGTTTCCTTATCTTCTTTATTTTCTTTACCAAACCCTCAGTTAAATTAGGAATTAATATAGTTGCATTGTTAGATTGCATTCATCATAAAAACAAAAAATATAGAAATATATTTCTTTTTGTGTGGTTATTCTTTTGAGATAACAAGCAGATTCTACATTTTTCCAAATCATTTCAGAACTAGCAAAGGCCTCCTCATGAACATTCACATTTATCTTCAACTAAATGGATTCTAGTAGGTTGAAATATTACCGAAAACCTTGGAGTTGATCCTCAGATTAGCTTTTCAAGAGAGGAGTTCAAAAGAATTCATACCATTAAGCATCGTTCAAAACAATAACTCAATAACTCCAACAATGTTTTTCAAAAAGTCTTCTGAGACTAATCAAACATTACACATATCATGGAGATATTTGAATCAATGAATCCATTTTATTGTGTGTTGCTTAATATTAGATATAAATGTAGTTACACATATCATGTGGAGTTTTCTATACACCATGAAGTATGACACTCCATCTGTTCTTCTTTTCATACTAATGAAATGTTGGAAATTTTAGTCTTATTTTTCCTCTAAAATCATCAAGATCATTACTAGAGGATTTCTTATGTCCTAGAGATGATGGTTGTTTCTTTTATAGAAATGATTTCTTAAATGAGAAGTTCTCACAATGTGGCGATGTATCCAAAATTTTGACATGTTTCCATTAGGGATGTGAAGAAGATATCGCAAAGGTGATAATTTTAAAGTGGGTTTATGTAAAAATGAAATACACATTGAAGAATAGAGCTAAAGGCTATAGATGTGAGTTTGTTGCAAAATAAATATGTGTGGCTGATTTTATTTTTGATTTCAAGGAAAATATTTTTTACAAGTATGCAAGGAATATTCATAGGTTAGTTGTTGGATCAACAAGGTAGAATGTGTAAGGACACTTTACTCATTCAAACTATTATATTAGATGTTGAATTTGCTAAGAAATATACACTACAACTCCAAAATTATTGTTATTTTTGTCCCCATAATATATAGACATGCCCCTGATAATGCAAAAGATAATGAGAAGATAATCAGAGAGTACCACTTTTATATTTGAAATGATAGATCTCGCTCTCATGATTTTTCCAACATTATTTTGAGAACTATTTTGAGTTCTTGTAAGAATATGGTATTTTTATGGATGGACAACTCATTTGGTCATATAATTATACATGTTAATTAAAGAATTATTGCATGTTTTATGGGTTGTGTAGAATGCATATAAATATGGGTGTACATCATCTTTGGAGCTTTTCTGAGTTTGAACATGGGAAAGGGGAGCATGATGGAGTAGAGGTATGTGTGAAGAGAGCTCTAGTCAAGGAGCAAATGAAGGTTTCAACAAGATAACTTCTTAATGCTCATACCATATTTGATTGGTGTAAATCTACACAATCATAGTGTGGACTCTTGATTCAGTAGTTGAGGATGGATCATTAGGTTATATATTGGATTTTTCTACAATGAGAGATATTTCCAAGATGCATTCATTCCATAGTTCTGATTGTAGTATGTGGACCACTTGTACATGATAACTATCTTTCTTTTGTCCTAGTTATTTTCAATATGATTGGAATAAATTTAAGTCAAGTGAGTTGGTGGATACATGGGCTCCACATTATCTTACTCCATTATCTCTCATGTCCTTTATTAGAAATGATGACATGGAAAGTTTAATTTACCATAATATCTATGAGATCTTTTGCAGCCAAGACCAATATTTATATTGGTTGCACCATAAGGAAATGATGAGAAATTATATTATCTATAAGCACATTACGTAAGAAATAAGAAAATTCTTGCACAATGGATTATAGGTGACGATAGATTCACATATCCTATTGGTTTAGTTTTTGTTGCTGCAACATGTTTGCAGTCATATATGCTTGGAAGGAATGGAATTTCTACATTCAAATACTATGAGAAGCATAGCACCATTCTCATACATTCACACCTTATTACAACATCAAATTTAAAGTTGGCAAAGAATAAAGGAAGATAAAAAATTAAAGAACTTTTTACCATTGCTATGTTGATCACGAATCCCTATTGGAGACCCTCAAGAAAAGAGATGATCCTTTTGGAACACTTCACTATGTAATACTAACTCACAAAATGGTTTCATATGATATTTATATGCTTATTTTTGTACTAAATATTAATTTCATATAATATTGAAATTTTGTACAATATTGAATTGTAGGTGTCTTCAATAGTAGCAATGCACAAAGATATAAACACTTTTAAGGAGTTGAACAAAGACAATTCTATGATAGTTTAATCTCTACCCTTTTTGGTAGAAGTGTGTACATATAATATGGTTGTATTAGTGATATACACAAGGACTTTATTATGAACAATAATGTACATTATATACTTTTAATTCCATATACATTAATTTGTATGGAGAAGATATATAAATTAATGGTAAATTCTTATGAACATCTATGTACCCATTTAGCCTATTTGTGCATATTGG
Organism: Cupressus sempervirens; assembly: GCA_028749045.1. Taxonomy (NCBI): domain Eukaryota; kingdom Viridiplantae; phylum Streptophyta; class Pinopsida; order Cupressales; family Cupressaceae; genus Cupressus; species Cupressus sempervirens. The sequence goes on from CM053786.1 coordinate 396,816,717, forward strand.
TCAAAGGTCAATCATTGTGTTCAAAGTATTTAAAGAAATTAAATAACCTAAAGGGAGCATAAAAATCATACTTTTAATTCATGTAATTAATATTGGTCATTCTTACTATGTTCAAAGTGGAATTTATGTAATAGTGTTTGTAATTACAATTATTGTAAAAAAAATCAATTAACCCAAAAGGATGGGTGTGACATCATTTTATCAATTTTTTTAGTTATTAATGGGTGGGTGAACCCTAGTGACACTACTATTTCATCCACAAAGATCCTAGAATATTTGAGAGTAGTACCTTGAATTGGAGTGTCTCCAAGGTGCCCTAACTATGGGAAAAAATCTTCTTATGCATATCAATAAAATATTAGATGCTACATGACTATGATATCAATGTATAAAATAACCTCTCTAATTTGTAGGAGATTTTATTTTGTTTGAAATAGGCACAACAATCTCAATCAGTGCCAAGCCTTGCTCTATTCATTAGTGAATTGGTTCACCACCATGCAACTTTTAAACTATTTATCATAGTATCATTTTGTTGGTACTATTAGCTCTAAATAGATAGGTAAACTCTAATGACAACACTATTTAATCCATGTAGTCCCTAGTACATTCACAAGCACCCTTAACTAGAGCATCTCCAAGGTGCCCTAAGCATGTTTGGGAAATGATATTCTTGTTCTTGTAAAATGGATCTTGTCAGGTCTATCAACAAATTGTCAAATACTATAGGACCTTTATATTGATTCCTAAAATAACCTCTCTCATTTTTGTGAGATTCAATTTCATTTGAAATTAGCATAGCGATCTTGGTTAACACCACACCTTAGAGTGTTTCTTAGTGAATCGATGCACCACTATGGAAATTTCAAACCATTCATTATGACATTTTTTTTTGGTACTATGATCTCTAGATAGCCAAGTGAACCATAGAAACACCACTATTTTTTCCATGGAGAGCCTAGAACATCTACTAGTACCCTAAATTGAAGTATCTCCAAGGTGCCCTAAGTACATTTGAGTAGTGATCTTTTGATGCTTGTAAATCAAAGCTCATGATGCCTATCAAAAAATTATTAGATTCTAAAGGATCATGCTATCAATGTGTACAATAATATCTCTCATTTCTAGGAGATTAAATCTCATTTGAAATTGGCACAATGGTCTCATTCAATACCAAATCTCATAGTGTTCTTTAGTAAATTGGTGCACCACTGTGCAACCTTCAAACCATTCATCATGGCATTATTTTTTTAGTTCCATTAGCTTTGGATGGCTTGGTAAACTCTAGTAGCACAACTATTTTTTCCATGGAGAGCCTAGAATGTTCTTGAGCACACCAAACCAAATCCTCTCCATAGTGTCCTAAGCACATTTGTTGAAAAATATTTCAAATTTTTTAACTTAGAGCTCATGAGGCCTACTGATAAATTGTCATATGTTGTAAAATTTCTATACTATTTTCTGTAATAACTTCTCTCAATTCTATGAGATTCAATTTCATTTGAAATTGGCATAGTAATATTTGTCAATGCCAAACCTCATAGTGTTCCTTAGTGAATTGGTACATCATTGCATAATTTTTGAACCATTATGTTGGTTACAATTGTTCAATTGTGTGTTGTCTTTGATGTCACACAAATGTCATATCAGTTATCAAATAGTGCCTACCAAACTCAAAAAATCAAAAAAACAAAGAACAGTGCCTACGAAGCTCAGGAGGTCAACAAGGCAATAAACAATGTGTACTGAGCCCAAAAGGTTAGTAAAGATAGCTTGTAGTATCTACTGAGTAGACAACTCGTTACTGAGCCTTCAAAGTAATCAAAAAAATTTATCTCTTACCGAGCTCACTCGATAATTGAAGAAAACATGACAAAAATAGTTCTTACCAAAATCACTTGATAATCGAAGGATTTAGTTCTTACCGAGTTCACTCGATCATCAAAGGTAATTTGGTAAAAGCAGTTCTTACTAAGTAAACTCAACAACCAAAGGATTTTAAGATATTGTAATGTTAACCTAGTCAAGAAGGTTAACTCTAGAAATTTTAGAAGCAGTATTTATCGAGCAGGGTTGGCTAGTATAGAACGTTTATTTTTTTAAGAATAATATTTGTAGTCGACTAATGAATGGTTTATTGGTAAATGAAACATGTAAATAGGCTGACTTGAAAATTTGAATGGTATAAGTAAGAAGTCAAGTTGCGAATTTATAATTGTGATATGAGGAAGAATAAAAAATTAATGTGATATGAAGACTGATTATTTTGGAAGCATATTCGAAGGATGATTAGAGATCATTGAGAAGCAGCAGAGCCATATTTGATCAAGGAGGATCTAATGATGCTAAATAGACACTTGTATCTAGCAAATTTAGTTGCATCTTGTTCAGGTCAATTCATTGTTGCTTTCTAACCATTGTAGTAGTGATTTCAAATCTCTTAACAGAGTTGGTTTAACAGCCATTTTGTAAATCCTCTAACAAGGTGATAGTTTAGTTGAATTGTTCTAAAGACCTCTAGCAAGGCCACTCCTAACAAGGTGATTAAATCCTCTAATAGGGTCACACTTAATAGTGTGTATTATAACCTTTAATAGGGTTGGCCCCTAACAGGGCTCACTTTAGAAGAGTGAAAAATTGGTGACTAGTTACTTGGTGGTTTTTCCCATATTGGGTTTCCACATTAAATATGGTGTCTCTTGTGTTCACTTTATTTTCAGTTACATGCATGATTATAATAGTTTAATTTACCATGTTACAGAAGTTGTTTACCAAGTAAAAGTAGCTACTAGATATTTAAGACATCTAAGGAATTTGTGGATGAATTTTTAATAGTAACTGATTCACCCCCCCTCTCAGTTACTCTATCTTTAATTCCAACAATTGGTATCAGAGCTTTTGGTGCTTACAGGAAATGATTTCAAGGATCTAAGCTAAAGATTAGGATGTCTTACAAAAAAGAAATTCCAAGACTTAATAGGGACAATTTCTCAGCATGGCAAGGACTAATGAGACTTCATCTAGCTTCCATTGGAGATATAGGACTAACGTACCTTAATGAAAAATATGCAGAACCTTCTGGCACATTATCTATCAATGATATTGCTGAAAAGAAGACTCACAACAACATGATGATAGATATAGCATTCACTCTGAGTTATGAAGAATTTGATGAAATAAAGGATTACAAAATTGCCTTTGAAATGTGGAACAAGTTGAAAGAAATCTATGGAGGAGATGATAATGTGAGAAGAGCCAAAGAAATTTTTTTGAGAGGAAAATTTGACCAACTGAGGATGAGAGAGGATGAAAACATTGCAAAGTATGTTGAAAGAGTTAAAGCATGTGTTAGTGCAATCAAAGCATCTGGAGGAGATATCAGTGAGGAGATAGTTATAAGAAAAGTTCTTTGAACTCTACTTCCAATTTATGCAATTAAAGTTTTTGCAATTCAAGAAAGGAGATGTGAAGCAAATCATAAAATAAATTTAGAAGCCATAGTTGGAAGATTGACTACATTTGAACTAGACAACTATGACAACTATGTTCTAGCTACCAAGAATGTTGAGTCAGCATTTGAAGCCAAGCTCTCACTCAAAGAAAAAGGGAAAAAGATGAAGGAACCACAATCAGAAAGTGATGAAGAATCAAAACAAAGTTCAGATAGTGATCTTGAAGTGGTTGAAGCCCTACTAGTAAGAAAATATTCAAGAGGCAAAGGAAAATACAAAGGTAAAGTTCCTCTAATCTATTTCTCTTGTGAAGAAATTGGACATATTGCTGCTAGGTGCCCAAATAAGTAAAGAAAAAATAAAAAGAAAGGTCACAGGTACAATGGCAAGATTGACTTCAAATCTTTCAAGGATAAAGGTAAGAAAACATGTTTTATGGCAAAAGATTTCAATGATTCTGATGATGAAGAAGAAGATGAAATTGTCTACATTGCTATAAACGATGAATTTGATAATGATGAGGAAATGGCACTAATTTCTCATATGAGAAAAAATGATACATGGATCATAGATAGTGGTTGTTCTCATCACATGACTAGTGATAAAACTAAGTTTGAAAATTTTGAAGACTCTGATGGTGGTAGTGTAAGATTTGGTAACAATGAACCTTGTTGTATAAAAGGAAATGGAAGAATCTCTCTAACCAAGGAACTTGTGTGTGATAATGCATATTGGGTACAAGGACTAAAGAAAATTTTTTTGAGTGTGGCACAACTACTCAATAATGGATTCAAGGTAGAATTCATGCATGGAAAAGCAACATTATTGGATGGAAAAGGAAAGTTGATTGGATCTGACACTCAGACAAAAGGTAACTTATTTTATCTTGAACTAGGTGAATGTTCATGTTTCATTTCTCAAATTGAAGAAAGTTGGTTATGGCATAGGAGGTTGTGTCATGTAAACTTTGACAACTTAATAAAGATTAGTAAATTCAAGAAAGTAAGAGGTATTCCTAACATAAAGAAACCCGAGGTTGGTCTATGCAAGAATTGTCAAATTGGTAAAATGGGAAAGACTAGTTTTAAAAGTAAGAACTATCAGTTTAAAGAAGTTCTAAAAATTGTGCATGCTGATTTGTGTGGACCTATTATCATTGAAAGTTATACTGGTGAAAAATTCTTCATTCTATTTGTTGATGATTATTCAAGAATGATGACTGTCATGTACCTTAGAGAGAAATCAAAAGCATTTGAAAAGTTCAAATGGTATTTGGCTAGAGTAAAAAAGGAAATAGGCAAAATATTGAAATCCTTAAGGTCTGATAGAGGTGGTGAATTCATTTCACATGAGTTTAATAACTTTTGTATTACAAGAGGAATAAAAAGATAGGTTTTAGCACCTATAACTTTTGAAGAAAATGGGATAGCAGAAAGAAGGAATAGATCTATCATGGATTGTACAAGAACCTTAATGATTGAGAAAGGCATTTCTATCAAATACTGGAAGGAATCCATCAACACTGTAGTTCATACATTGAACTGAGTACAGCTGAATAAGGACTCATTCAAAATAACCTATGAATTGTGGTATGGCTACAAACCTAATGTAAGTTATCTAAAGGTATTTGGAAGCAAATGTTACATTTTGAAAGAATCTAGGAATGGTAAATTTGATGTAAAAAGTGATGAAAAAATATTTTTGGGACACTCTTGCAAAAGAAAAGCATATAGATGTTTGAACTTATCTACTCACAAAGTTATAGAAAGTGCACATGTGAAATTTGATGAGTTTGCAAAAAGAATAGAAGAAGAAAGAAAAAAAGAACCTGAAGACTATAGAAGATTTGTTTATATTGAACCTGACACAATACCAAGTATACCTATCAATCAAGAATCCTCAACTCCAGAGTCTTCATTAACCGAGTCACAAGAAGTTCAAACTGAGTCAACATCTACCGAGCTACAAGAACCTAAGTTGCAAAAAAAAGCTACCAAGTTAGCATCTACTGAGCTTGAGCAACCTAAATCAGAATGAGAAGTTGAGAGACATAAGGACAACAATGCAAGTCATTCAAAAGGAAAGGAGCCCATGTTAGCTAAATATGTTAGAAAGCATCATGCACCAGATCAGATCATTGGTGATAAATAAGAAGGAAAAATGACAAGAAGTAAGTTGAAAGGTACTTGTTTACTTGCTGATTTTGAACCTTGAAATGTCAAAGATGCACTAGATAATGAAAGTTGGATTGAAGCTATGAATGAAGAAATAGAATAGATAGAGAAAAATAAAATATGGACTCTTGTACCTAGACCCAAAGACAAGAATGTGATTGGAACAAAGTGGGTATTCAGAAACAAACTAAATGGAGATGGTAAGGTATCAAGGAACAAAGCTAGACTAGTATTGAAAGGATATTCACAAGAAGAAGGTGTAGACTATGGAGAAAATTTTTCTCTTGTTGCAAGATTGGAAGGTGTCAGACCTTTACTTGCATGCGCTGCATTCAAAGGATACAAAGTTTATCAAATGGATGTCAAGTCAAAATTTCTCAATAGAATATTGGAGGAAGAGGTTTACATTAAGTAGCCCGAAGGTTTTATTGATCTAGACAAGAAGGACATGGTATATAAGTTGCATAAAGCATTATATGGTCTAAAATAAGCCCCTAGAGCATGGTATGAAAGATTGCATAACTATCTTATTTAGATTGGTTTTCAAAGAACTAATGACAATAGTAGTTTGTACATAAAGGAAGGACCAGATAATAAATTTTTTTTGGCAAAAGTATTTGTAGATGATACTTTGTTCACAAGAAATGATGATCTTTGCAAAGAATTTTTAGAACAGATGAACAAAGAATTTGAAATGTCAATGTTTGGTGAGATAAAATTCTTTGTTTGTCTTCAAATTCAGCAGAACAAGAATGACATTTACATCACTAAATCTAAATACATCAAGGAGATACTAAAAATTTTTGGTATGGAAGACTACAAACTAGTTGGGACTCCTAGGTGCACTAGATTAAAACTCACCAAGGATGATGGATCAAAATAAGTGGATCAAACATTGTATAGATATATGATTAGAAAGTTGCAATATGTAGTGCACACAAGACCAGACATTGCCCTTGAAGTAGGAATTGTAGCAAGATTCTTAGCAAAACCAAAAGAAAATCACATGATGGCAATCAAAAGGATCATAAGATACTTGAACGGAACTGAAGAATATGGATTATGGTATAAACTTGGAGGAAAATTGGATTTAAAGGTGTTCACTGATGTAGATTAGGCAGGAAATATTGATGACAGAAAGAGCACAAGTGGAAGAGCTTTATTTCTTGGAAAAAGGTTGGTTTCTTGGACAAGCAAAAGCAAAATTGTAGATCTCAATCCATAGTAGAGGTTGAATATGTTGCAGCAGGAGTAAATTGCTCAGACATTGTATTGTTTAAACAATTATTAGAAGGTATGAAGCAAGAAATCAAAGAACCTATTGTTATATTTTGTGATAACACAAGTGTAATTAAAATCTCTAAAAATCCAGTGATGCATTCAAAAACAAAGCACATTGCCATAAAGTATCACTTTGTTAGAGAATTGGTGCAAGAAAAGGAAATAAGATTGGAATATGTGCATACAAAAGAACAAATTGCTGAAATATTCACAAAGCCTTTACATAATGATGCATTCTTGTATCTAAGAGGTAAGTTAGGTGTCATTCCCCTATCTAAAGCTGACTAAAATATACTTTTAGTAATGCATCAACACGAACAGAGTTGGAAATCTATCAGTTGATGCAGCAAACCAATGAAGACATTGCATATGAATTAGTACATCAGGTATAATGTTATTCAATTGTTTTGAGTTATCTTTGGCATTTGTTCTCAAAGAGGGAGAATATATATATTGTCATATCTTTCTAAAATTTTCAAATAATAAAAGTTTGTGTAAGAGGGAGTTTTGACACTAAAAGACTTGTTTTCAAATTTCATTCTACTATGACATGTTGTGTTGCCATCAATGTCAAAGAGGGAGATTGTTGGTTACAATTGTTCAATTGTGTGTTGTCTTTAATGTCACACAAATGTCATATCAGTCATCAAATAGTGCCTACCAAACTTAGAAAGTCAAAAAAGAAAAGAACGGTGCCTACCAAGCTTAGAAGGTCAGCAACGCAATACATAGTGTGTACTAAGCCCAAAAGGTTAGTAAAGATAGCTTGCAATATATACTAAGTAGACATCTAGTTACTGAGCCTTCAAGGTAATCAAAGAAATTTAGCTCTTATCGAGCTCACTCGGTAATCGAAGAAAATATATCAAAAATAGTTCTTACCAAAATCACTCGATAATCGAAGGATTTAGTTCTTATCAAGTTCACTCAATCATCAAAGGTAATTTGGTAAATGTAGTTGTTATCAAGTAAACTTTGTAGCCAAAGGATTTTAAGATATTATAATGTTAACTGAGTCATAAAGGTTAACTCTGGAAATTTTGGAAGTAGTATTTATCGAGTACGGTCAGCCAGTATAGAACATTTATTTGTTTAAGAATAATATCTATAGCCAACTGATGAATGGTTTATTGGTAAATGAAACATGTAAATAGGCTGACTTGATAATTTGAATGGTATAAGTAAGAAGTCAAGTTGCAAATTTATAATTGTGGTATGAGGAAGAATGAAAAATTAATTTGATATGAAGACTGATTACTTTGGAAGTAGAGTGGAAGGATGGTTAGAGATCATTGAGAAGGAGTAGAGCCATATTTGATCAAGGAGGATCTAATGATGCTGAACAGAGACCTATATTCAGCAAATTCAGTTGCATCTTGTTTAGGTCAATTCATTGTTGCTTTCTAACCACTGTAGTAGTGATTTCAAATCTCTTAACAGAGTTGGTTTAACAACCATTTTGTATATCCTCTAACAAGGTGACAGTTCAGTTGAATTGTTCTAAAGACCTCTAGCAAGGCCACTCCTAATAGGGTGATTAAATCCTCTAATAGGGTCACACCTAACAGTGTGTATTATAACCTTTAACAAGGTTGGGTCCTAATAGGGCTCACTTCAGAAGAGTGAAAAATTCGTGACTAGTTACTTGATGGTTTTTCCCATATTGGGTTTCCATGTTAAATCTGGTGTCTCTTGTGTTCACTTTATTTTCAGTTACATGCATGATTATAATAGTTTAATTTACCAAGTTACATTAGTTTTTTACCAAGTAAAAGTAGTTACTAGATCTTTAAGACATCTAAGGGATTTGTTAATGAATTTTTGATAGTAACTGATTCACCCCCCCTCTTAGTTACTCTATCTTTAATTCCAACACATTCATCATGGCATTGGCTTTTTAGTATCATTAGCTCTAGATATCTAGGTTAAACCCAATAACACTACTATTCTATTCACAAAGTCACTCAAACATTTGTGAGCACCTTGAAGTTTAGCATCTCCAAGGTGCCCTAAGCACATTTGGGCAGAAATATTTTGACACTTGTCACTTAGAGATCATGAGGCCTATTGATGAAATATTAAATTATATCAAACTATAATATTAATTTCTATAATAACCTCACTAATTTTTTGGAGATTCAATTTTGTTCAAAATTGGCACAACAATCTTTATCGATGCCAAACCTTGTAGTGTTCCTTAGTGAATCAGTGCACTACTGGACAACTTTTAAATCATTCATTGTTGTATTATTTTGTCAATGTTATTATCTATAAGTGGTTGGGTGAACCCTAATGATACCATTATTTCATCCATAGAAATCCTAAAACATTTGTGAGCACCCTAAACTAGAGCATATTCATGGTGCCCTAAGCATATTTGTGGAGTGATCTTCCAACACTTGTAGATTGGAGCTCATGTCACCTATCAAAAAATTATTAGATTCTAAAAGATCATTATATTGGTTAATCCCAAACTTCAAAGAATTTTAGTAAATTGGTGCACCACTCTGTAAATCTTGAATTGTTTATTATGACATTATTGCATCATCACCATTAGCTCCAAATGGTTAGGTTAAACCTAGTAACAACACTTTTTCATCCATAAAGAGCCTAGAATGTTTGTGAGAAACTCAAATAAAAGCATCTCCAAGGTTCCCTAAGCACATTTGGGCAGAAATCTTTTGATGCTTGTAATTGTAACCTCTTGAGACCTATAAACAAACAACTAGATGCTACATGACCATGATATCTATTTCTATAACAACATATATCAATTATAGGAGATTAAATTTCATTTGAAACTGTTACAATGATCTTGGTTGATGTCAAACCTCATAGTGTTTGTTAATGAATTGGTGTACCACTGTACAACTTTTCAACCATTTTTTGTGGCATCATTTTTTAAGTGTTGTTAGGTTTGGAAAACTAGGTGAATCAAGTGTCAAAACTATTTCATACATGGAGAACCTAAAATATTCACGAGTAGCTCAAACCTAAACATCTCCAAGGTTCCCTAAGCATATTTGGCCATCATTTTTTTGATGCTTGTAACTTGGAAATCATGAGGCCTATCAACCAACTATCACGTGATATAGGAATACCATATTGATGTCTATAATAACATCTCTTAGTTCTAGGGCAATCAATTCTATTTGAAATATTCATAATAATCTTGGTTGATGCCAAACCTCATAGTATTCTTTAGTGAATTGGTTCACAACTACACAACTTTCAAACCATTTATCCTGAAATCATTTTTACAATGTCATTGACTCTAGATGGCTTGATGAACCCTAGTGAAACCACCATTCTTTCCATGGATTCACTAGAACATCCAAAAGAATCACACATTGAAGTTCCCATGAGGTGTACTAACCACATTTGAGAAATGATCTTTGAAAATCATAGCTCAAAGCCCTTTTTGTTTTGTTTGTTCATTGAGTTCCTAGTTAGTTGGATGTTGGAAAATTTCAATAGTTTTTCAATGCTTCTAGGTATTTTTTCCTTAAGGAGGGATTTTTGTTTTGGGTTTTCTTAAATCTTTGGAGTAGTCCATTTTTCAATTTATTGTTGTGATATTTATTTCACAAACCATGAACAAGATTCTGATGAACAAGACTACAATGGATAAGATTTCATAAATCATGTACAACCTTCTAAGGAAGGAGAATCCAATTAACAATATTTGAATGAACATGATTAAAATAAACAAGATTCGATACACTATATAAATACACGTGAAAAAATTCACAATGATATAATATTTCAAATTATTTAATCATATACAAATTTGATACAAATGTATGTCAAAATGTACATCTATATACAAAATATGGTCCATGCCATCAAAATATGTCTATGAAATCAAATTTTATAATAAAATGTGGCATATGTCATCTAAAAATGTTCCCTAAGAAATCTCTAAAAAATTCTACTGTATTCTAGGCTAAGTTGGAGGATCATCAAAATGGAGCATCTTCGATGCATTCTCTAAACTCACTAGATCTTTTATGAACAAAAAAGAAAAAATTAAGGCTATACTAGTTAATTAACTTATTTGTACAAATCAAATATAAATTTATTCAAATACATATTGATCAATAATGAAGGAAACTTCATTTACCTCTTTCCATGCCTTCCTCTACCACTCAAAAGTCCTCGAATATGTCCTCACCAAGGCATGCACCTTGCTAAGTTTGACCTAAACATGTTTGTATGGTTGTCAAATTGAACTAATAATTAAAATATAATGTTATTAATGATAACATAATAAATTAATAACATAATCAATAATTTAAATTATAATTTACCTCAGGTGATATCTCATTGAAAAATGTTAGCTAAGTGAGAAAAGATACAAAGCCCTGTCAATCCCCCTTTGTCAATCAGGTGTTTCCCATGACATTAAATTTTTTAGTTTGTTACAATGATGATAATAATTACTTTATAATCTAATAATATTAATATAAGTAACAAATAAATGAAAAATATAAATACTATAGGACTCTCACTATGAATGGAAATTCTTGACAGTCTGTGATGGTGAATCTAGGTATGTGTATCATAAGAGGCCACCCTCTATAAAATAAACAATGCACTAAAATTTTATTAGTACAAAAAAATAAAAAGTAAATTTCTAACTATATATGCCTTTTGATGCAGGAGCATCCTAGGCTGGCATGTTATCCTGCTCATTTGTGTTCATTCTCCTAGCTGTTGTTCAGTTGTAGCAATTGTCGAGTGTTAGTAATTTTTTAGTATCTATCGAGATGAAGTTATCGCATGTCATGTTAACATTTAAGTTAGTGTGTCATACCATATCACTCTACAATGTGTGCTGAGTGAGCCTTCATGTGATGAGTGATCCTTCATGTGCTGAGCGATCCTTCATATGCCGAGTGTTGCTGTTGATCCCAAGCATTAGCATTTTTGCCGAGTTTTCTATTTTTTGGGAGCTGACTTGCATGATTAATTCCAATTGAAAATTTAATGATATGATATTATCTTGGAATGGGTCTAGACCATTTTAAGGATGGCCTTTCTATTATGTAATGTTCCAATATCTTCTGTAAGCCATTTTGTCTAGTATAAATAGGTTTTTTAGGCTTAGATTCTGGAGGTAGAACTTAGAGTTTTTATGAAGATCGAGAAATTCTATTGTATATGTGCCTAGAAGTGCAAATGTAAAGTAGGATATTGGATATTGAATGTATTTTATAACTGGCAATAATGCAGAAGGCCTTACAGCTAGGCATGTATGTTGATTATATGATGAATCAATAGAAGAATCTTGTTCTCGCTTTGTGGTGTTGTTCTCTTTGTGTTTTTTCTTCTGTTGTGTTAACTCCAAGGTAAAAATTAAGAAAGTCACCTCAAAAAAAACAAAAATAATATTGACGAATCTTTCATTATTTTGAAAAAAAAATTTATTTCTATTAGCAAATCTCTCAACTTGTTATTCTAATATGATTAATATTGGTGATTATTTTTGAATCATAATTTTTTTGTATAAAATATTGATGAATCTCAGTAATAATAGGAAGTTCATTAATCACCATGAAATATTACAAATCAAAAAAAAATTTTTTCTTACCTTGTGGAATATTATGAGGATCGTTACATATACTTTAAATCAATAATGAAAACTAAATGTTGGTGATATATCCCTAAAGTTACTAATAATTGTGATAATTATTGGTTAGTTAAATATATTTTCTCCAATCATATATTATATTTAGGTGACTCAAATCTAATCATATAATGAATATTGTGGAAAATATTTGAGTTTAACTTTTTCAATAAAATAAATTGTTGAATGATTTTAAATATTTTAGAACTAAATTTTATAAAACTATGGTGATTTGGTTTGTATCAAATCTTAAATTATTAGCCAAACTACTAACGAAAAAATTCTAAAATTATCCAATTTGTGAATATTATCCACTAAAAAATACTTTGGTTAACTTTGAAAGGTGGTTTGGATTATTGGGTGTTCCTTCGGTCCTAGTTCTTCCATCCCTCCTTGCATCACCTTTAATGAGTTTAAAATGTATAATTACCTTCCTCTTGTCAATTATCAATGGCACAACCTGCTCACACTATCCCCAACAAACAAGTGAAACTTACAAGAGAAAAAGAAGATGATAAATCATGTAAAATACAATATTGAATAGGAAATTAATGAGTAGTCAAATAATACATACCATAGAAGTCTCAAGGCCAAATGAAATGGCCAAAAGTGTGACATCATCCAAATTTCTCCTGTTCTACGCTGTCATCATTTGGACATAAATGAATCACATAATGTACATAAGTGCAAAGTTATCATTTTTGTTTTAATCTAAATACTAATTTTAAATTAATAATTATATGAAAAATAAAATTTATAAACCTACCATAATAGAAGGAGTCCACATATTTTCCTATTCCTCCTTGTATTTACAATAGTTGTGTGTGTCTCTACAACCATGTGTGTTGTATCATCACCTTCAACCTCAAACTAAAACTTAGAACTGATAATGGGACCCGTACAAAGACTCTTGGACATAACTCATATGTCATGAAGATATGTGAAGAACTATTAGATGTACTAGTCCCAACATCATCAACATTTGAAGGCAATAATGACCTAGTTTGGGTGAGTAGTAGATTGCTGAAATGATGAATGGCTCTAATAGATGTCTCACTAGCCTCAACAATGAAATAAGGATGTTGCACTCAAAGAGGGGAAGGGATATTAGGGGTGCACAAATGTGGTGGCTTCTTCCACTTACCCTAGGTCTAGACTATCTGCTACACCCCCTATGCTCATATTCAACCTCATGCTCCAATAATTAACTTTAAGCCCTTTGATAAACATGGAATATAATTTTCTCAAGAGATATATGGGTACCTCCAAATTTTTGTGTGGTGGTTTGTCAAAATTCATCCACTAGTGATCCTTAAAATGAGTTCTAATGGCCTCATTAGTGCACTATTTGATTGAATTTTTTTGGCTTTTTGGGTCAACCACTTTAATAGTTTTGAGGTTGGAAAATAGGTGAGTTAATTCCTTTTTACTAATATTAAGGGCTGAAACATGATCATAATCCAACCCATCATCAAAATAGTGGTGCCTATAATCACGACAATAAAAATTTACATCATGTTGCTTTGTAAGGGTAAGAATCTTATCCACAATAGTATTAAGGATAGATAGCATGGGAGATTAACTAGGGATACTATTATATGTTTGTTGGACAACACTCAATTGATTTAGATTTTCTTCAGCTAGGCTTTGAATTTAGGGATGGTTTTTAGGGGGTAGTGGTGGTTCCAATTTGTTTTGAGGATCATCATTTACTAGGGGTTTGTTTAGAGATTGGTAAGGGTTTGTCATGCATGTCTATAATGCAAATAAATATTGAATTACAATTTGAATGAACAATTTATAAATCATACTTAAAAACTTCTATTTTTATTACAAAAACTTAAATTAGAAAATAAAAAATTAAATCAATTTAATAATAATAAAAATTGAACCTACCTATGGTTGGATACAAGGTGAAGTGATAAAATAGCAAGATATTTTTGTATACTTAATTTTTTATCCTATACCTTGTTGGTCTAATTTTTTTATAGGATAAAGTTTCCCAATCTAGTTACAAAAAACCAGAATTGAGTCCATTATTGGAGGCTAAGGTTTTTGATTTTTGGTCAAACCGTAGGCCTCATTTATTTTGAATCTATTCAGGCACCAAACCTTTTAAAATATGAATATTCCATGTCCAGTTCAAATCTTTTGTGCCCCCAAGTGACCTTTTCCCTTTTGTTTCACACCGTTCAATCCTCATAAGATCTATGGTAGTCACATCATCACTATCAAAAGATACAAATGTTTTACCCTATGTGAAATAGAAACTAATGCAAAATTGAGTGGCAGTGTCATTAAATAGAAATGCAATGATTGAAAAGTATTTTTCTTCAGAAGTGTTTAGTCACATGTTTCATGTCAGAGCTGTTAGAACTAGAAAAGGAACCAAGAATAACAAAGTGCAAAAGGCGTCAATAGAATCCAATTTTCTTGATGGGTCACTATGTCGCTGGTTGAAAAAGTTAGCACCCTACCGATAGAAACATGGAACCTTAATAGAAAATACAAATGATGGTAGCTTTAAAATTTCTTGATGACCATAAAAGATCTCAAGTGGCATGGTAGATGTGTGATTTTATTGTTCTATCAGAAACACTAATTAGGTTAATCATGATTTGATAGATATCTATCTTTTTGGCACTAGATTTTACCAAGACATCAAAAGTCACTATGTCACAATTAGAAAAACTTTGTGCCTTGCCATTAGCAACATAGCACCTAGCCAAAAAATGGGCATATGGTGGGACCTAAGCTATGTGGTAGTTCCATTAGGGTTAAAATATTGATTTATGTGCTAGCTAGACAAGATATTCTCATGTCATAAGTAACTTGGACCCACACCCCATTCAAAAGTTAGATGAAGAATTCTAATCGTTGGATCAAGATCAAATCAAAAATAGTCACTGTCTCACTATAAAATGATGTGCACTATTTACTCTATGTAACATAGTGACTAGGGGACCCACCATTGTGTATGCACATCATGTAGTTTTCTCACCCTCGGATCAAGCCTAGATCTATTGCTATCACTTTGTCGCTATGATAAGTTGCTCAAATATTATGTATAGAAGCATACTAAACAACCAGATGCAGGAGGGACCCACCACTCTAATAATAAAAAATGTAGTATAATATCTATCATTAGTTTAAGATCAGATTGAGGGATGTCACTTCCTCCCTATGGTAACATGCTCACTCTTTATGTATACTGATGTAGCGACTGGACGACACATGGCCTTAGAAATTAGTGGGTCCAATTCGAAGTGCCAAAAATGAAGGAAAGATACACACAAAAAAATTCCATTGGATTGACTACCAATATGTCAAGTAGAATGTGAGTCATCCTTGTTTGGATTCCTAGATCATAGGATTTCGCAAGATCAATGGTTTAAAATTGAACATAGAAGGTGATGCCATTCTATTTTCCTTACAATTCATTTATGAGGGATGAAATCTTCATGTGAAAGAAAAAGAAAATTATATTATAGGAGATATCACCATTTTCATCTCACATGAACAAATATTTCAAACTT
Organism: Cupressus sempervirens; assembly: GCA_028749045.1. Lineage (NCBI taxonomy): Eukaryota > Viridiplantae > Streptophyta > Pinopsida > Cupressales > Cupressaceae > Cupressus > Cupressus sempervirens. The sequence goes on from CM053786.1 coordinate 396,832,789, forward strand.
TTTGAGCAGAACAAATTATTGAGAATACTGTGTTGAGAATGAATAGAGTGTGAAGTATTTTTCTATTGTTCATGAGATTTTGCAGAATTATAGAGAAGAACATTCAAAAATTCAAGTAAGTACTTATAATCAAGATGCCTCCAAACAAAGTGTTTTCTAGGCAAGAGAACTATTTGGATAGGAATATCCATGATGACCTACTTGAATTGCTTGTTGAATCCACCATTGAGACTATGCAAGTTAAAAAGCTAACCTCATTAAACCCTAGGCTGAGAGTCAAAGATGGATTATATGATAAGGGGAATTGTGTCTAGGATGTTAACACTTCTCAGACTGGTCTAGATTTATTCAAGAAATTATTTTCAAAGAGGAATTTGTTTGCCTCGTATGGCAACATTTGGAACTTTGATTTAGGGAAATTAGCAGTTCCAAGTGTCTTTATGGATTATGACCTCCATGAGGCTATGTCAAAAAACTATGACCAAGAAATTAGAGTGATGAGTAGAATTGATGGTGAAATTTTGGTTACCATTAGCCTAGAGGAAATAATTAGGCATTTATTTGGTTTAGGGCCTCTCAGTGATTATCATGTGCCCATTGATTTGAAAGGATTAGAAAAGGAATACATGTCAAAAAAGGACATAGTTAGTCAAGGAGCACTAAGAGCATGTAAGGAAAAATAAGAACTCTACCAGCAATAACAACATCCTCCAGGGAACCTTTCAAAAGGGCATACTTCAATACTAGGGTTTTGGAGGCATACATGACTCTATGGAGAGTTTTTGGGGAAGATGAAGAGGAGTTTGTGCCCATGAGTTTTATGTACATGATTAATCAAATTCCCTCTTTTGGTGAGGACATAATTTTTTATTTTGCTTCTTATTTAGCTAAAGAGATTCATAATAGCCTAGTTTGGATTGCAAAAGGCAAGGTGGAAAAGAGTTTTGGTCACTATTCTTTGATAATGCACATGTTTTTATTCAAAGAAGTAACATATTTTGGAAAAGAGATGAAATTGAACAGGGAATAGGATGGGGAAGTACTACTGGTCCAATTATGGAGTGTAGATATGACCAAGGAGGAAGAAAAGGCTAGTTTTCTTAGGTCTGATAGGTATTTTACTTCCAAATTGAGGTGCTCATTATTAAGTGATAATTCTAGAATACCCAAGGCATTGGAAAGTCTTATTAGGCCCCTTGGTAATCCTATTGGTTTGAAGGTTTCACACAATTGGGGAGGCATTATCCCATATCCAGTCTCAATTGTCATTAGGATTTATGGTTTTAGAGGTACCTATAGATGCTCAAAAATGATTTGCAACTATAGTTTCATCAGTTCTTCATTCTAATTTGTCCCATTTTCTCATTTTACTAACTTTGATCTTTTGGAAAAAGTTGATTTTACTTTATTGTTTGTATCCTTCTTCACATCAATTTCATGTCATTTTAAAATCATATCAAATCAACTCGAAACCATTTCATATCAGCTCAAAATCACCCCAAATCAACACAAAATTTCTTAGAATCAGTCCCAATCAACCTAAAACATATCAAACATTCCAAATTAATCATCACTTATCAATTCATAGGTATTTTTGTGGCTTTCAATGCCTTAGAAACCTATCAACATATCAATCTTATCAATCTAACCTTAGCATTGTTGTGGCTCTCAGTGCTAGGGAAAACTATCATTCATGTCATTCAATCTTTGATGTTGTTGAGGCTTTCAATGTCAGATCATGGCATTATCAACCATTTTAGTAATATTGATAGTGTCCTTCGATGTTATTATGATCAAACTTTTTTAATCAATTTCGATCTTGTAGCATTTACAATATCGATTAAATGTTACATATCAATCAATTCATGTCATATGTCCTTGGCATGTTATCAATTTAAATCAATCAATCTAACCATGGATTTGGTCTATTTGTCATCATCTTATTCGATCTATATTATCATCACATTTTCATCAAAGAATACTATCTCATTTATTTAATCACTCTAGCCAATCATTTACTAATTTCCTCTATAGGATTAAATAACCCATAATTTAATCCTACCTTTCTTACTAATTATTCTTCCTAATTATCATCCTCAATTAATTAATTTTATTAATTGATTGGTTCATCATCCACAAACCATGTAAATTCACAAGTTCCTAAGTTCCATTTTCCATCATTAATTCCATTTTCTACTAATTCTTATTTTGTGGAATAAAAGGATTTTTAATTAAAAGATTCCATAAAATATTGCATCATCATGAGACTTGGATATGACACCACACAGATTCTCCTTTGACACGTGGCTAAGATTTTTCATAATCAAATATTCTTATTTGTTATGCATGTCCCTATTTGGCTTATTTGTCATACATTCTTGGCTTTAAGTGGGCTTGAGGTGTTTTATGATGTGTCATAGATTCTCTTCCACCTTTAGCCAAGTCTGACTTCCATGTATCATAGAATCTTACAATTGGAATATTTTATCATATGTGTCATGGATTCTCAAATGAATCTCTTGCCACATCACGTATCCAAGGGTGATAAATCCAATGCTCTCACCTTGAGTGTTGATTATAAACTAGACACTCTTTCTCTCATTTCTAGTCCTTAGGTCCTAATTCTTAAGTCTTTAGGTCCCTAATTCTTGATCATTTTGTAAGTTCTTAGCTTCTTTACATTTTCACACCATTTTATCTCAAGCTTAAAATAACACTTCTAGTATTCTAATGGCATTATCCCTATCATAGACTTTGCTTCAATATTGTGTGCACAATAGGCAAGTTGGAGCTATATCATTTGGAGAAGAAAGAAGGACATGGGAGCTACAAATGAAAGAGGGGGTTTGTAACCTTGTGTTTGCTTCTTTTGATTAGTTTGGATTTCTTGGTAGAGTAGTGGGTGCTAACATATGTTGATTGAGTTTGTGATTTTCTCATAGTATGTTATGCATTTAGCCCATTTTCTAGGTGCTACAATTGGTGAACTCGACGTGAACATGCATGTCTAACTTGGATTTTTCATTTTTGTTCTTGTAAGTGAAAGGAAGGAGCTCACTTGGAAGTTTATAATGACAATTTACTCATTCTTTTCACACCTAGATTAATTAGGTGGTCTAGTAATATGGTTGAGTACTTTCATTCTATGCATTTTGTAAGCTTGTTGTCCTAGGGTGCACTATACTCTGTCATGACACACTTGGGACTCCTAGGAATAGTTTTAGGAGTTTGGAAGCCACCAAAACCCATTTCTACTATTTTTCACTTACCAAATATGTCCAAAAATTACCAACTACATCATTGATGTAGTTTGCATTGTTTGGGTGCACTTGGTAGTATAGGTGTCAAAAAAATTTAGTTTCTGGGTCTTATCTAACCGCCAATTCCCATAGTTTGCACCTGGGCTCCCAATTGCACCCAAAAACTACCAAATATGCCCAACTAGGCCCCAAATACATTATTGATATAGTCTACACTATCTGGTGCACTTGGGTGTGTTCTGAGCCATTTTGGCCTTTTCGGGTGCAATCTGCTCTGTCAGAGCACACCTAGTTTAGAGAAAACACACACATCAATTAGAATCTACATGCAAGGTTTCCATTTCCTTCTAGAACATAGATCAGATGATTTTTTGTTACTAATGGTCTACTTGTAGCATGTGGTGATTGTGGGATGAAGATATGATCATAAGAAACTACTAATGTGTACTTTGCAAGACGTTGTCAAAGACTTTGTGTGTTTGTCAAAACTATGTGTGTGGATTTCCTAGATTAGATAACACTTTTTTTGGCACTTAAAATGAACTTTTATTTTCTACTTGGCATGTCTATAGTGTTTGAATGCCCAGGGGTTACATTGGGCATATCCTCTCCCCTCACCATTTGTGGATCTTGGGTGTAAGAGAAATCCATGTAACTTCTATAAGAGGTCTGCCTTGTACCAAGATACTTGATATTGGGTATGCCAAGGGATGGCCTCAGAGTGGTAATGGGCCAAAGCTAGGTCAAAATTCTAGCCACTATATAAAATTAGATTATGGTGAAATCTATGTTGGCAGTATTGCTATGTGATAGCTCTCCTCTAGTACCCTTGTGGTGCATCAAACCCTGGTTCTCGGGGCTGGGAGACCTTCTACAGAAGTTTATCATTCACTTTTTGAATGGAATGACCTTACTAAAAACCATGTTTTAGTGGCCAAAATCCTTTCTATCCACTGGCTCAAGGGGTCACCCATGCCAATTAGGACATCCTACATTCTCGTGGTCCTTAGTAGAGGCAACAGTCCCTTGGAAGTCATGCCCCTTGGGAAGTGAATCTTGGTAGCCCTGAGAAGTGAGTGCACTGTAAGTGGGAGCCTATGGTGCCAAGATCCTAGGTTGCCTACTCTAGATAAGCGTGGTTTAACTTTGGTTCAAGTAGGAATTCAGTGGATATAGTCCTAAAAGCCTAGTTTGTGGTGTGTTTGATCACTTTTAACAACATTTATTCTTGTCTTAATGTGTCTTGCGTGTGTGTAAAACATAATCAAGATAATAGAAAAAATTAAAATATACACCTTGAACCTTCTCCAAACATTACAAATTGTCAAAAATTTACAACCTTCATCAAACTTTGTAAACTTTTGTTCAACACACTCAAACCTTGGAAAACATGGCAACTTGTACTCCTAAATGTGCTTGGCAAATCATAGATTTCACTCTTGCATAGAATTCACTTGCATTCACCCTAGTCTAGGCTAAATTCTTGCATCATATAGACTTCATATTTCACCTTTTAGTCCTAATTTAGTATCTATTACCTTTCATATTGCATCAATTTAGGTTTAGTTTACCTCCCTTAGTCTTTTGCATTCCCATCTCAAAATCTGCACTTTGCATCCACCACCTTGCATCTTTGCATACCTAACCATCATCTTGCATGATTTCAACCATCATTCCAAGTATCCTAAGCATCATTTTGAGCATTCATATAGGTTTTAACACTGTCCCCTACTATTTACCTCTCTATAGCATTAATATGGAAAACATAGCTCCCAAAATTGCCTTAGTTTCAGCCCAGTTTACCAACTGTGTCTTGAAACTACCAACCAAATCATAAAACTATGAACTACATGATTGATGTAGTCTGAACTATCTAGGTGAACTTGGTAGTCCTTAGACCTAGTTTTGGATTCTAGATAACATTTTTGGGCTTCAATTATGTCTTTAGGTACCTGGTTAGCTCCCCTTTCATTAACTTTCCCAGATCTACATTCTACATCACCTAGTCTTCATCACCTTCACTTAGGAAATCATTCTATAGGTCATAACCTCTATTCTGCATCTCCCAAACTATCATAACATTAACCCCAACATCTTAACTTCTTGGCATATTATTTTGGCAACTATACCACTCAGAATCAACAAACCTTTATCTTGACTTAGCAACTGCACCTAGAAACTACCAACTGCACCCAAACTAGCCCCAACTACATAAATAATGTACTTGGTACTTTTGGGGTGCACTTGGCACTATTAGGGCACACTTGGTCACCTATAGGACCATTTTGGGACTCTAAACTACACTTTAGAACCCTAAAACTGCATCTAGGAGCCTTCCTACCTCCCCATTCTACACTTGACCCAAAACCACATCTTGCACCCAAAATCCCATTTTTCATCATAGGTATTGTCCATATTACATATCTGCTCAAAATCACCACCATTTTGAGTCCCTAAAACATCATTTTGATGTTGGATACAATTGTTAATTGTGTATTGTCTTTGATGTTACACAAATGTCATATCAGCCATCAGACAGAGTCTACCAAGCTTAGATAGTTGGCAAAGCAATTTACAGTGTCCGTTGAATGTTCCTATACATTACACACTAAGTTATCTCTTACCGAGCTCACTCAGGCATCAAAGGATCTTGTAGCAGAAAGTTAATGTTAACCGAGCTCCCAAGGTTAACAAAGGGAAAGTCAATGTCTATCAAGTTTAATGTCTATCGAGTTCACTCGGTCATCAAAGAGAAGGTTAGCTTTTACCAAGCTCACTCGATAAGAGAAGGAAGGTTAGCTTTTACCGAGCTCACTTGGTAAGTGAAGGAAGGTTAGCTTTTACTGAGCTCATTTAGTAAATGAAGGAAGGTCGGTGTTTATCGAGTTAACTCGATCTCCGAAGAAAGTTGCAAAGTTTGCAATGTTTACCAAGCTTCACATGGTTAACACTGGGGATACTATTCTAGAGCAATGGTCACTAAGCTAGGTCAGGCAACAAAGAATTTTATTGTTCTAAAGGATTAAGTTTAATTGTCTTCTGGAGCTGACTGATTTAATGTTTTTTTTGTTATTGTTGTAACTTGTAATTGAGTCAACTTGACAATCTGAAAGGTATATATGAAAGGTCAAGTTGTGAATTCGTAAGGTGTGAGAGTGTGGATGCATAAGAGTGTGAATGTATGAATAAGAGAATATATGAGTGAATGTTGAGGAAGGATTAGATATCCTTATGAAGCTGCAAAGTTGTGTTCGATTAGTAAGGATCTAGTGAAGCAGAAAAAAGATCTGTATTCAGCAAAGATAAGTTGCATATATTTCAGATCACTTCATTGTTGCTTTCTAATCATTGTAATAGTGATTCAAAACCTCTTAACAGAGTTGGTTTGATAGCCATTTTGTAAATCCTCTAACAAGGTGACAATTTAGTTGAATTGTTTTAAAGACCTCTGACAAGGCCACTTCTAACAGGGTGATTAAATCCTCTAACAGGGTCACACCTAACAGTGTGTTTTGTAACCTTTAACAGGGTTGGCTCCTAATAGGGCTCACTTCAGAAGAGTGAAAATTGGTAACTAGTTACTTTGTGGTTTTTTCCAAATTGAGTTTCCACATTAAATCTGGTGTCTCTTGTGTTCATGATTATTTCTTTATGCATGCATGTTAACCATTTTAAATACTTAACAAGTTAATAGAATATCTATCTAGTTTCAACATTTATTTGTGTGGTTATCGAGTGTTAGAAACAACTTTATTTTAAGACATCCAAGGATCTATGGATTTATTTTTGTGGTAACTAATTCACCCCTCCCCTCTCAATTACTCTATCTCTATTTCCAACAATTGGTATCAGAGCTTTTGGTGGTTGCTGGAAAGATTTCAAGGATCTAAGCCAAAGATCAAGATGTCTTACAAGACGAAAATTCCAAGGCTTAACAGTAATAACTTATCAGCATGGCAAGGGTTGATGAGACTTCATCTAGCTTCTATTGGAGATACAGGACTAAAATACCTTGATGAAAAATATGCAGAACTAGCTGGTACACTATCTGTCAATGATATTGCTAAAAAGAAGACTCACAACATTATGATGATAGATATAGAATTTGCTCTGAGTTATGAAGAATTTGATGATATCAAGGACTGCAAATCTACCTTTGAAATGTGAGAAAAATTGAAAGAGATCTATGGAGGAGATGATAATGTTAGAAGAGCCAAAGCAGAGAGTCTGAGAGGACAATTTGATCAAATGAGGATGAGAGAGGATGAAAACATTGAAAAATATGTTGAAAGAGTTAAATAATGTGTCAGTGCAATCAAACCTTCTAGAGGTGATATCAGTGAAGAGATAGTTATAAGTAAAGTTCTGAGAAATTTACTTCTCATTTATGCAATCAGAGTTTCTGCAATTCAAGAAAGAAGATGTGAAGCAAATCACAAGGTAAATCTAGAGGCTATAGTTGGAAGATTGACTACATTTGAACTGGACAACTTTGATAACTATGTTCCAACTTCCAAGAACATTGAATCAGCATTTGAAGCCAAACTTTCACTTAAGGAGAAAGGCAAAAAGAAATCTTAGTCAGAAAGTGAAGATGAATCAAACCAAAGTTTAGGCAGTGATCTTGAAGTAATTGAAGCCCTTCTAGCAAGGAAATATTCTAGAGGCAAAGGAAAATACAAAGGTAGAGTACCCCTAATCTATTTTTCATGTGAAGAGGTTGGTCATATTGCTGCTAGGTGTCCAAACAAGTAGAATAAAGATGAAGAAAAAGATCACAATTGGAATGGAAAGAAAGATTTCAAATCATTCAAGAATAAAGGTAAAAAAATATGTTTTATGGCTAAAGATTCTAATGATTCTAATGATGAAGAAGAAGATGAAATTGTCTACATTGCTATGAAAGATGAATCTGATAATGATGAGGAAATGGCACTCATTTCTCATATGAGCAAAAATGATACACAGATCATAGATAGTGGTTGTTCTCATCACATGACTGGTGACAAAACTAAGTTTGAATACTTTGAAGACTACGATGGTGGTAGTGTAAAATTTGGTAACAATGAACCTTGTTGTATAAAAGGGAGAGGAAGAATCTCTCTAACCAAGGAACTTATATGTGATAATGCCTATTGGGTAAAAGGACTAAAGCATAATTTGTTAAGTGTGGCACAGCTACTCAATAATGGATTTAAAGTAGAATTCATGCACAGTAAAGCAAGATTGCTAGATGGCAAAGGAAAGCTGATTGGATCAGGTATTCAAACTAAAGGTAACTTGTTCTATCTTGAACTAGGTGAATGTTCATGTTTCATTGCTCAAGTTGAAGAAAGTTGGTTATGGCATAAAAGGTTGTGTCATGTAAACTTTGATAATTTGGTAAAGATAAGAAAATTCAAGAAAGTAAGATGCATTCCTAACATAAAGAAACCTGAGGTCAGTCTATGCAAAAACTGTCAGATTGGAAAGATGGGAAAGACTAGTTTTAAAAGTAAAACCTATCAGTTTGAAGATATATTAGAAATTATGCATACTGATTTATGTGGCCCCATTGGAATTGAAAGCTATACTAGAGAAAAGTTCTTCATTCTTTTTTTTGATGATTACTCAAGAATGATGACAGTCATGTATCTAAGAAACAAATCAGAAGCATTTGAAAAGTTCAAATGGTATTTGGCCAGAGTAGGAAATGAAACAAGGAAAAGATTAAAATTCTTGAAGTTAGACAGAGGTGGAGAATTCATTTCACATGAGTTTAATAATTTTTGCATTGAAAGAGGAATCAAAAGACAGGTATCAACCCCTAGAACACCCTAGAAAAATGGAATAGCTGAAAGAAGAAACAGATCCATCATGGATTGTGCAAGAACTTTAATGATTGAAAAGAACATTGCTATCAAATATTGGAAGGAAGCTATCAGCACTGCAGTTTATACCTTGAACTGAGTAGAGCTGAAGAAAGACTCATTCAAAACCCCCTATGAGTTATGGTATGGCTATTAACCTAATGTAAATTACCTTAAAGTATTTGGAAGTAAATGTTACATTTTGAAAGAATCTAGAAAAGGCAAATTTGATGTGAAAGGTGATGAAGGTATATTCTTTGGACACTCATGCAAAAGTAAGGCATATAGATGTTTGAATTTGTCTACTCACAAAGTCATAGAAAGTGCGCATGTGAAAGTCGATGAGTTTGCAAAAAGGACTAAAGAAGAAAGCAAAAGGGAACCAAAAGATTATAAAAGGTTTGTCTTTAGTGAACCTGATACAGTACTAGTTAGATCAGAGAATCAAAAAAATTCTACTCCCAAGTCATCTATAACCGAGTTACAAGAAGTTCAAACTGAGCCACAACAAACCAAGTTAAATTCAGTGTCTACCGAGCAAGTGTCTACCAAGCAAGTATCTATCGAGCTAGAACAGACAAAACCTGAAGTTGAAATGCAAGAAGATAATAATGAAATCCATTCAAAAGGCAAGGAACCTATATTAGCTAAGTATGTCAGGAGACATCATTTAGCAAATTAGATCATTGGAGATAAATCTGAAGGAACCATGACAAGAAATAAGTTGAAAGGTACTTTTTCACTTGCTAACTTTGAACCTAGAAATGTCAAAGATGCATTGGAAAATGATAGTTGGATTGAGGCTATGAATGAAGAGATAGTGTAGATAGAGAAAAAAAAGACATGGACTCTTGTACCCAGACCTAAAGACAAAAATGTGATTGGAACTAAGTGAGTATTTAGAAACAAGTTGGATGAAGATGGTAAGGTATCAAGAAACAAAGCTAGACTAGCATGCAAAAGATATGCTCAAGAAGAAGGAATAGACTATGGAGAAATGTTTGCTTCTGTTGCAAGACTAGAAGGAGTCAGAACCTTACTAGCATATGCTGCTCACAAAGGATTCAAAGTTTATCAGATAGATGTCAAATCAGCATTCCTCAATGGTATCTTGGATGAAGAGGTTTACATTGAACAACCTGAAGGTTTTGTTGATCCAGATAAGAAGAACATGGTCTGCAAATTACACAAGGCATTGTACGGTCTGAAACAAGCCCCTCGAGCATGGTATGAAAGATTGCATAACTATCTTATTCAGATTGGTTTTCAAAGAACTAATGATAATAGTAGCTTGTATATTAAGGAAGGATCAGATAATAAGATTGTCTTGGCAGAAATATTTGTAGATGATACTGTTTTCACAGCGAATGATGATATGTGCAAAGAATTTTCAGAACAAATGAACAAGGAATTTGAAATGTCTATGTTTGGTGAGATCAAATTTTTTGTTGGTCTTCAAATTCAATAGAATATAAATGGTATCTACATTACTCAATCAAAATAGATCAAAGAGATATTGAAAAAGTTTGGAATGGAAGATTTTAAACCAGTCGGGACTCCTATGTGTACCAGATTAAAACTTACCAAGGAAGATGAATCAAAAGAAGTAGATCAAACAGTGTATAGATCTATGATTGGAAAGTTGCACTATGTAGTTCATACTAGGCCAGATATTGCCCTTGCAGTTGGTATTGTAGCAAGATTTTCAGCAAAACCAAAAGAAAATCACATGATGGCAATCAAAAGAATAATGAGATATTTCAAAGGAACTAAAGGCTATGCTTTATGATATAAGTTTGGAGGAAATTTGGATTTGAAAGTATTTACTAATGCTGATTGGGAAGGAAACCTTGATGATAGAAAAGGTACAATTGGAGGTGCATTCTTTCTTGGAAAGAGGTTGGTTTTTTGGACAAACAAAAAGCAGAACTGTACATCTTAATCTACAACAGAGTCAGAGTATGTTGCTGCAGGAGTAAACTGTTCTAATATTGTTTGGTTTAAATAGTTGTTGGAAGGCATGAAGATGGAAATCAAAGAACCAGTTGTTATGTTTTGTGATAATACAAGTGCAATAAACATATCTAAGAATCCAGTGATGCATTCCAAAACCAAGCACATTACAATAAAATATCATTTTGTAAGAGAATTGGTGCAAGATAAAGAGATTAGATTGGAATATGTTCATACAAAGGAACAAATTGCTGACGTATTCACTAAACCATTACCTAAGGATGCATTCCTGTATCTAAGAGGTAAGTTAGGGGTCACTCCCCTATCTGAAGTTCATTAAAATAAAGTTTTAGTGATGCATCAACTCATGCCAGATTGAAGATCTATCAGTTGATGTAGCATAACCAAAAATACTACACATGAATCAGTACTAAAGGTACACTGAAATTCATTTGAGTTGAGTTGTCTTTGGCATGTGTTGTCAAAGAGGGAGAGTTTTTACTGTCTTATCATATCTCTCTGAAATTTGTTCAAAATATAAAGAATTTGTTATGTAATTCCTTCACAGAGGGAGATTACTGTAAGAAGGAGATTTTTCTTAGAGGGAGAATTGTTATGTTGACATGTGGTGTTTCCATATAAGAGAAAGACTTGTTTTCAATTTTTATTTCTGCTATGACATGTTGTGTTGCCATCAATGCCAAAGAGGGAGATTGTTGGATACAATTGTTAATTGTGTATTGTCTTTGATGTTACACAAATTTCATATCAGTCATCAGATAGAGTCTATTGAGCTCAGACGGTCGACAAAGCAATTTACAGTGTCTGCTGAATGTTCTTGTACATTACATAGTAAGTTAGCTCTTACCGAGCTCACTCGGGCATCAAAGGATCTTGTAGCAGAAAGTTAATGTTAACTAAGCTCCCAAGGTTAACAAAGGGAAAGTCAATGTCTATCAAGTTCAATGTCTACCAAGTTCACTCAGTCATCAAAGACAATGTTAGCTTTTACCGAGCTCACTCGGTAAGCAAAGGAAGGTTAGCTTTTATCGAGCTCACTCAGTAAGCAAAGGAAGGTTAGCTTTTATCGAGCTCATTTGGTAAATGAAGGAAGGTCAGTGTTTACCAAGTTAACTCAGTCTTTGAAGAAAGTTGAAAAGTTTGCAATTTTTACCGAGCTTCACATGGTTAACACTAGGGATACCATTCTGGAGCAATGGTCACCGAGCTGGGTTGAGCAGCAAAGAATTTTATTATTCTAAAGAATTAAGTTTAATTGTCTTGTGAAGTCGACTGATTTAATGTTTTTTTTTTGTTGTTGTAACTTTTAATTGAACGACTTGACAATCTGAAAGGTATATATGAAAGGTCAAGTTGTGAATTCATAAGGCCTGAGAGTGTGGATGCATAAGAGTGTGAATGTATGAATAAGAGGATATATGAGCGAATGTTGAGGAAGGATTATATATCCTTATAAAGTTTCAAAGTTGTGTTTGATCAGTAAGGATCTAGTGAAGCAGAATAGAGATCTGTATTCAGCAAAGATAAGTTGCATATATTTCAGATCAATTCATTTTTGCTTTCTAATCATTGTAACAGTGATTCAAAACCTCTTAACAGAGTTGGTTTGACAGCCATTTTGTAAATCCTCTAACAAGGTGACAATTCAGTTGAATTTTTTAAAGACCTCTGACAAGGCCACTTCTAATAGGGTGATTAAATCCTCTAACAGGGTCACACCTAACAGTGTGTTTTGTAACCTTTAACAGGGTTGGATCCTAACAGGGCTCACTTCAGAAGAGTGAAAATTGGTAACTAGTTACTTGGTGGTTTTTTCCAAATTGGGTTTCCATGTTAAATTTGGTGTCTCTTGTGTTCATGATTATTTCTTTATGCATGCATGTTAACCATTTTAAATGCTTAACAAGTTAACAGAACATCTATCTAGTTTCAACATTTATTTGTCTGGTTACTAAGTGTCAGTAGTAGCTTTATTTTAAGACATCCAAGGATCTGCGGATTTATTTTTGTGGTAACTGATTCACCCCTCCCCTCTTAGTTACTCCATCTCTATTTCCAACATTTGAACCCCTGAAACCTTTGAATTTAGTCAAAAATCTAGATAAAGTATGAGTCTTAGAATATCTCCTAGTGTTGACGGATTATGGATCTTGACTAGTCTTTTTATCTTTTCTTATCATTTTCTTTGGTCAAAATCTATCTATGTCTTGATAGATTTGACCTTGTCATATTTTATCAATTTGATATTCTCGTCTTTTATCAATTTTTGGTCAAGATCCAAAGTCCTTTATCACAAGGCTAAACTCCTAGACAAAATAATTTCTAAAGGTTTTACCTCAATTCAAAACTTTCCATATACCCTTTTTGTAGCATAATAATATCCCTAGCATCCCTAAACATCATTTTGAATTACCCTAGTGGTATATCCCCTTCATCTTGCATTGATCAAAATCCTAGCATCATTTTCATTACCAAACCCTATCAAATTGTCCATCAACCAAGTTGCCTTCTTGAGCATTTACCCTCATTTTGCATATCCCAAACGTCATTACAAACCCTAGAACAAAATCCTTTGCATAATATACCTTGCACACACCTACCTTTAGTATCATTATCAAGTCCAAAACATAACCCTAACCTTCATTTTGCATACCCTCAAAACATCACCTTGCACTTGCATTTGCATAACATCCCTAGGTAATTTGCACTTTTCACATCAAAACCCTAGTTCATTTAGCATTTCTTCACATTTCATAACATCCCCAAACACTTAAAAATTGCAAAAAACACTCATATCATGCATACCCACATCTTAATTATCAAGTTTTGACCTCTTTTGCACTTGGGAGATAGAAAAGTCAATTTAGGTTTCTCCCCATTACATCTGCATTCTTAGGTATCATGCCAGCACTTACTAGGACACAATCAGCTCAAAGACCCAAGGAACTTTATCAACCTTTTTTTTTGAGGCACAAGCACAACCAAAACCTAGTCCAAGATAGAAAAAGAGCAAGAAAACCCAACAAACCTTTGACGAAGACCAAATCAAGGCATCACAACCTTTGCTAGCAGACCCCTTAAACATGTATCCACAAGATCATCATAATCAAGCTATGGCACAAAAAAATTTAAACAATGCACCTACTATGAGCTTTCCTTCAAAAAATTCCCCTACACATGGGATGGTTCAATGGAGTCCTAACTTTTAACCTATATTCGTGTTGATACCACCTAGAGGAGGAAGTCTACCAACCACACTCGAAGATGAACAGTCACATTCCTTCAAATTTAGCCAACCTAATGCGAGTACCTTCAACTATAACACATCAAACATAAAACAAGGTATTTTATGCCTAAGTAATGACTTTTACACTAATTATGGCATCACTAATGAAAAATGGATAAGGCATGTCAAGACAAAAACTTCTGTAAAAACTTCAAACATTTGGTAGCCCAAGAAATTGTCAAATTCAACCCAAATGTGGAAGGATCTAAGTTCAAACATCAAACCAACACAAACATTGAAAAAATACAACCCATGATCAGTTTGGACTTAGATAAGGGAAACCAACCTTTGGAATTTTCAAACATGATAATGGCACCTATAAGGTCACATCAAGAACCAACAGTTGAAATCCTCCAAAGTACATTTGAACACATCAATGTTAATCCCATGTTCGATGAAATACCACCAATTCCTAAACACCCCAAGAGGACATTGAGACTTTATTTTAGTCACATGATGCAACAACAAGACACACCTAAAGGGACTTGTGCTCTAGGGATGTCAGACATACCTCCTTTGGAGACAATTCAACAAAATGCGCCTTTGCTCCTAACTCTACCAAGTGTTATGGCATCAAATGTTATGGAGCCTCCCAGAAGTACACTATGTGAAACATCAAACACAACAATCCCTATTGATGCACAAAGAAAAAGCCTCATTGATATTACACCTATTCCCAAAAGGAATGCACCTCATTGTCAAGTCAATATGATGTCCCAAGGAAAAACCTCTAAAACACAAAGGAGCCAAAACAAAAATACCAACATGATGATCACTTCTCAAGGACATAACCAACTACCCCAACAAAATCAACCTATGGTGGTACAAGGAATTAAAACTTCCAACCCTCAACCAAGTCTACATCCACTTAACACACATCCCACATATCAACAACAACATCAAGTAGTGCAAACATCCAACATCCCTAATATGCAGTCCAACATAAACCCACTTGAGCTCCATACAATGTATCAATAACAATTCCAACAACAACAAGTGATGTTTGCTAAACAACAAGAGCAACTCAAGCAATAGTTGGAATGCTAAAGATGACTTGAGAAACAAATTACATATCAAAAACATTTATTACAACAAAAACATGTGCCACAACAACCTCAATAGATACCTCTACAACAACACTCACATACATGGTCTCACATACAACCAACAGA
Source organism: Cupressus sempervirens (assembly GCA_028749045.1). Classification (NCBI taxonomy): domain Eukaryota; kingdom Viridiplantae; phylum Streptophyta; class Pinopsida; order Cupressales; family Cupressaceae; genus Cupressus; species Cupressus sempervirens. The sequence goes on from CM053786.1 coordinate 396,848,330, forward strand.
GGTATCCCAATAGCAACTACCACACATGGCACAACAACAACACATGGCACAACAATTGTAGTCAATCCCGCAACAAGTTCCACAACAAGTACCCCAACAACAAGGACCCTTTTGTCTTCAAGGTACCAACATACCTCCTCCACCTAGTGACACATCACTAGACTCATTAGACATAGAAATGTCAAAACCGAGTAGACATAGCTCCCACCATAGAAAATGTTCTACTCATAGGCACAAAGGACTTAAAGGAAAGACTATCATGCAAAATCCCAATGAAGAGCTATTACAAAAATTCAAACAACTTTCCAAACAAGTTGAGGCATTGGGAGTCCAAAAGAAATAGGCTCTATAAAAAAAAAGGGACCTATGTCCTAATCAATTTGATAAAGGTTTGTCTATGCCTCCATTCCCAAAACACTTTGAGGCTCCAAGGTTTGAAAAATACCAAGGAAAATGCAACCCTATTTATCATATCAAAGAATTTTGTGCTTCATCTACCAAACTTAGTGATGAGCCCACTTAACTTATGAGATTGTTTCCTCATTCTCTTGGTGGGCTTGCACTTGAATGGTACTCCAAGCTTCTTGGCAATATCAAATCTTGGTCAGAACTCACATACAAGTTCATCTCCCACTTTTCCTTCAACATTACAAATGAGGTGACACTTTCTAACTTGTGCTCAACTAAACAAAAGGTAGGAGAGCCATTCATCACATTCTTACTTTGTTGGAGAAGCTTAGTCAACCAATGCTCGCTAGACATTCCTGAAGAACAACAAGTAAAATTGTGCATTGAAAACTTAGTCCCAAACTTAATGTATGAACTCAAAATCAAGAGCCCAAGTACCATTTCTAAAATGATGAAAAAAGGGGCTAGTATTGAAGATGCTCTTATTCATAAGGGAATCCTCAAGATAAACAAAGAAAACACAAGCACCAACTCGTCTAATGACAAGTCAAAAATTTTCTCCAAAAACAAGAATGTGACTAATGCTAGTATTGTGGATGCTTGCACAATTAGCACAACACAACCTCAATTTACTTTGAAAGGTGCAAACCCTACAAATTCACAAACTCCTAATCAAACAACACCTCAACAACAGAAAATTGAGACTTTCATGCAAGAAAAACCTCAAAGAAATCCTAGAAGAAAGGACAAAAAATTCACACCATTAGGGATACCTCTTGTGACCATGTTGCAATAGTTACTAAGGAATAACTTCCTATAGTTACCCCCAATCAAAGATGAACCATCAACTAAAGTTGATTAGTGGGATAAAAAAAAATTCTGCGATTACCATCACACCAAAGGATATAAAACCTCATCATGCTTCCAATTAAAACATGCCATACAAGACCTTATTAATGATGGTGTAATCATGGTTGATCCATCACTATTAGCATCCAACTCTGACAACACCATATTCAAATATCCTTTGGGTAATCATGACAAAGAGAAACCCTCTAGTTTAAACTCAAACTCACAAGCTAATGTGAATTATACATGCATGTGATATGACTACACTGTCAACTATTTCAATGAGTCAGATTCTTGCATAGCCACATTAACATTGAAGGCTGAAGACCCTCATTGGCTATCACTACACACCATACCAAGATCACCCTACTTGGAGATCCATCCAAACCTAGAACTTCTACTAGACCTACACCTTCTAGTAGACCTAATGCTTTTACCTCATCTAATTATAGCCTCATTGAACAACTCGGCAAGACCCCTATGTAAATATCCATCTGGGACCTACTACGTGCATCTCCCCACACCAAAAGATCTTGGAGCAAGCTGTTAAAGAGTCAATAGTCCAAAATAACATGGATATTGCCTAGTTCCAAGCCATGGTTGGGAACTTATCCACCTCACAACATATCACCTTTTCCCCTCAGGATATTCCTAAGGAAAAACCTAATCCCAATGATCCCCTTCATCTCGAAGTCTTCATCCATAATGCCAAAGCTAGATGTGTCTTAGTAGATGGAGGAGCAGGATTGAACATTTGTACTCTTACATTTGTCAATAGTTTAGGTTATTCCAAAGATGATGTGGATCCCTCTTGAAGAATCACAATAAAAGCTTATGATGATGGTGAACACTTCTCCAAGGGTGTCATCACATTACCTGTTAGAGTTGGCCTAGCTACTAAAGAAAAATTGTTCCATGTCCTAGATATAGAAATGAACTAAAACATGATACTAGGACTCCCTTGGCTTCATTCTATGAAAGTAGTCCCTTCTAAATATCATCAATGTTTGAAGTTTTCCTATGATAATGTGGAGGTTACCATCCACGGTGATCTAGATCCTTTCTAATTTTGTACTAATCTGAGAGATTCTACTACGTACCAAATCCCAACAAACAATGAAGCATGGTCCATAGATTCCTCTAAGTATGTGGCTACTGATATACTCCTCAATAAGGCCAAGTAAAAGATGAAGATTGAAGATAATGGGTGTGGAGAGTGCTTTATGTCTCAAGCCTCTCACATTAGGGAGTTGCCACTTTCTCCCCTATCTTATTATAAATCACAACTATTGCAAGACCAATACTTTGAGATTGGTACACAAAATGCCACTTCTACTAATGAGAATACTTTTGTTTGTATTGAGAAAGAAAAAGTAGAATGAGAACCCACTTTGATATCTCCTAGAAAGTATAGACTTGGGTTTACTATCATGCATAAACAAGGCTATGATGGCTATAGTGGTCTTGGATCTTAGAAACAAGGAATCATTGAACGTATCAGTACAAAAGGATGACCTCTTAGTTTGGGGCTTGGATTTAAACCATTATGAAAAGGTCCTCCTAGTACTATGGTACCTACATGTAAGACAATGGATGTTTTGAATGATGAAAAGGAATGTAAGGATATACCACCTAAAACCAACAATAATCTAGCTTATGAGCATATCCCCAATGATACAATAGAATATAATGCCCATATCCATACCTTTCACCAAAGCCCATTCAGACCTAATGCTGACATCCCCTCAAGTTATCCTAAACTATTGGATTGGGACCAATGTGGACCACCAATTTTTGATCAATTTGATAATGATGATGCTCTCACAATAGACTTTGAAATCTATGAAGACATTATGATTGACAATCATAAAGATACTATTTCTTCTAAAGAGAACACATTGGCATACTTTGGGGAGCCAACTCCACCTTCTAGTTACAAAGCAAAAAGAGAAAAAGATAGCAAGCATAGGTCTCTTGGTGAAAATTGAAAGGCATCATTAAACTATGAAAAATCAAAAGCTAAGCAGCTCCCAAGGATAAAAAATGAAAAATATGATGCCATGAATATTAGTGTTCTAGTGTTCAACACACCACAAAGTCTTTTGAGGCTCTCTCAATCAGCATTCATGTGGAAGGTCATTGGTCTCAACCCTCCCAATCCTCCCTTATAGCTAGTTGTTTATCCCCACATCCAGCTACCTAATTTTCCCAACACCCAAGATCAAATCTTTTACCCACAAGCCTTTGCACATGTCATAATTAGTGACATCCCACATGATATATCTATTGATCCAATTATCCTTAGATGCCTTGATTTGCAAGAGGCAAACATTGTCTTACATGCAGTACATGATGGTATATTTTGAGGCCTTTCTAGTGGTTTGATTTTAGCTACAGACTCGAAATGAATCCTATGTAGTTATGGTTAGTCATGGTCCCCATGATTATTAGCTAATAGTAGCAATGAAAGATATCTTATCAAAAGTTGTCAAAAAAATTCTTGATTCCATCTAAAAGTCCTAAAAAATTATCAAAAAAATAGTAAAAAGTCATGAAAACAGAAAAGAAAAAAGTAAAAAAAGTCATGAAAAAATGGATGCCTTGATGAAAACCTAGAAAATAGGCATCTTGGCACAAAAATTTGAGTCAAGAGAAAAAACTTGTCCAAAAGTGAAAACTGGGCAAACAGGCGCTTTGGACAAGTACCATGGTGAAAACCTAGCAAACAGGTGCCATGTGTAATTAGTTGTTGCTCCTCCATCTATCGAGATTCCATTTGGTTTTTTCCCTCTCTATTATTCCTTGATCGTATCTATCCTATTTTAAGACATCCTTGGTCCCTTATCATGGCTCACAAATTGGTTAATTTCCATTGTTATCTTACCTAACACATTACTAGCCTACACATACATTGTCATTGGCCTTTGTACATAGTTTGTGTCTTATTTGGGGGTATATTACCTACATGGTGCACAAGTTTGAATTTGAACTAGGGGAATATCCCTAAGGAATTTTTATCCATTGGACCTATCACATAATGCATTAGAGCTAACACTTGTATATGCTTTTATGATCTTGAAAAAATCCTTAAAAATTCAAATATGATCCTGAAAAAATCCTAAACATTCAAATAATGTCTTGAAAAAAGCACTAAAGATCCAAATGTCTTGAAAAATCACTCAAAATCATTAAAAATCCTAAAAAATACTAAAAATCATAAAATGTCCTGAACAAACCCTAAAAATCATAAAATGTCCTGAAAAAACCAGTCACAAAAAAAAATCAAATCTCCGCAAAAACCCTAAAAATCACAAAACCCATCAAAATTTTGAAATAAAACTTGTACATATTCACTGTGGATAACCATCTCTTTTGCGTATGCACTTGCACTTTGTAGATTGAAACTCAAAGCACTACACTTTCAAGACAATCACACCATCTAAGCAACGTGACCCAACAATCAATCCAACATGTAACTACAAACCCCTCAACTATATCCAAAAAAAAATCTATCACATTATCAACTTGTCAAACACTATCTAAACACATCAAAAAATAAAAAGAATGTATTAATGGACAAGAATAGCTATTTTCTCATGTTGTTTAGTGAGTGATTTATTTTTGCTTTGTTTTTCTTTGATAATATTACTATGCTACTCGATGATATAAATTGATCTATGAGAGTGGCCAGGATGGTTCATGGTCATCTTTTTCTATTTTTGTCTATTTCAATGTACCTTTGAGAGTCTAGGGCATGTACATATGCCTTAAGAAGGACAAAGTCATTCTCTATCTGCATCGTGCTTGTTTACGCAAAAGGCTTGCATTTGCACTCTGGCCCTTTATGCCATGATGCATTGCATTTCATTTTCCATATCAAAATAAAGCTCCATTTGACATATAGTGCACTTTTTCAAAGCAAAAGTCTTTCCATCATACTAACATCTCCTCATCCCATCTTTCTTCTTTATCATTTTCTCCATCACCATGATCATGTCTTCCAATTCACCACATCATCTTCATCTTGTATTCATGCATTCCTGCATCATCCTACACTATCAATCAACTTTCTTAGGCTTTCCACCTAGTTCAACCTTAGTTTGACATTTTTCTCACAATCTTTGACCAAATATGACCATTTTTTATGATTTCACTCATGTTATGACATCTGTCCATCAGTTTGGGCATGCACGCAAAGTTTTGAGTCATTTTGAGTCTGTTTGCACACTTTTGGTCCCTTTGCATGGTTTTCTATCAGCATTTACCCAAGTTTCAACTACATATGTTCTATGTTTGACCAAATTCTAAGCATGTTGACCACCTTTGACTACATTTTATCATGTTTCTAACATTACCCTAGGGTTATGCTTACCCATACTAGGTTTTAGCTCGATCTGAGACCATTCAAACCCTGATCGGAGCCCTAGAGCATCCTAGGGCATAGTTGGGGTTCCCAACTACATCATTGATGCACTTGGTCATACCAACTATGTCATTGATGCACTTCGGGACCTAGGATCCCTAGAACTTCTCCTAGAACCCCTATGTTGCACTTTAGAAGCCATAACTTGTGTGTTTTAACTCAAATTTGCAATCTGTCAATTGCATTGGATTCATATCTTCATTATGGACAAAATGAACTAACATTTTCATATTTTGTGTTTTTCTTGTTTGGTAACCCATTCCAATACTCTCGGGCTCCTAATTGACCCTGTTCTTCACTCCAGAGCCCATAACTTTCACATTTTGGCTCTAATTTTCATTCTATTAGTGGCTATGGTTTTTTCTTATCATTGTTGAAAAATTGACTTATCATATTATTATCTTAGTCAATTTCTTGAGTGGGAACCCATATATATCTTCCCTACTTGGGAAAGTTTTGGCTTTCTCACTAGTTATTCTTTAATGCAATGCTCTCAATCACATTGTATCAAATAGGGGAAAAATTTAAACACTAAAAAATGGTTTGCATCTATAGTTTCATCACTTCTTCATGCTAATTTGTCCCATTTTCTCATTCTACTAATTTTGATCTTTTGGCCAAAGTTGATTTTACTTTATCGTTTGTATCCTTCTTCACATCAATTTCATGTCATTTCAAAATCATATCAAATCAACTCAAAATCACCGCAAATCAACATAGAATCACTTAGAATCAATCCTAATCAACCCAAAACATATTAAAAATCCTAAATCAATCATCACTTATCAATTTCTAGGTATTGTTGTGGCTTTTAGTTCCTTGGAAACCTATCAACCTATCAATCTTATCAATCTGACCTTAGTATTGTTGTGGCTCTTAGTGATAGGTCAAACTATCATTCATGTCATTCAATCTTTGACATTGTTGAGGCTTTCAATGGTTGATCATGGCATGATCAACCATTTTAATAATATTGACAGTGTTCATCGATGTTATTATGATCAAACTTTTTTAATCAATTTTGATCTTGTAGCATTTACAATATCAGTTAAGTGTTACATATCACTCAATTCATGTCATGTGTCCTTGACATGTTATCAATTTCAATAAATCAATCTAACCATGGCTTTGGTCTATTTGTAATCATCTTATTTGATCTATATTATCATCACATTTTCATCAAAGGATACTATCGCATTTATTTAATCAATCTGGCCAATCATTTACTAATTTCCTCTATAGGATTAAATAACCCATAGTTTAATCCTACCATTCTTACTAATTATTCTTACTAATTATCATCCTCAATTAATTAATTTTATTAATTAATTGGTCCATTATCCACAAACCATGGAAATTCACAAGTTCCTAAGTTACATTTTCCATCATTAATTCCATTTTCTACTAATTCTTATTTTGTAGAATAAAAGGATTTTTAATTCAAACATTCCTTAAAATATTGCATCATCATGAGACTTGGATATGACACCTCATGGATTCTCCTTTGACACCTGGCTAAGATTTTTCATAATCAAATATTCTAATTTCTTATGCATGTCCCTATTTGGCTTATTTGTCATAAATTCTTGGCTTTAAGTGGGCTTGAGGTGTCTTATGACATGTCATAGATTCTCTTCCACCTTTAGCCAAGTTTGCCTTCCACATGTCATATAATCTTACAATTGCAATATCTTTTCATATGCATCATGGATTCTCAAAGGAATAATTTGTCACATTGCATATCTAAGGGTGACAAATCCATTTCTCTAACCTTGAGTGTTGATTATAGAATGGACACTCTTTCTCTCATTTCCAGTCCTTAGGTCCTAATTCTTAAGTCTTTAGGTCCCTAATCCTTGATCATTTTATAAGTTCTTAGCTTCTTTGCATTTTCACACCATTTTCTCTAAAGCTTAAAATCACACTTTTAGTATTCTCATGGCATTATCCCTATCATAGACTTTGCTTCAATATTGTGTGCCTAATAGGCAAGTTGGAGCTACATCATTTGGAGAAGAAAGAAGGACATGGGAGCTACAAATGAAAGAGGGGGTTTCCAACCTTGTGTTCGCTTCTTTTGATTAGTTTGGCTTTCATCGTAGACTACTGGGTGCTAACTTATGTTGATTGATTTTGTGATTATCTCATAGTATGTTATGCATTTAGCCCATTTTCTAGGTGCTATAGTTCCCCCTGTGTATTACTGTACCAAGTGCCTTTAAAGGTAGGAGTAGTTGAATTATTGTGGAAGCTAGGAGGATTGGAGGAAACCTATTTGCTAAAAAGATCAAGAGGGTAAATATTATCTACTTGTACAATGGTCCATTAATTTGTAATCACAAAAGAGGGTTGGCTATCTCTACACAAGATTTTGGATCAATATAAGATGCTTGTTTCTCACCCTCATTTTAGTGACACTAAGGGATTTTATCATTTGTCTTTTAGACATAGAATTAACCTTGGTAAAATTGATCATGAATTCTATTTTGCTAAATATATAATAAGAAATGAATACTCCCTGCAAGAGTAGTAGACTAGGAAGGAAAAATGGAGAGTTTCCTCAAAAGTTTTGGATTTCTTTCATTGTTTTGATACAGATTATAGTCCTCTAGGTAATGTCATTATAGCTTCAGATAGAATAAATAAGCTTATGCTCACTTTTTCTAAAACAATGGAAACCATGAATGAGAAGAAGTAAATTATTATTAATTCTTTCCTAGATAAGGCCAAGGAGGTAATGAGAAAAATGGGTTAACTCCCAACATAGGGGTAGGTCAATTGACTATCCAAAAGAGGCCAGGTTATACTATTATTCAGAGTAAAAGACCACTGTGGACAAAGGAAAACAAATAATTTGGTCCACTAGTGTTTTTGGGGAAGAGAGTCCTCCTGAACCCTCCCCTAAGTGCCAAAAAATAACAAGGAAGGAAGATCCTCATGTTGAGGAATACTCACCTTCACAGACCCCTCTGAGGATTGAAGTGGAACAACTCATTGGGGAAAAAATTGAATAGTTGCGGTCTCAAGGAGGAGTTTTTGTTACTCAATCTAAAATAGATGAAGGAAACCCCCAAGAGCCTCTTGTGCCAAGTTTTGAGTTGATAATTGCAGATTATAGAGGAAGGGAATTAGACCATATGTTAGAGCAAGAAATTCAACAGTTTTTGTCAGATGATAATTTTGTCAAATTAGGAGCTTTTGGCTAGTTTGCATGGAGAATTAACATGGGAAAATTCAAAGAAAGATGCAATAAGCTAAGAATAGGACATCTTGAGCTAGAGAAGGAAGCCTTGCAAAATCAAATAAAAGAAAAGATGATGCAAGAATTCCAAAACATAACCCCTAAAGAGGGGAGACAGATGGTTAAAGCCTCAAATATTTTATTATTGCCCAATTCGGATATAGCTGATGCTTTGATTTTTAATTCTATTTCAAATAAATTGGATTTGCAAAACCCAAGCAAGAAAGAATTCATAGGCACTGCATTTAGTGAAGACTAGGCAGCTCTAGTTATATGGTCATTGAGAAAGGGATCTAGGGTTGTTCCATCATAGCCAGATGACCCAAGATTAGTGGAAAATATCATTATGAGAAGAGTAGCAGAGACATCCCACATAGAGGTAGCTCATATGGGTGTAGGAACCTCTCAATTTGTTTTTGCTACTATAGAGAAAAAAGAAAAAAGAAAGTTTGAACTAGAGAGTAAGTATGAGAATATTTTGAAAGCCTATAATAAAGAAGTTCAAAAGAGGATTAAACTTGAAAATAAAGTAATGGTGAGGTCTACAAGGCCAAGAATAACATATCCTCACCCTCCAATGGAACCTTTTAAATCCACTCCTCTCATAAAACTACTAGATACCCCACAAAGGCCATAATATTACACTGGTGAAGACTTTGAAGAAGAAAAGAGCAAGATGTTGTCATTACATGTAGAACTAAATGTACAATATGAAGATAAATTGAGAAAAGCTCTCACATATTTGGGGGATAAAATTGAATGGCCATTATTTTGTGATCAAGTAACAAAGACAATAAATTTATGGGATGAATTGAAAACCCATAATGAGGCTTTGAAGCCTATTGTGAATAAATGGGTAAGAAGAAGGGAATAAATTACATTTTTGTGTTATTCTGTCATAAAATTTTCATGTGATCAAATTGGAAAGACGTATGATATTGTTATTGATCTTCCAAAATTTGATAATAAGAGAATTCACCTATAGAGAAGAATAGTAGGCTACTTGAATAAATATAAGAGCCAAAAATTTAATTGATTCCATTGTGCCCTACATATAAAGAATAAATTAAAAAAAAAAGATGAATGGTCTAAGGAATTAGATGATTTGTTTTCTCTAAGAATGAATAAAATCATCAATGAAATAGGACATGCATGGTGGGCCACCACAACAGAAGAAATGGTGAAAGCCCAAATTTTATTTTATTCTTTGAAATAAGAATTTGTTGATATTAACAATGAAGTTGAGTATGTTATCAAGAAGCAATAGGATATTCTACATTTTGATTGGCTAGATGATACACTTTATGACAAGTGGATGGCAGACATTGCTTTTGATGAATAGTTAGAAGAAGTTGAAAGTGATGATGATGAAATACATGAAGATGAATTAAAAATCATCAAGTCACTTCTATCAACATTAGGGAAAGAAGAAGACAAACAAGGGTAGTCATTTCATCTGAAAGATGCAATGGATCAGTTCGATGATGTAGTAGAAATGGAACCAAGCATAACTGTCACCTTGGTAATACATGATGATATGAGTGAAAATGCTAGAGTGGAGGTGAAGTTGCATGAATTAGAGCCCAACACATCATTAACAAGCCTGATAGCTACATATGCCGAGGACTCAAAGTGAATAAAGACCAATCATGGGATTTGTAGCATGCAAAGATGTAAGAAAAAGGGGGCAAGTGGGGGTGGGGGGGCTACCAAGAGAATGATATGATTTTACCTTTCTATTACATAAAGTTTTGTCTCTTTCCTATTAAGAAAAATGAAAATATCTTTTGTAAAAGAACACTTGTCTATCCTCTACTCCTGAAGCTTGCTGCATCTCATGTTATATAAGTGAGATTCCAGGGCTAGAGAAGGGTCTGATTTCTAATGCATTTTAGTTTTATACTTAGGATTTTTTTTAGTCCAGTCTTTGAGCAAACATTATGATGTATCTTCTCTAAAATTTTTCAAAGAATACATTAATGTTGAGTGATCTTTTTGTTTCCTTCAGAGTCATTCTGAGTTTACTACAATTGTATACAATTTTCAAGGAAAATTAATACAAATTTGAGTTGTCCCCATATCAATTCTTGTTGAATTTTGTCTCCTTTACTATTACCTGGTTATTTTTAGATTGTGTGAATAAAGGTCATTCAATTGAATACAATTCATTTAGGCTATATGTTGATTCATTACTGTTATTAATTCAATGAATTAAGTAAAGGATTTGATGAATTTGATGGCATTGTTGTGGTAATAGAAAGGATCTCTATAAGAATGAATTTTAGTAAGAATTGTTGTTAATATTTGTTGTAAAGCCAACAAATCAAATCTAAAGTTGGAGTAGACTTTGAATCCCAATGGAATAGGCACTAATCAAATTAATTCAGTCTGCAAGTAGGTAGATCATGAATAATCATCAAATTTAAAATCAAAATCAACTTTTTAAAAATTTTCTTGAATATTTTCAAAGGTGGTCAGCACTTGTTTGCATGAAATGTTTTAGCCTTAGTTAGCCACTATTGCTCGGAATACTTGCAAATTTGTAGAAGAATTGGGAGAAAATCTTCTATATGGGATGTATTTTATCTAACATGACAAAATCATATATGTTTCTGAAGATAGAAGATGAGAATTAGAATGAAACTAATATAACTCTCATACAATAGCATTTAGTTTGAATCATTCCCTAGGTATAGCCACCTTGGTTTTTTAGAACCTAAAGAGTAGAAAACCATTCTTGGTTTTGTTGAAGTTGGGTCCAAATAGTCTATGCATGTAATTGTTAATAGGAATTGGCTAATCCTTAGGTTGTGTGAGTATTATCATTTATGTATTGAGCATTTTTTTGTTCAATAGTTTTAAAACACCAACAAATGGTGACTCTGGTAGGGAGTTGTCCAACACATGTATGAGAAGTACTATAGTTTCTTTGGTCCTACTATGTACTTGTGTGCCAGATCTTTTAGTACTACTTGTGGTAGTAATTGGTATGTTTTAGTGACAAACCTTGAGAATTCAGAAAAGAGAAAAGGAAATATGCCACAGAGCTGCACTGATGTATCTAGCCCTTCCAAGTGTCTTATTTGTCAAGCAAGAGTTGCAGTCTTATGATCTTAGTGATTGGTCCATCTATGTGTCAGATACTTCCATATTATATTGTGTTTTTCCTTGAAGTAGGGAGTAATTTTAATTGTTGTATTTCCCTAGAATAGGATGGTGACATAGTCAAGGTTTTGAAGCTAGTGCTTATTTGATAAATAGTAAATATGGCTGACAAAAGGAAAACCACAAGAGCTTACATAAGAGCCAATCCTCATGTACCAATGTATACTGACTTACCTAAAAGTGGTAGGAATAACTTGAATAAGAAAATAATAGACCCAAATCCCACCTAAAAACTAAGAGGTAGTGTATTAGTTAGTTCTCAATATCAACTAGTGGTAGGGAGAGAGTCTTCTGCACTTAGCTCTAAATCAAAAACCACAAGACTCTGAGGAGGGATATTTAGTACCCCAGTACCAAATGAAAGAACATATCAAGATAAGAATATGTCACCAGTAGGGAATGTATCCCCTAGACTAGATCTAATAACTAAGATGAATCATAGGCTAGGACTCAGAAGTTCATTTGGAGATCCTTTGAATCCTAGAGCAGTCCCATATATAAAACCTAATCTTATAGACCTAATGATCCTACTAATTTAGAAGCCACCTCTACAGATCGTAAAGAAGTATGGTTAGAGATAGGAGTTTTGAAGAAATAGATTGCTAAGGAAGAATCCAAGTGTATTCATCTAGAAAAGGAAAGAGAGAAAGCCACCCTAGATGCTATAGTGGAAAGAGATAATCTACTTAGAAGGATGGCTGCCTTAAAAGAAAAAAAAGAGAAGTTAGAAGAAAAAATGTCAATCCTTCATACTAATTTCTTTGGAGATGTAGACAATCTAAGGAATAAAGTTTAGGAACAAGAAAATCTTCTAAGTCAAAAGTAAAAACCTGTCATTACTCAAGTTCAAGCTTATAAGCCTGTCTAAGTAAATCCTATAGAACATACTATGAAAGCTATAGATAAAGGAAGGGAAAAGCCATAGGAATCTAGATAAATGAACCTCAAGCTCTACCAAGAAAATACATAAAACCTCCTATGTTAAAGTTAGATCTAGATCTAGAGAAGGCTAGAAAGGAGAAGGAAGACCTTACAAAAAAAATTTAGAAGATGGAGAATGAAGCTCAAGCTGCAGAAACTAGGAGAAAAATCTAGTTCATTAGTCTAATTTTACATTAGACTCATGGCCAAATTTTTCCACCCTAGCTTCAACTTTTGTACTAGCTTGTGGACTAGTAGTTTTAGTTTAGGGAATATCTCAATCTGCCCATGCCTCATCTCCACCATTAATACACAAGCCCTTATTGTCCAACCTTAACAATATCAAAGTGTTCCTCTTAACCAAGCCAATGTAGCAAGCACCTCAAATGTTGCTTGTTTTGAAAAAAAACTGTATGCATGGAAAAATATAGAAAAATATCATTTATGGGTATTCTTAGTGCTCCACATCCCATATCTTTTGATTTAAGAGACAAATTTTTTAAGTTCTCTGGAAATAATATTGTTACTGGCAAAGAGCATTTGAGAATTTTCATAGATATGATAAATGATTATGAATTTGAACATGAGGATGTGGTGATGAAGTTATTTTTTCATTTTCTGACTAAGGATGCAAGGGATTGGTTCAAAAGGTTACCTGGTGATATCATTAGTTCATGGAGTGATTTAGAGAAGTTATTCAGAGAAGAATATGGAGACAACACTAATGTTGGATTCATGTTAAATGAATTCAATAACATCAAAAAGAACCTTAATGAATCTACATTTGATTTTAATTTGAGATTCTAGAAAGGTATTTACAAAGTATTGCAGGTTATGAGGTTGAATGAGGATCTTTGTCTTACAACATATTTTAATGCTTTTGGTAGTAAAATGGCTTATTAGTTGAGGGATAAAGATCCTAAAACTTTGAGGGATGCCTATAAGGTTGTAGTAAATATTGAGAATAATAGGAAGGCATTTGACAAGCTTGGCACGAGAGGTGATCCAAATTTTTTCAATCCCAAGAATAACAACAAAAGGGAGGTTGATAAAACCTCTATAGGAAAGAAGCCAAAAAAACCCACAATGGTTTAGGTGTTGGAATTGTTAAAAAAGATGAATCCTTCTAGTTTTAATGCCTAGAAACCAAATGTTGCTAATAAAACCCTTCTAAATAATAGTAATTTCAATAGACAACCTAGAATGAAGAACTATCCTTATATCACCCAATGGAAGGATGGCAAGCCAATTCCTAACCAGACCCAAAATGCAAAAGATAATGGTACACCAGATCCTCTACAAAGAAGTTCTCTTAATGTGAATGATAATATGCCATGGTGTATTATTTTTCTATCACCTCACTCTACAAAATATTGTGTAGTTTCTTAGTATTTTGTTTCATATCATAGTGCACAAAATGAGGATGAGGAAGAAGAAAAAGGCCATGATGATGTAAGTTGTAATATGGTGAGCATGTGCAATGATTTTGTGGATTTTGATTTGGAAGAAATAGAATGTGATCTTTAAAATAAGAAAGTTTCTTATCAATTACATCATCAACAAGTGTTCTCAGAAAATGAAAGATATGACGAAGATCAGGTATGTGTTACATCTTCTAATATTGGTCATGTGAAATTAAGAATGCCTTATAAAGAGGAAATTAATAGGATCAATGTAGAAATGATCTCCCAAGTATATAGTAATTACAACTTGAGAAACTGAATAGTTAACAATGATGTTGGGAAGCCTTCTAGTATATTCATAAAATATATTACACATAAGATGAAAGATGAAGACAAGAAGGCTTATGTAGAGACAATCAAAATTAAAGAAATCAAAACCAAGAACTGGGAACCCAAGAAGAATGTTCAATTTTAAACAAATGAGACAATAAAAGAAATTGTGCAAGAAAAGGGATCAGGATTTGATACTGCCAAGAAAATAATAGCCCCTACTATTTAGAAGGTTCCTACTCTAGGTATGATTGTCAAACCTACTATATTTGATCCTATTGACATGATATCCATGTTATCAAATATTACTGTAAAAGTACCTTGGTCCAAACTATTTAGAATTGAAGAGCATAAGACCAAAGCTTTTTCATGGTTGGGAGGGATAGGAAATAATAACAACAATGTAGAACAAAATGCCATTCAAAAAAACCCCTTAGTAGTAGAAAATAGTGGTATTATGTCCCAAATTTCCCAAATATTCTTAGATGATTCATCAATAGCATATATAGAAGATATTGACCCATTTTTTCTTAGTTTGATTATAAAAGGAAAGACCCTAAAAAATTGCATGATAGATTCAAGAGCTTCTAATACCATCATGCCTTTCAAAGTAATCGAAGCCCTAGGATTGAAAGTAGATACTAAAAAAGGCAAATGTAGAGGTATCAATGCTAGAGAAGTCTTAGTTATAGGTATTATAAATGCTTTACCATTTAAGCTAGTTACATACCCTGAGGTAGAGTTGACCATGTTAGTCCTTGTAGTTGATATTCCTCCACATTATGGAATGTTACTTTCTAGAAAATGGAGTTCTGGTATGGCAAGTAGTCTACAATGTGACCTAACCTATGCAATATTTCATATTTTGGGGGAGGAAATTGACAAAGATGCTACTTGTTTTTTAGATACAACTGTGAATACATTTAGAGATGAGTTAATTATCCAAAAAGTTGAGAAGTTTCCTATTGTGATTGGACATGAAGTTGAGTGTTGTATGAACTCACCAATATTATGGACAATGTTCTTTGATGGGGCTAGTTCTAAAGAAGGTGCAGGGGAAAGGATAGTTTTTGTTTTCCTTAAGAAAAACACTTTTAGATACTCCTTTACCCTAAATTTCTCATGCAACAATAGTATAGTTCAATATGAAACCTTGTTGTTAGGGATCTCCTAGATAAGGGGAACATATGCTTCTAAAAATAAAAAGCTTAAACAATATAGAAATGTTGTTTGAGATCACATAAAATTTTATGATGCATTTGGTATATCATGGAGAAATAGGAGTCAGAATAAGATGGTTGACCTATTAGCAAATGTAGCAATTAAACCAAAATATGTATCATTCATGGGAATTTCATAGATTGAGGTTTAAAATAGGCCATCAATACCTAATAATATTGAACATTGGCAAGTCTTTGAAGATGACAAAGACATTGTGAATTTCTTACTAAATGAAGATAAATACTATGGTCAAGAGTTGGAGTGTAGTGATTTGATTGAAACCATAGATGAGAAGGAAACAATCTTTGGTCAAGAGGTTATACAATTGAAAACCAATAAAGTACCTAAAGTCTTGGTTATTTTGGAAAACATGTTTGATAACCAAGATAGGGTAAGGTCCAGGGCCAAAGATTGTAAACCTCAAGAGCTAGAAGAGATAAATCTAGGTACTACTAAGGCCCCTAAGAAAGTCTATATTGGTTAGAATTTATTAGCTAAAATTAGAAAGCCTTTGATTGACTTAATAAGGAAATATAGACATGTTTTTGCATGGTCATATGATGACCTAAAGGCTTATAGAGAAGATCCTTTCCAACATGTAATACTGTTGAAGGATAATGTAAAACCTTTTAGGCAGAAACAGAGACTAGTCAATCCTACTCTAGCCCATAAAAGGCAAGAGGAATTGATGATGTTAAGGGATGGAGGGATAATTAGACCAATTAGACATTCCATTTGGGTCTCAAACTTAGTATCTATCAGGAAAAGGAATGGGGATATTAGACTATGTATAGATTTCAAAATTTTTAACATTGCTTCCCTAAAAGATAATTATGGGTTACCAAACATGGAAGCTGTGTTGCAGCAAGTAATTGGATCTAAACTTATGTCTATGATAGATGGGTTTTCAAGGTGTAACCAAGTCTTTTTGAAAGAAGAGTAGTTAAAGATAGCATTTACAACTCCCTAGGGAACTTATGTATATGTAAGGATGCCATTTGAATTGATTAATGCTAGTGCTACTTTTCAAAGGGCTATGGATGTAGCTTTCCATGAGTACATCAATGAGTTTATGCTTGTATACCAAGATGACCTCCCAACTTGTTCCAAAATGGATGAAGACCATTGTAGGCATCTAGAGAAGATTTTTGTTAAAGCCTTGGAATATGGAGTATCATTAAACCCTAAGAAGTGTACATTTGGGGTAATTGAAAGAAAATTATTAGGACACATAGTATCAAAGGATGGAGTAAAGATAGATCCTAAAAGACTAGTAGCCATTGGTAAACTCCCTAAGCCAAAGAATGTGAAAGGAATACAATCTTTCTTTAGGAAAGTTAATTTTTTGAGTAGGCTTGTTACAAAATTTGCTAATAGTAGACATATTTCCAAAATGCTCAAGAAAGGAGAAACTATTAGCTGGGATGATGAACCTTCACAGACATTTCAAGATATTAAAATTGCTATAAAGAATGCTCTAATCCTTAGGACTCCAGATTATACAAAACCAATGCACATATTTTCTTTTGCATCTTTCCATACTGTAGCTACAGTCTTGTTGCAAAAGAATGAGGAAGGATATGAACAACCAGTTACATTCCTTAGTAAGTCATTACAGTCTACTAAATTAAAATATGAGATAAATGAGAAACAAGAATATGCTTTAGTAAAAGTTGCTAAGGATTTTAGATGTTATTTGGTAGGTGCCATGGTTATTTCATTTGTACCGAGTATAGTTGTAAAGGACATTTTTTCTCACAAGAAGTATCAGGTAGAAGATGTAGGTGGATTAGTAGGATCCATGAATTTAACATTGAAATATAGATAATTAAACTAGTAAGAAGACAAGGTTTGGCTAAACTTATGACTCAGTCTAACTTGGATGCTAATTAGATAAATATGGCAACAGATGACCTCAAATTTGACATATGTGACATGGATCACTGTGAGTGGTTTACTAATGTTATCTATTATGTATAGCACATGGAAGATCCATCCCATTTGACTAAAAATGAGAGGAGGAGCACTAAATTACAAGCCATCAAGTATATAATTGTCAAGCATAGTTTATGGTGGAGAAATTTTGAGGGAGTGTTACTAAAATGTGTTCAACAAGAAAAGGCAAAAGAAATCTTGAATGAAATACATGCTAGATGTTGGTGTAAATAAGTATCTACTTATTACACTTACTTAAGTTTTACTTAGGTTAATGAATTATTTAATTATTATTTTAGATGAGAAACTTAGGAGTTTGTGAACTCTCATTGAGTTACACAACTCTAATTAGGCACATGGTGTCTACAACATAGGAGTATGCATCATTCACTGAGTTGTCATGATGACAACACATTTTTTCACACTCCTCATTTAGCACATGTTGTCTACTCCATTGATTTGCATGCTACACCATTGTAGGCTTATCCTCACATCATCACACTTAATGCCATGCTTAATGGAGGATAATCCATATCTGGTGGACATGTGCCTAGTTGTATGACATGTCATGGTGCTGACTTCTATGCATTCTAGAAGCTCTCTTGAGGCCTTTATAATCAAGCACTCCTAGTGTACTCTTGTATCCAATTATTGAATGAATATCATCATTCTGATCATACTCTGCCTATTTTGGTCTACTGTGTGCTTGTGTTGAGTTCTTTAGTTCTTGGGTGAATTCTGGCCTAAGCCAAATTCTTACATGGTATTAGAGTTGAGGAGGATTCTCATCATGTAGCTGTTCGAGACCGTTTATGATTTAGCACCTCGATTCTAGAGGATCCACAAAAATTGGGAGCATCTAGAGCTAGATCTGACCTCTCCATAATGTTTGGAGTGTTGATTCAGTGAAGATTGATTATAAATTTTCCTATATTTGATGAAAGTTGATTGAGAGGAAAAATTTTTTTGCAAACCTACACCCGAAGGTACCGATTTGCAATTGGGTATGGTCAATTTCGGATCTAATTTATTTATTTTTCACATCTGAAATATTTTATTTCTCTATCATTATTTGGGTATTTTTTCAAAATTATTTCCCTGCTAGAGAAAATATTTTTGTGGAACTGGGTCATCACATCCCAGCTCGTAGATTATTTGATTTATTTATCGAAGGGTTCTATTATAACATTCGGGCCAAATACCCCATTGGTAACCTTGAATATCGTAGGCTATGAATGCTAAATTCGAAACAAGTTAACATCATTTCTGATGCATCTCCCAACAAATCCAGCCACCTGACCCACATCCAACCCACCGGCAGAAGCTCTCTTTACATGGATATGAGTGGAAGTGTGTATTTAGCCTACGCTACCACCTCAAATCCCATCAATGTAGGACTAAGCACACTATCACCAGCATCGACAAATAGCTAATCAGACACCAGCAATTATGATTTTTGGCCTGCTGCGCAAAGAACCACCGCCCTCTGAACCTTCGTAGTCTGCAGGGCAACACTAGCATCGGTGAACACATTTTTTGTCAGCACAGATTTAAAGCTTGCCGATAGCAATTGTGACTTTTTCCCAGGGACACACGACACTCCCTCTAACAACTTGTATAGACATGTGGTGATACATCATTCACCCTCCTATTTGCACAATCACCTGCGATATGTCATCACCTCCACGTAGGTCCACACAAGCAACCATACTGACATGCAGACAAAGCCAAGTTAGCATTGACATGTCAGCGCATACATGGAAACATGTCATTAGGCTGTACAAGACATGTCACTATCCATATAGTTGATGTCATCATGAAATCATGCTAACATCATCATCAACCAAGATTGTGCTGATGTCATCAACTTCATTGCCCTAAATTTTATGACCTTATGATCGTCATTCCTTGGCCCAATTGACTGTTATGATGGCCGTATGACTATCAAATTTAACCCCATCTTTTTCTGGTGCAACCCCTCACCAAATTGATTTTGTTTTTTGTAGTCTAACTTCAAGAGGCCATAACTCGCACATTCAGACTCCAAATTAGGTGCAATTTTTTTTGAAATTGGGTAAAATTTTCTAAATTTTTTAGTGGTGCTGCTATTTTTTGGTTTTGGTGTAAGAATTGTTTAGGAATTGCATTTTTTGGCAACTATACCTGGATAATCCTGCATTTTGTAACTTCAAATGCTCCGTATGGGCACATCTGAAGTCGAAAAAAGGTTCTATTTTTTTTGAAAGTGCATATTTTTTCATCTACTTTCTAAATATGGCATCAAATTATAGTGTTGTGTGAAAAAAATTGTCACTTTAAGTATAGGCCCTTACTTTTCTTTGTAATGCTTTAGTATTGTAGCACATTGTAAAGTTTTAGATTTGTACTACATTAAGAGGTTGTAACAAGAAAAATCAAAAGTCCAAAAAGGCCAAAATTGGCAAGTGGCCCATTGTAATCACACTACTGATAAAGTGCCCAAAGCATCTATTTTGGGGGGGTTTCTTGATTTAGTGAAAAGGGTGGGTATTCTCGGTGTTGTGTTCTCTCTTTTCTACAATTTTCTTTCATTTTTCTGTATTATGGGCAACTTTAAGTTTCCTAAGTTAACTCCTTATAACTATGCTTCGTGGTCAATCAAAATTTTGTATCACTTAATGCATAATGGAGTTTCACAATATGTAGATGGTACTCTTCCTAAACTAGCAGGTGCTAATGTATCAGCAAGTGAAATTTTAGATTGGGTAGCCATGGATAGGAAAGCCCTAGGTGATATATGTTTGGGGGTAGATGATAAAATCATGTATCGAATCAAGAAATGTACTACATCCAAGGAAGCTTGGGATACCCTTGAAAGCCTTTATGGTAAAGTGTCTGAAGAGGATGTGTTCAAGATTGAAGATGAGCTAGTTTCCTTAGATCCTAAGTCATATGACTCAATACAGGACTTCATCATCAAGGTGAATGAATTAAGGACAAAGCTTACTAATTGTGGGAGTTCTATCAAAGATGACAGACTGATCTATCTCATCCATAACAAGTTGCCATCTGAATATTCCACATTTGTACATTCTTTCAACACCTCAAAGACTACCTTAAGGACTGCCTACAAGAAAGTCACTTTTGATGAATATGCTAAATTGTTGGATGATGAAGAAAAGAAGTTGAAAACAATGGAGATTCTCAAATCACCTTAGTCCAAAGCATTGGTGGCCAATGAGGGTTCTCAACATTCAACTGGACAATCTTCAAACAAAAGAAAGGGTGAGAAGAAATGGAAGAGCAAATCTGAGAATGCAGAAAAGACAACACCTCAATCCAATCAACAAGGCAAATCCTCAAATTCCAATAAGAAAGGGGACACCAATAATAAGGAGAAGAAGAAGTGTGCTTATTGCAAGAAATTAGGTCATGAAGAGCATGAGTGTTATTGCAAATAGATTGATGAATGGACCAACATCATGAAGAAACATAATGTTCCATTACCTAATGCTTACAAGGAGAAGGGATATTTTTCAAATTCAAAGGGCAAAGGGCAAGCATTCATGGCTAATGCAAACTCTTTGAAGGAATGGATATTTGAGTTAGGTGACTCATATCACATGGGTTCTTCAAAGGAGGATTTTTCTTCATTGAATGGCTCAAGGGTACCACACATCTTCCTAGGGAATGACAAAAAAATGGAAGTTGAAGGAAAAGGAAACATGGAAATGGACAATGGAGAGTTTCAAGAGGTTCTCTATGTTCCAAACCTAATTTTGAATCTCCTCTCAATCTACCAAATCACTCACCTTGGAGATGGACATAGAGTTGAGTTCCTTCCTAACTCAGTAAAAGTGTACAGTCTTAAGGATGATTCCTTGGTTGTAGTGGGGAAAGTGAATGATCACAAGAGGTTGTACGCTTTCTCACATTTTGTACCCAAGTCTCCTTCAAAGGTCTTGTTATCACAATCTCATTCAAACATGTAATTATGGCATGAGCGGTATGGTCATCTTGACTATCACCATCTTTAGCAACTTTGTACATACCAAATGGTCAAAGGTCTACCTCAAATCAACTTTTCTAAGGGTAAATGTTCATCAGATTTAGTGGATATGCATCTAGAGGGAAGTTACAAAGAGGGAAGTCTTCTAGAGCAACAAGTGTTCTTCAAATGGTTCACATGGTATTAGCAGGTCCTTTTGCATTCACCCAGGGTCACTACATACTTACCTTTGTTGATGACTTTTCAAGGTTCACTTGGGTCTACTTTCTACATAGTAAGGGTGAAGTGTTGGACGCATTTCTAGACTTCAAGGCTCATGTAGAATAGAAATCTACAAAGGCCATCAAAGTACTTCACATGGACAATGGAAACATGAGTGTGAATAGAAGACTTAAGGACTTTTGTAGACATGAGGGCATTGATCTTCAGATTCTTTCAGCATTCAGTCTACATAAGATAGATGTTGTAGCATTGAGGATTTGAACTCTTAAGTCTATGGAAAGTTGCATGATTCATGCCAAGTCAAGTTGCATGATTCATGCCAAGTCTCTAGATCCATCATTAGAAGTCGAAGCAATATCAAGTGCCACTCACATTCTTAATTGTTCTCCTCATCCAACCTTAGATGGCAAAACTCCTTTTGGGGCATGGTGCAGCAGAAAACCTATTGTGACACACTTTAGAGTCTTTGGTTGTCTTGCATGGGAAAACAACTCTTCTAGGGGTTGCAAGGCACAAACATCTTGGCCTTGTACTTTTATTGGTTACAAAGATGGTGTGAAGGCATATAGACTTCTAGATCCTGAGACACATCAGATATTTGTGGAGAAGGATGTACATTTTGAGGAAAGTTCTTTGAGGTTGTCCTCTACTCCTCTTTGTAGATCATACAGTGTGGATACTAATAGTGACACTAGTGATAGTGCTTCAACAGATTCAAATACATGGAGTTTTGTCGATAGATATAGTGAGAGGTCACTTCTTTAGTTCAGTCCACATGCATATATAGCCATAGTAATAGGTCCAAAATAGCAGGGTACATCTTGTCTTCTAGATACAGGTTCAGTGACAAATTTGGGGGACAATATTGATGATCTACCTCTTCTTCTTGATGCAAAATTACCTTCTTTAGTTATCATGAGAGCTCCATTAGACTCTCTTGTTCATCCTCTACATGATCAATCATCACAGGTTGAAGTGATTGTGGATACTCATTATCAACAGTTACAGCAGGGTTCTTCATTAGTTGCAGAGACAGTCAGTTCTTTGGGATAGTTTCTTCAACTAGATGACTAGGTTTCAAAGATATCACTTATTCATGGGATTCTTTCCACACAAAACAAAAGCATCTCATTTGTACCCTTGGCATTGTTTCTTCCTAAGGGGAGGAACACCATTCTGTAGTCTTGGATCAACTTCTTCATTAGAGGCGTCACTGTTCGGCATTCTTCTTTGGGGGGGGAGCCATCCTATCTCTCTACCTCTTCTCATCATTATCTTATATATATATTGGATGTATATCGTAATGGGGGGGTCTTGATTACTCCATCCATCCATGCATCCTTCTTTATCTCTCTTTTTGGGGGAGGGTTTTTGCCATGAGGTTTTCCCTCTTTCCCTACTTTATGGGAGATTGCATATCATTATGTACATGGGTACCTAACATGGCCTAGTAGTTGAGACCCATCTTGCATTTCATCCTAGATTGTGTAAGCTTAAGGGCATTTCCCTAACTTGCACTTAAGGGGGGGTGTTGGTGTAAATAAGTATTTACTTATTACACTTAAGTTTTACTTAGGTTAATGCATTATTTAATTATTTTGCATTATTTAATTATTATTTTAGATGAGAAACTTAGGAGTTTGTGAACTCTCATTGAGTTATGCAACTCTAATTAGGCACATGGTGTCTACAACATAGGAGTATGCATCATTCACTGAGTTGTAATGATGACAGCATAGTTTTTTGCACTCCTCATTTAGCACATGTTGTCTACTCTACTGATTTGCGTGCTACACCATTGTAGGCTTATCCTCACATCATCACACTTAATCCCATGCTTAATGGAGGATAATCCATATCTGGTGGACATGTGTGAAATGTCCCTTTACTGATTTTTCATGGTATTTCCAGCCTCAAATTAGATCTTTAAAATCAAACAACCAATATTACAAAGATCTCAAAAACCCACAAATCGGCACTATTCAGCACAAAGGAAAACTTTGTATGAGCATGCACATGGAATGGCTTCAAACTCCCATCCTTAGCCTTCCTGGAAACCTGCAAACTCCCATTCTTGGGTCTCCTTCTCCACAGGTTTGGCAGCCTCTGAAGAACAACAAGAAAATTAGCAAAAATCAAGTTCTGGAATGAGTCCAATATGCCTCCAAACCCCTTTTAAAGAGGGCATAACCCTAACTCACGTCCAAGAGGGGTTAATAAAATATAATTTAATAATAATTTTTATTTATTAGTCCAATGGTTTCCGAAGATTAGCCCTTTTTTTTCGACTTCACCTTTTTGGAGCCTGCCTGCCTTAGCAAAGTTTATTTTTTATTAATTATTTGAATAGGGGACATGACAAGACCTCCCCTCCCAAATATTGCTTGTCCTCAAGCAATGAAGGTTGGAATTCTCAAGAATATGTGCTCCTTCCCAAGTTGCATCCTCTAGTGGTAATCCTTTCCATTTGACCAAATGCTCTATGACGCTCCTATTTCTCAACCTTTTCTCTCTTGTATCCAAAATCTCTTCTGGTATCAAAACTAATTTCCCTTCATCATCAAGAGGTGGTAATTCTATAGAGACTATGGTTTTCTAGCCTAGAACATTCTTTAAGAAAGATACATGAAAAATATTATGTATTTTGCTGTTCGGTGGGAGCTCCAATTCATAAGCTACCTCTCCTACCTTCTTGATGATTTTATAAGGCCCATAGAACATTGGCTTGAGTTTCTCTGCCCCACTCCTCTTCAAGGTGCTTTGCTTATATGGCTGGAACGTAACAAATACCAAATCTCCCACCTCAAAATATCTTTCAATCCTTTTCCTGTCAGCATATATCTTTTGTTGGTTCTGTGCATGTTGTAGATTATCCTTGAGGGACCTTATTATGTCTTGGCTTTGCTTGATGAAATCACTTGCTGCTGGTACTCTTCTATCAGAAACTATTAGATCAACAAAGGAAAGGGAATCATAACCATAAAGAGCATGAAAAGGAGGCATACCAATAGACATGTGATGAGATGTATTGTAACAATACTCCCCTAGGTGTAACCATTTCACCCAAGCATGTTGTTGATTGGAAACATAGTTCCTCAAATATCCCTCTATCCATTTATTAACTATCTCTGTTTGTCCATTTGTTTGAGGGTGATAGCTAGTACTGGGAGTGAGTTCAGTTCCTACCAAATGAAAGAGCTCCTTCCAAAAAGAGCTAAGGAATCTACTGTCCCGGTCACTAACAATGTTTCTAGGCAAACCATGTAATCTAAAAATTTCCTTGAAGAACAATTCGACCACTTGTGATGCCTTGAAATCAGATGTGATAGGAAAGAAATGTGCATACTTAGTTAGTCTATCTACCACCACATATATGCAATCCTTACCTTGAACCTTGGGCAACCCAGTGATGAAATCCATGGAAATACTTTCCCATTTTTGTTCGGGAATAGGAAGTGGTTGCAACAACCCTGCAGGAAAATTTTGCTCACTCTTGCTTTGTTGGCATACCATACATTCCTTAATGTGTTTAAGGACATCCTCCTTCATACCCTTCCATGAAAACCACTCTCAAATTTGCCTGTATGTCTTGAAGTAGTCCTGATGACCAGCCAAAGGTGTGTCATGAAAGGCCTTCAATATCCTCTCCTTAGTTTTTGAACCTGGCACTAAGAAGATCCTGTTCTTGTAATAAATCAATTCATCAACAACCTTGTACCTATTATCATCCACTAACTTATCCAAAATCTTGGTGGCAAATGAATCTTTAGCATACTCTAAAATTATGGAGACTTTCCAATCAGCAGAGATAGATGATAAAGAACACAAAGTGGGCTTTCTTGAGAGAGCATCAGCAACCACATTATTCTTTCCTTTCATGTATTCAATATCAAAATCATAAGCTTGCAATTTGCTTACCCATTTTTGTTGATGATCATTCAAATCCCTTTGGTTCAAGAAGAACCTGAGGCTATTATGGTCTGTCTTTACAATGAATCTCCCACATACCAAATATTGTCTAAACTTATGAAGTGCATGCATGATTGCCAACATTTCCTTATCATAGATGGAGTAACCTTTCTCTGATTGATTTAATTTTCTACTCTCAAATGCTATTGGATGTCCCCTTTGAGTTAGAACAGCCCCTATACCTTCTCCAGAAGCATCACATTCAATAACAAAAGGTAAAGAGAAATCTGGAATTGCAAGCACAGGGCATGAACTCATTACCTCCTTAAGCTTATCAAATGTTTTTTGTGCCTCTTCTATCCAAACAAAAGCTCCTTTATTTGTCAAATCAGTCAAGGGGGCAGCAAGCTGAGAAAATCCCTTGGAAAATCTCCTATAGTAGCTACACAACCCGAAGAAACCTCTCAACTATGTAAGATTAGTGGGTGGAGGCCAATCCAAAATTGCCTGAATTTTTTGTTGATCAACCTGTACTCCTTTAGAGCTTATAATATGTCCCAAATATAGGATCTCTGTCAAACCAAACTCACATTTAGATAGCTTAGCATAGAAGGATTTCTGCTCCAAGATTCCCAAAATAGTGTCTATGTGCTTTAGATGCTCTTCCCATGTTTTACTGTATATCAAGATATCATCAAAAAATACCAAAACAAATTTTCGAAGATGCTGACTGAATACCTTATTCATACAAGATTGGAATGTTGCAAGTGCATTAGTGAGTCCAAATGGCATAACAAGAAATTCAAAGTGCCCATAGTGACATCTGAAAGTAGTCTTTTCCACATCTTCACTCCTCATTCTGATTTGATGGAAGCCTGATCTTAAGTCAATTTTTGAGAAGTATACAGCACCATGTAACTCATCAATGAGTTCATCTATGTGTGGTATGGGATACCTATTTTTTATGGTCTTCTTGTTTAGAGCCCTGTAGTCTATACACATTCTCATTGAACCATCCTTTTTCTTGACAAGTACCACAGATGATGAAAATGGACTAGAGCTAGGCCTTATGAATCCCATGTCCAGGAGTTCTTTAATATTTTTTTCAATTTCTTCCTTATAACCTCTTGGATGGTGGTATGGGGTTGTTATAATTGGTTTGGCACCCTATTCTAACTCTATAACATGCTCAAAACCTCTATCTGGTGGTAATCCTAGAGGCAAATCATTGAAAACTATACTATGCTTATCAAGAATATTTTGAATTTCAAAATGGAAATTACCTTGATTCTTTGGAGATCTTGTTGGTTGGATTATGACTCCTGCTGCCCATGTTACTTGTCCTCTTCGAAAAGTCCTCTCCATCCTCTTTACAGAGACCGCCTTAGGTGCTCCATTCAATAACCCTCTCAATATGAATTCTTTCCCATTGGAATGAAATTTAAACTCCATAGTTTGATGGTTCATGTAATAGCCTCCGATAGAGTGCAACCATTGAACACCCAATACAAGATCTGTCTCCCCAATACCAACCACATAGAAGTCATCACATAACTCATAATCTCCTAAGGTCATCTTGAGTTGTTTCACCACCCGTGTGCAAGGCATAGTGAATCCATCAGCTACAGTAACATTGAATCCCTCAAAATCTTCTGCTTTAAGCCCTCTTTTCATGAGAAATCTCTCATCAATAAAATTGTGAGTTGCCCCACTATCAAGAAGAACGGTCAACCTTTTCCCTACTAGTACCCCTCGAATTCGGAAGGGATGGTATCTTGGGACTCCTGATAATGCTTCTAAAGTGCCATCCTTGCTGATTTCTTTTCCTTTCTCTTCTTCTACCTCCTCCTTAGTATCATGAAATTCCCCATGCTCATCTGAATCAGATTCTAAAGCAACTTCAATATAGTGCACTTGACTTTTCCCCAAACATTTGTGTCCTGGAACCCATGGTTCTCTACAAGTAAAACAAAGCTTTTTCCTTCGTAATTCACTCCTAGTCTCTTCATCTACCTTCTTTTTTGCCACATTTGTCACATCTTTTGGTGGTAGTGTTGGGAAAGTCTTTTTCTGAAAATTTCCCTTATGTTGCCAAAGATTTGGGGGTTTTTGATTAGTGATTGATTTCATAGGCACGCAAGTTTCAAGTTGCAAGCTTCTTTTGATAGCTTCCTGTAAGGTTGAGGGTGAGAAAGCCTTAACCAAACCTTTAACAGAATCTTCTAAACCATCAAGAAAAAGATAAAATATCCTCTTTTCACTCATATCAGGTACCATAACAGCCACTTTTTGAAATTCTTCTATATACTCATTAACTGATTTGGTTTGCTTCAACTTTGACAATTCTTTAAAGTACTCTTCATCATCCTTGAGGTCAAATCTATCTATCACTCTTTGACTGAAATATTCAGATGTAGTTACCTGATCGTGACCTTGAGTAGTCATTCCATGATACCACCAATCATAGGCTGCATCTTCCAACTGTGGACTTGCAAATTGAACAACATCACTCTCTTTCATGGGGTTAAGTGTGAAGAAAGTTTGTAATTTTTGTAGCCATGTTCTAGCTGAAATTTTATTTGTTCCATCAAAAGTAGGTGCTGTAAACTTGCTTATTTTATTTTTGAGCTCTCTTCCACTTGTGTCATGCTCCCTCCCATTCTCTTTCTTGGGCATCAAAGTGTTCATTATATCCACATATTCTCTAAAAGGAACTGAACTATGAAAGTCATCATCTAAACCATTATAAGTAGCTCTTAATGTAATCAAGTTACCTATAACCTCTTCCGCTAGATTAATGGTTGGATTTGGTACTGGTGGCTCATCTGCAGGCAAGAAGATAGTTTTGGTTGATTTAGATGGTGTGGATCTCCCATTTCTTGGCTCCTCTGAAGTACTCCCTTTCTCATTAATAGATGCAATTCCTTGTAATTTTTCTGTCAATATTCGCAAAGCCTCTCTAGTTTCCACCAAACCATCCACTATTTGCTTCTGAGTATTTTGGATGTCTTGGAAGAATTTTTTTGCCATCTCATCTGGATTAGCCATACTTTTTTCTTCCTTGGATTTTGTACTTTTTCTTTCAACTGGGGGTTTGATCAAAATTTCTTTATTCTTCTCTCGCTGCAAATATCTTTTTTCTCTTTCACTTAGTTGCATGCAATCATAAATTTTGACCTGCAACTAATTAGAAGCAACATGCAACCATAAAATATGACATGCAAGATCTGGGTAGTTGTCAAAACTGACATGCAAGATCTAGGTAGTTGTTAAAACTGACATGCAACTTCTACAAACCCTTAGGCTGGCAAGATCACAGGTCTGATACCACTGAAATGTCCCTTTACTAATTTTTCATGGTATTTCCAACCTCAAATTAGATCTTTAAAATCAAACAACCAATATTACAAAGATCTCGAAAACCCACAAATCGGCACTATTCAACACAAAGAAAAACTCTGTATGAGCATGCACATGGAATGGCTTCAAACTCCCATCCTTAGCCTTCTTAGAAACCTACAAACTCCCGTTCTTGGGTCTCCTTCTCCACAGGTTTGGCAGCCTCTGAAGAACAACAAGAAAATTAGCAAAAATCAAGTTCTGGAATGAGTCCAAAATGCCTCCAAACCCCTTTTAAAGAGGGCATAACCCTAACTCACGTCCAAGAGGGGTTAATAAAATATAATTTAATAATAATTTTTATTTATTAGTCCTTTGGTTTCCTAAGATTAGCCCTTTTTATTTTGACTTCACTTTTTTGGAGCCTGCCTGCCTTAGCAAAGTTTATTTATTTTTAATTATTTGAATAGGGGACATGACAATGTGCCTGGTTGTATGACATGTCATGGTGCTAACTTCTATGCATTCTAGAAGCTCTCCTAAGGCCTTTATAATCAGGCACTCCTAGTGTACTCTTGTATCCAATTATTGAATGAATATTGTCATTTTGATCATACTCTACCTATTTTGGTCTACTATGTGCTTGTGTTGAGTTCTTTAGTTCTTGGGTGAATTCTGGCCTAAGCCAAATTCTTACACTAGAGTTTATGAACGGCATTATATGGCCAAGCCCACTGCACACAAGGTAATGAGAGTTGGATTTTTGTGGCCATCCCTTTTTAAGGATGCTCAAATCATGGTTAGGAAATGTGATGTCTATCAAAGGTTTGTTAGAAAATTGAAGTTCTCAGGTAATACCCCATAAAAGCTAGTTGAGTTTCAAGCACCATTTCAGCAATAGGGTATGGATTACATAGGTGAGATCTCTCCTAAATCTAGCACTGGCTATTCCTAGATATTAGTTGATACTAATTATTTGACAAAGTGGGTAGAATAAGTCCCTACAAGAAATGCAACTAGTAAAGTTGTCAACAATTTCTTGCTAAGTAACATTATTTCCACATTTGGTTGTCCTTAGATAATTTTAACATATAATGTAATGTACTTTAATTCTAAGGAATTCATAAAATTTTGTGATCAATATGGAATAACAAGATCAAACAACCTAAGTCCACAAATAAAAGCTTCTTAAAAGTCATTAAGAGGACCTTGGATGATAACAAAAGGGCATGGGATTCCAAGTTGTAGCTAGCAATATGGGCTGACAAGGTGACTATTAAGAAAGCCATTGGAGTAGCCCCATTTGATATGGTATATGAAATTCAAGAAAGGATGCCTCAGAATAACTTGGTAGGACTCTACAATTACATCCAGTTGTATGATGAAGATATTATAGATGACATGCAAGAAAGGCTAGATGAGCTTGTAGGACTAGCAAAAACTAGAAGAGAAGCATCTCTTAGGAACCAAAAGTTGCAACTACAAGTTAAGATATTATATGATAAAAGGATAATAGGATTGAAAAGTTTGAAGATGAAGATTTAGTCCTAATGTGGAATGCCAGAATTGAGGACAAAGGAAAACATGGTAAGTTTGATCCTATCAAGTCAGGTCCCTATTTAATTGAAAATACATGGAGATAAAACTCTTATATCCTCAAGGATTTGTCAAATAATATTCTTGAACTACTAGTTCATGCATAGTTCTTGAAGAGATACTTTTCCTAAAGTATCTTTTTTCCATGAATAGTAGCTTTAGGGTTTCTCATTCCCTTGTACATTTTGTATATTTTGTTTTTTCCCTATAAAGGTCTCTATATAGTGTTGCTTCCTATTTCTACTATTTTGTCCCTGTGCCCTCTAAAGAAGTTGTCATTTTTAAAATCAAGTATGTGGTATGCTCAACCATAGATTCTAAATTCTTCTATAGACTCAGGAAGACTATCTATTGAATAATGTTGTCCTTGATGTCACACAAATGTCATATCAATCATTAGTGTCAAGTTCACCGAGCTCAGACAGTCTGCAATGCAATTTACAGTGCCAACCGAACTCACTCGATCATCGAAGAAAATGTGGAAGATAGTGTTAATCGAGATAAGTCTGTCATTGAAGGAAATGTGGAAAATAGTGTTAACCAAGCTAATTCAGTCATCAAAGGAAATGTGGAAAATAGTGTTAATCGAGCTAACTCGGTCAACAAAAGAAATATGAAAAGTTAGTGTTAACCAAGCTTCACTCGGTCTCCAAAGGTTAGTTTCCACTTAGCTCACTCAGTCATCAAATGAATCACAGAAAAGTCAATGTTAACTAAGCTTCACTCAGTCTCCAAAGGTTAGTTTCCACCGAGCTCACTTGGTTATCTCAGGAAACTCAGTACTTACCAAGTTCTCCTGGTGATTGAAGGATTGTCTTGAAGTTTTCTGTATCAACCAAGCTCAGTCGGTTAACACAGAAATTATTTTCTGAACAAAGTTCATCGTGTAGGGTCGGCCAGTATAGGGATTTTCTAATTAATTACTTTTAGTTGACTGTTGTAATTGTTTGTTTTAGTCAGTGATTTAAGCCGACTAAGATAATCTGAAAGGTATATATGGTCATTCAAGTTATTAATTAAAAGTGTGTGATTATGAAAAAGAAGTTATGAATGCGAATTATAATATGAAGAGGTGAATGTTGAGAAAAGTTTGATGAAGGATCAGATGTGTTGAAGGAGCTGCAAAGTTGTATTTGATCAGTAAGGATTCAGTCAAGCATAACAGAGATCTGCAATTAGCAAAGATAAGTTGCACATTATATCAGGCCATTTCATTGTTGCTTTCTAACCATTGTAACAGTGTATTCAAAATCTCTTAATAGAGTTGATTTAGTAGCCATTCAATAAATCCTCTAACAAGGTGACAGTTCAGTTGAATTTTTCTAAAGACCTCTAGCAAGGCCACTCCTAACAGGGTGATTAAATCCTTTAATAGGGTCACACCTAACAGTGTGTTTTTGTAACCTTTAACAGGGTTGGCTCCTAACAGTGGTCACTTCAAAAGAGTGAAAAAAAATATCTAGTTACATTGGTGGTTTCCCACATATTGGGTTTCCACGTTAAAATTGGTGTCTTTTGTGTTTTAATTACTAAATTATTTTATGCATGATAACATATCAGTTCTTAATATTTATCATTTGCTGCATTATCAAGTTTCAGCATTTTATTAATCAGATCAAGGGTATATTTAGACATCTTAGGGACTGTGGAAAATTTTTGGAATAACTGATTCACCCCCTCCCCCTCTCAGTTACTCTATTCTCATTTCCAACAATTGGTATCAGACCTTTTGGTGCTTGCAAGAAAATATTTCAAGGATATAAGTCAAAGATCAAGATGTCTTACAAAAGAGAAATTCCAAAACTCAATAGAGATAACTTATCCACATGGAAAGGATTGATGAGACTTCATCTGGCTACTATTGGTGATACTAGACTAAAATACCTTGAAGAAAAATATGAAGAACCTCTTGGCACATTGTCTATCAATGACATTGCTGAAAAGAAGACTCACAACAATATGATGATAGACATAGCATCCACTCTCAATTATGAAGAATTTGATGACATTAAGGACTGCACAACTGCCTTTGAGATGTGGAACAAGCTAAAAGAGATCTATGGAGGAGATGATAATGTAAGAAGAGCAAAAGCAGAAAGTCTAAGAGGACAATTTGATCAAATGAGGATGAAAATATTGCAAAATATGTTGAAAGAGTTAAAGCATGTGTGAGTGCAATCAGAGCATCTGGAGGTGATATCAAAGGAGAAACAATTATAAGAAAAGTTCTCAAAACCTTACTTCCCATTTATGCAATGAAAGTTTTTGCAATTCAGGAAAGAAGGTGTGAAGCAAATCATCAGATAAATCTTGAGGCTATAGTTGGAAGACTAACTAAATTTGAACTTGATAACTTTGATAACTATGTTCCAGCCTCCAAAAACATTGAATCAACATTTCAAGCCAAGCTCTCACTTAAAGGGAAAAACAAAAAGGAGAAGGAATCTCAGTCAGAAAGTGAAGATGAATCAAGCCAAAGTTTAGATAGCGACCTCAAAGTGATTGAAGCTCTACTAGCAAGGAAATACTCTAGAGGCAAAAGAAAATACAAAGGTAAAGTTCCTCTAATCTATTTCTCTTGTGAAAAAATTGGTCATATTGCAGCAAGGTGTCCAAACAAGCAAAACAATGATGAAAAGAAATATTACAAATGGAATGGCAAGAAAGACTTCAAATCATTTAAGAACAAAGGTAAGAAATCATGATTCATGGCTAAAAATTCTAAAGACTCTGATAATAGTGAGGATAAAATTGTTTATATTGCTATTAAAGATGATTCTGACAGTAATGAGGAAGATAAAATGGCACTTGTCTCTCATATAAGTAAGAATGATACATGGATTATAGACAGTGGTTGCTCACATCATATGACTGGTGATAAAACTAAGTTTGATCAGTTTGAAGACTATGATTGTGGTAGTGTAAGGTTTGGTAATAATGAACCTTGTTTCATAAAAGGAAGAGGAAGAATCTATCTAACCAAAGAACTTGTATGTAATAATGTGTATTGGGTTGAAGGTCCTAAACATAATTTGTTAAACGTGGCACAGTTACTCAATACTGGATTCAAGGTGGAATTCATGCATGGAAAGGCAAGATTGTTGAATGAGCAAGGAAAGCTAATAGGATCTGGTACCCAGACTAAAGGTAACTTGTTCTATCTAGAACTTGGTGAATGCTCATGTTTTATTTCTCAAATTGAAGAAACTTGGTTATGGCATAAAAGGTTGTGTCATGTCAATTTTGATAACCTGGTAAAAATAATAAAATTCAAGAAAGTAAGAGGCATTCCTAACATTAAGAAACCTAAGGTTGGTCTATGCAAGAATTTTCAGATTGGTAAAATGGGTAAGATTAGTTTTAAAAGTAAAAACTATCAGTCTGAAGATATATTAGAAATTGTGCATAGTAATTTGTGTGGACCCATTGGAATAGAAAGCTATAATGGAGAAATTTTTTTTATTCTTTTTGTTGATGACTACTCAAGAATGATGACTGTCATGTATCTAAGGAACAAATCAAAAGCATTTGAGAAATTCAAATGGTATTTGGCAAGAGTAGAAAAAGAAACAGGAAAAAGACTAAAATGCTTAAGGTCAAATAGAGGTGGTGAATTCATCTCACATGAATTCAACAACTTCTACATTGAAAAAGGTATTAAAAGACAAGTCTCAGCACCAGAAACTCCTAAACAAAATAGAATAGCTGAAAGAAGAAATAGATCCATCATGGATTGTGCAAGAACTCTGATGATAGAAAAGAACATTGCTATCAAATATTGGAAGGAATCCATTAGCACAGCAATTTATACCTTAAACCAAGTATAGTTGAAGAAGGACTCATTCAAAACTCCCTATGAATTATGGTATGGGTACAAACCCAATGTAAGTTATCTGAAAGTATTTGGAAGTAAATGTTATATTCTGAAAGAATCTAGAAAAGGAAAATTTGATGTAAAAGGTGATGAAGGAATATTTTTAGGATATTCATGCAAAAGAAAAGCATATAGATGTTTAAATCTATCCACTCACAAAGTCATAGAAAGTGCACATGTGAAAGTTGATGAGTTTGCAGACAAATCTGAAGAAGAAAGCAAAAAGGTACCTAAAGATTACAGAAGATTTGTTTACATTGAACCAGATACTATACCAAGCATACCATTCACTCAAGAATCCTCAACTCCCGAGTCATCAGCAATTGAGTTGCAAAAAGTTCAAACTGAGCCACAGCAACATTCAGACACTACCGAGCAAGTGTCTACCAAGTCTAAAGCACCCGAGCTAGTTCTTATCGAGCTAGAACATCCTGAAGATGAAATTGAAACACAAGGAGATAGCAATGAAACTCATTCAAGAGGCAAAGAACCTGTATTAGCTAAATATGTCAGATGATATCATACACCAGATCAGATCATTGGAGACAAATCTGAAGGAACCTTGACAAGAAGCAAGAAAAATACTTGTTTACTTGCTGATTTTGAACCTAGAAGCATTAAAGATGCATTGGCAAATGATAATTGGATTAAGGAAATGAATGAGGAAATAGAATAGATAGAGAAGAACAAGACATGGACTCTTGTACCCAGGCCTAAAAATAAGAATGTAATTGGAACCAAGTGGGTATTCAGAAACAAGTTGACTAAAGATGGTAAGGTATCCAAAAACAAAGCCAGATTGGTATGCAAAGGATACTCTCAAGAAGAAGGCATAGATTATGGAGAAACCTTTGCTCCTGTTGCAAGATTGGAAGGAGTCAGAACCTTACTTGCATATGCTGCTCACAAAGGATTCAAAGTTTATCAAATGGATGTGAAGTCAGCATTCCTTAATGGAATACTGGATGAAGAGGTTTACATTGAACAACCTGAAGGTTTTGTTGATCTAGATAAAAAGAACATGGTCTACAAATTACACAAGGCACTATATGGTCTGAAACAAGCCCCTAGAGCATGGTATGAAAGATTGCATAACTATCTTATTCAAATTAGTTTTCAAAGAACTAATGATAGTAGTAGCTTGTATATTAAGGAAGGACCAGATAATAAGATTGTCTTGGCAAAAATATTTGTAGATGATACTATTTTCACAGGGCATGATGATCTTTGCAAAGAATTTTTAGAACAAATGAACAAGGAATT
This sequence comes from Cupressus sempervirens, assembly GCA_028749045.1. Classification (NCBI taxonomy): domain Eukaryota; kingdom Viridiplantae; phylum Streptophyta; class Pinopsida; order Cupressales; family Cupressaceae; genus Cupressus; species Cupressus sempervirens. The sequence goes on from CM053786.1 coordinate 396,884,417, forward strand.
TGAAATGTCTATGTTTGGTGAAATAAAATTCTTTTTTGGTCTCCAAATTCAACAAAATAAGAATGGCATCTACATCACTCAATCAAAATACATCAAGGAGATATTAAAAAAGTTTGGTATGGAGGACTGTAAACTTATTGGAACTCCTATGTGTACTGGATTGAAACTTACCAAAGATGATGAATCCAAAGAGGTAGATCAAACATTGTATAGATCTGTGATTGGAAAATTGCAATACATAGTTCATACCAGGCCAGATATTGCCCTTGCAGTTGGTATTGTTGCAAGATTTTCAGTAAAGCCAAGAGAAACTCACTTGATGGCAATCAAAAGAATAATGAGCTATTTGAAAGCAACTGAAGATTATGGCTTATGGTAAAAATTTGGAGTTAATTTGGATTTGAAAGCATTTACTGATGCTAATTGGGCAGGAAACCTTGATGATAGAAAAAGCACAAGTGGACAAGAATTCTTTCTTGGAAAAAGATTGGTTTCCTAGACAAGCAAAAAGCAGAATTGTACATCCCAATCTACAGCAGAGGCAGAGTATGTTGCTGCAGTAGTAAACTGTTCAAATATTTTTTTGGCTTAAACAGTTATTGCAAGGAATGAAGATGGAAATCAAAGAACCAATCATCATGTTCTGTGACAATACTAGTGCAATCAACATATCTAGGAATCTAGTGATGCATTCCAAGACCAAGCATATTGCAATAAAATATCATTTTGTCAGAGAATTGGTGCAAGACAAGGAGATGAGATTGGAATATGTCCATACAAAAGAACAAATTGTTGACATATTCACAAAGCCTTTACCTAAAGATGCATTTTTGTATCTCAGAGGTAAGTTAGGGGTCATTTCCCTATCTAAAGTCCACTAAAAATAAGCTCTAGTGATGCATCAACGCATACAGGATTGAAGATCTATATGTTGATGCAGTTTAATCAGAAATCATTGCATATGAATTAGTGCTAAATATGCATTATAATTCACTTAATTTCTATTGTCGTTGGCATGTGTTGTCAAAGAGGGAGAGATTTTACTATCATATCCTTCTGAAATTTGTGAATATTTGAAAAGTTTTCCATGAAGTCCCTTAACAGAGGGAGACTATTGAAAGAGGGAGAAGTCTGTTATCTTGTTGAACTTGTTTTCAAAATTTCATTTCTATTATGACATATTGTGTTGCCATCAAATGCCAAAGAGGGATATTGTTGAATAATGTTGTCCTTGATGTCACACAAATGTCATATCAGTCATTAGTCTCAAGTTCACTGAGCTCAGACAGTCTGCAGTGCAATTTACAGTGCTTACCGAGCTCACTCAGTCATCAAAGGAAATGTGGAAGATAGTGTTAATCGATATAACTCGGTCATCGAAGGAAATGTGGAAAATAGTGTTAACCGAGCTAACTCGGTCAACAAAGGAAATGTGAAAAGTCAGTGTTAACTGAGCTTCACTCGATCTCCAAAGGTTAGTTTCCACCGAGCTCACTCGGTCATCAAATGAATCATGGAAAAGTCAGTGTTAACCGAGCTTCACTCGGTCTCCAAAGATTAGTTTCCACTGAGCTCACTTGGTTATCTCAAGAAGCTCAGTACGTACCAAGTTCTTCCAGCGATTGAAGGATTGTCACAAAGGTTTCTATATCAACCAAGCTCAGTTGGTTAACACAGGAATTATTTTCTAAACAAAGTTCACCGTGTAGGGTCGGCCAGTATAGGGATTTGCTAATTAATTACTTTTAGCCGACTGTTGTAATTGTTTGTTTTAGTCAGTGATTTAAGCTGACTAAGATAATCTGAAAGGTATATATGGTCATTCAAGTTATGAATTAAAAGTGTGTGATTATGAAAAAGAAGTTATGAATGCGAATTATAGTATGAAGAGGCAAATGTTGAGAAAAGTCTGATGAAGGATCAGATGTGTTGAAGGAGCTGCAAAGTTGTATTTGATCAGTAAGGATTCAGCCAAGCATAACAGAGATCTGCAATCAGCAAAGATAAGTTGCACATTATATCAGGTCATTTCATTGTTGCTTTCTAACCATTATAACAGTGTATTCAAAATCTCTTAACAGAGTTGGTTTAACAACCATTCAATAATTCCTCTAACAAGGTGACAGTTCAGTTGAATTGTTCTAAAGACCTCAAGCAAGGCCACTCCTCATAGGGTGATTAAATCCTTTAATAGGGTCACACCTAATAGTGTGTTTTTGTAACCTTTAATAGGGTTGTCTCCTAACAGGGCTCACTTCAGAAGAGTGAAAAACAGTATCTAGTTACATTGGTGGTTTTTCCCATATTGGGTTTCCACATTAAAACTGGTGTCTCTTGTGTTTTAATTACTGAATTAGTTTGTGCATAATAACATATCAGTTCTTAATATTTATCATTTGCTACATTATCAAGTTTTAGCATTTTATTAATTAGATCAAGGGTATATTCAGACATCTTAGGGACTGTGGAAATTTTTTGGAATAACTGATTCACCCCCTCCCCCTCTCAATTACTCTATTCTCATTTTCAACACTATCATCCCCAAACAAAGCCACTATTGATCTAATTTTTTTATAGCATAAAATTTCTCAATCGAGGTACAAAAAATCAGAATTGAGTCCATTATTGGAGGCTAGGGTTTCTAGTTTTTGGTCTTGCAATTTTGATAACCCTTTAAAAACCTTTGTCAAAACTCAGGCCTTGTTTCTTTGAATTTATTCAAGTGTGAAAACTTTGTAAATGCAAATATTCCATGTCTAATTCAAATCTTTCATGCCCCTAAGTGACATTTTTCCTTTTGCTTCACATTATCTAATCCTTATAAGATCTACGGTAGTCACATTGTTGCTATCTAAAGATGCAAGTTTTTTACCCTACATGAAATAGCGACTGCCATGAAATTGAGTGGCGGTATCATGAAATGGAAATGTGGTGACTGAAAAGTGTTTTTCTTTAGAAGTGTTTAGTCGTGTGTTTCATGTAAGAGTTGTTAAAACTAGAAAAGGAACCAAGAATAACAAAGTGCAAAAGGCATTAATAGAATCCAATTTTTCTGATGGGTCGCTATGTCGCTATTGGACAAAGTTTGCACCCTACTAGTAGCGACATGGCACCTTAATGGAAAATATAGATGATAGTACATTTAAAATTTCTTGGTGACCATAAAAGCTCAAAAGTGGCATGGTGGACATGCAATTTTATTGTTCTGTCAAAAGAACTAATTAGGATAATCATGATTTGATAGATATCTATCTTTCTGGCACCAGATTTTACCAAGACATTAGAGGTTGTTATGTTGTGATTAGAAAAACTTTACACCTTGCCATTACCAACATAATGCCCAGCTGAAAAATGGGCATATGGTGGGACCTAAGTTATGTGGTGGTGCCACTAGGGTTAAAATATTGATTTATGTGCCAACTGGACAGGATATTCTCACATCATCAATAACCTAGACCCACACACCATTCAAAAATTAGATGAAGGATTATAATCATTGGATCAAGATCAAATCAATGATAGTCACAACCTTGCTATAAAAATATGTGCACTATTTACTGTAGGCAACATAGTGACTAGGGGACCCACCACTATGTATGCACTTCATGTAGTCTCCTCACCCTCAGATCAAGCATAGATCTATGGCTATTGCTTTATTAGTATGATAATTTTCTCAAGTGTTATGTATAGCGACATAGTGAATGAGGAAGATGCAGGAGGGACATACCACCCTAATAATAAAAAATATAGTAAAATTCCTATAGTCAAATTTAGATTAGATCAAGGGATGTTGCCTCCTCACTATGGCAACATGCTCACTCTTTATGTATAGCGAGGTAACAACTCAATGATGTGTGGCCTCAAAAATTAGTGGGTCTAGTTTGAAGTGCCAATAATGAAGGAAAGATACACATGGAAAAATTTCATAGGATTGACTGCCAACATGTCAAGTAGAACATGAGTCATCTCAGTTTGCATTCTTGGATCATAGGATTTTTCAAGATCAACGGTGTAAATTTGAACATAGAAGGTGGTGCCATTTTGTTTCCCTTATAGTTCATTTATGAGGAATGAAAGCTTTGCATGTGATGAAAAAAAGAGTATATTACAAGAGGTCTCACCATTTTCATCTCATGTGAACAATGATTTCAAATTTTCTATGTAGGAGAAATTACTAAGAATAGTGTGTTGAGATTGACTAGAGCATGAAGTAGTTTCCTATTATTTGCAAGATATTTTAGAATTATAGAGAAGAACAAGAGGAAATTCAAGCAAGTAATTATATACTATAACCTTTTTAGTTTTTTACTTTATGCAAATTATAATCAAGATGCCTGCAAAGAAGGTGTTTCCTGGACAAGAGAATTATTTGGATAGGAATATCCACGATGACTTGCTTGAATTTCTCCCTGAATCCACCATTGAGATTGTGCAAGTTAAAAAGCTAACCTTATTAAATCCTATGCTAAGAATTGGAGATGGATTATATGATAAGGAGAATTGGGTCTGGGATGCTAACAATTCTTAGACTGATCTACATTTATTCAAGAAATGGTTTTTGGAGAGGAATTTGTTTTCCCTACATGGCAACATTTGGAACTTTGATTTAAAGAAATTAGCGGTTCCAAGTGTCTTTATGGATTATGACCTCCTTGAGGCTATGGAAAAAGACTATGATCAAGAAATTAGAGTGCTAAGAAGAATTGATGGTGAAATTCTAGTCACCATTAGCCCAGAGGAAGTTAGGCACGTATTTGATTTAGGGCCTCTCACTAATTATCATATACCCATTGATTTGAAAGGATTAGAAAAGGAAAACATGTCAAAGAAGGATGCATTTAGGCAAGGAGCACCAAGGAAAAATATAGGAAAAATAGGAACTCTACCAGCAATAACAACATCCTCTAGGGAACCTTTCAAAAGGGCATATTTCAATATATGGCTATGGAGGAATATAAGACTCTATGCAAAGTTTTTGGGGAAGATAAAGAGGAGTTTATGCCTGTGAGTTTTATGTACATGATTACTCAAATTTCCTCTTCTGGTGTGGACATAATTTTTTATTTTTCTCCTTATTTAGCTGAAGAGATTCATAACAGCCTAGTTTGGATTGCAAAAGGCAAGGTGGAAAAGATTTTTGGTCACTATTCTTTGATAATGCATATGTATTTATTCAAAGGAGCAACATATTTTGGAAAAGAGATAAAATTGAAAAGGGAATAGGATGGGGAAGTATTGCTGTTCCAATTATGGAGTGCAGATATGACCTGGGAGGTAGAAAAGACTAGTTTTGTCAGGTTTGATAGGTATTTTGCTTCCAAACTGAGGTGCCCATTTTAAGTGACAATCCTATAATACTCAAGACATTGGAAAGTCTTATTAGGCCCTTAGATAATCCTATTAGTTTGAAGGTTTCACACAATTGGGGAGTCATCATCCCATATCTAGTCTTAAATTTCATTATGATTTATGGTTTTAGAGGTACCCCCCATGTATTACCCTACCAAGTGCCTTTAAAGGTAGGAGTAGCTAGATTTTTGTGGCAGCTAGGAGGATTGGATGAAACCTATTTGTTGAAAAGATCAAGAGGGTCAATATTCCCCACTTGTATAGTGGCCCATCAATTTGTAATCATAAAAGTGGGTTGGCTCTCTCTAAACCAGATTTTGGATTAGTATAAGATGGTTGTTTCTCACCCTCATTTTTGTGACACTAAGGAATTTTATCATTTGGCTTTTAGACATAGAATTAAGCTTGGTAAAATTGATCATGAATTCTATTTTCCTAAAGATATACTAAGAAATGAACAAACCCTCCAAGAGTAGGAGTCTAAGAAGGAAAAATGAAGAGATTTCTCAAAAATTTTGGATTTCATTAATTGTTTTGATGAAGATTATAGTCCTCTAGGTAATGTCATTATAGTTGTAGATAAAATAAATAAGTTCATGCTCACTTTTCCTGAAACAATGGAAACCATGAATGAGAAGAAAAAAATTCTTATTAATTCTTTCCTAGATAAGGCCATGGAGGTAATGAGAAAACTAGGATTTACTCTCAACATAGGGGCAGGTCAATCGATTGTCCAAAAGAGGCCAAGTTATACTATTATTTAGAGAAAATAGACCACTATGGACAAAGCCAAACAAAAAATTGGGTCCACTAGTGCTATTTGGGAAGAGAGGCCTCCTAAGCCCTTCGCTAAGAGGCAGAAAATAATAAGGAAGGAAGATCCTCATGTTGGGGAATACTCACCTTCATAGACCCCTCTAAGGATTGAAGAGGAACAACTCACTAGGGAACAAATTGAATAGTTGGGGTATCAAGGAGGAGTTTTTATTACTCAATCCAAAATAGATGAAGGAAACCCCCAAGAGCCTCCTCTTCCAAGTTTTGAGTTGACAATTGCAGATTACAAAGGAAGGGAATTAGACCCTATGGTAGAACAAGCAAGTCAACAATTTTTGTCAGACGATAATTTTGTCAAATCTAGTGCTTTTTTCTAATTTTCATGGAAAATAAACATGGGAAAATTCAAGGAAAGATGCAATAAGCTAAGAACAGAGCATCCTGAGCTAGAGGAGGCAGCTTTGCAAAATCAAATAAAAGAAAAGATGCTACAAGAATTCAAAAACATAACCCATGAAGAGGGGAGACATATGATTAAAGCCTCAAATATTTTATTATTACCCAACTGGGATATAGTTGATTCTTTGATTTTTAATTCTATTTCAAATTAATTGGATTTGTAAGACCCAAGAAAGAAAGAATTCATAGACATTGCATTCAATGAAGACTAGGCTGCTCTGGTTATATGGTGAATGAGAAAGGGATCTAGGGTTGTTCCATCATAGCCAGATAACTCAAGATTAATGGGAAATATCATTGTAAGAAGCATGGCATAGACATCCTATGTATAGGTAGCTCATATGGGTGTAGGAACCTCTCACTTTGTTTTGGCTATTGTAGAGAAAGAAGAGAAAACAATGTTTGAACTGCAAAGTATGTATGAGAGTGTTTTGGAAGCCTATAATAAAGAAGTTCAAAAGAGGATTGGACTTGAAAATAAAGTAACGAGGAGGTCTAAAAGGCAAAGAATAAGATATCCCCATCCTCCCATGGAACCTTTTAAATCCACTCCTCTCATAGAACTACCAGATACCCCAAAGGCCATAGTATGACACTATTGAAGACATTGAAGAAGAAAAGAGCAAGCTATGGCCATTACATTTAGAATTGAATGTACAATATGAAGATAAAATGAGAAAAGCTCTCACATATTTGGGGGATAAAATTGAATGGCCAATATTTTATGATCAACTAACAAAGACAATAACTTTATGGGATGAATTGAAAGCCCATGATGAGGCTTTGAAGCCTATTATGAATAAATGGGTCAGAAGGAAAGAAATGACATTTTTGTGTTATTCTTATTAGAGTAAATAATTAATAATTAATTATTTATTCTATTTTCTTAAGCTTACTGAGATAAATGCATTTATTTAATTAGTTGTAGTCTAGAAGTTAGTTATAAGTTGTTGACAAAACAAGAGCTTGTTCTCTCTTAAGTCATACTTATCCTCTCACCTTGTTCAAGGACTTTCCACCTCATGTGGATGTATACTTAGTTGTCACACGTATTTCCTAGCATCTTCTATCTTTTTCTAGGAGATTCCATGAGGGCTTTATAAGCGGTCTCTCTGTCATTGTATTTCACAACACATTCTCATTGTAAATAAAATTTCATCGTTTTGCATATTTTATCTCTCATTTTCATTTAGGGTTTTTTCCTAGCTCCATGATCTTCTCTCCTTGGCTTCCCTTTGATAGGTTATTGCATGCAAGTGATCTTGGGCATCTTTGGAGTTGGATTTCATCAACTCCAACATGATATCAGAGCCTCCCTACTACTACTTGGTAGAAGGATTTTTGAAGCAGTGATTTAAAGTCACAAACCCTCGTTTGTTTGTGCATTTTTCTTTAAATTAGGGGGATAATGAATTTTCAAAGCACATTGGGCCCAAACGGACACTGCCATTAGATCCGAAAGGCCATTTACAGTTAGGATTCATATAAAACTTTTCAATTTTGGAAGCAAGGCTCTAGGAGGCAAAAAAAATTTAGTTGTAGGCTCTCCATATTGTAGTACGGATGATTTGGCATTTAAAAAAAAAAAAAGCAGCTCTAGGCCATGCCACTAAGGCATTGCCCTACGGTCACAGTAGGGCTGCCTATGCTCCACCCACACCCCACCTTAGACTACCACGCTCAGTACTTCCACTGGTGGTTCAGTCACTTCTCGGTGGCACTTCCAAGTTCCTCAGCCTTCGTTGATGTTTGCAGCTCAGACTCCACCAGGTTTTTGTTGCTCTGGTTGCCTACACCGCTCTGTTCATACATCGCTACCCTAGTTGACTACCCTGGCTTCGCTGCTCTATCATCGTGTATTTGACTACCACATGGATTTTTGCAGCTCTAGTCCATGTGAAACATGTGGTAGGGCTGCCATGTGGCACTTTTCCATGTGGCCCTTGCCAAGGTAGTAGCTTGCCATGTAGCTGCCATGTGGACCTGCCATGTGGTATGCCATATGGCCTTATTTTTGCATTAACAAGCTCTAGGCTATCAAATTTAATGGATTAGAATGCTGATATCAGCATGACATCAACACTACATCATCCACCTCTTGCACTCTCCAAAGTCCTTTTTTACCTACTCTTGGTTTTTTGGCCATAACTTGGGCATACAAAGGTATTTTTTCAATTCGAAAGAAGCATCGAAAAGAAAGTTCTAAGACAGAGACATTTGTGTAGGTATTTTCAAGTTTTGATGTAGTTTTTTTACTTTTTTTTGCAGTCAAAGTTTGAAGTCTTATTTTTGACTCTAACAAGCTTTTCTTTTGCATCCCATTACCATTTTTTGAAAACATTATATTTCTGGAAAGCTGATTTTGTCTACTTTTCAGAAATGCTATCATTTCCTTTAGATTCTAACCCATGCTCTTTCTATCATTGTTTTTTTATTTTTGGTCCATGGTGGATATCTTGGGTGTTTCAGATCCAAGGATCATTTTCTTGGTATGGGATCCTTTGTTTTGGGCTATACTTTGTTTTATTGTAGCTTGTTTTTGGTTTTGATCATTGTAGCTATCACTTGTAAGCATTTTTATGCATCACACTGAGATAAAGTGCCACTCTTGCATTTTGGGGGTCATGAAAATTTTTTTGAGACATATGTACTTGCACTCTTTTCATAAAGCACCATGGGGGGCGTTGGCACTCAAAATTGAAGGCCCGATTTTGAGCACTATTGAGAAATTAAGCCCCTTAAATGCTTTTTGATGAGATTGTAAACAATTGTTCTTTTGAGGCCCAAGGGGTGTTTAATTTTTCTAACACCTTCCATTTAGTGTATCTACATGTTCCATGGTGATAACTGGTTATTTCGAGCCATTCCATGAAGTCCCCTGTTGACCAATTGTCAATTCTACATTTTTGCCTAAAGCGTCAAACAGTGATAGGAGGCTATGTTTGCAAGTGAATATCTCACACCCAAAAATGTTTCATGACTCATCACTTTAGGAGTGTCTAGTTTCCATACCTAAGACCCTATGTTTCAAATTTTGGGACATTTCAAATCCATTTGACTAGGTTTTGTGTTCCTCAAATTTGATCAGTTACTATTTTCATGCTGATGCACATTGCACATAATTTTGGGAAGCCCTGTATGACATGCTATAATTTCCACCCACTTGATTAAAATGCTAAATTTCCTTTTTTGTTGCATTGTAGATGTCAAAAACTTGTTATGTTTCAAGTTTTAGCTTATGCGAAATCCATTTGATTAGTTTTCAAACGTGATTCCAAATGCAATTTTTATCTTTTTACTAGTGTCAACATTTGTAGATTTGTTGGAACCCCTGCTTGGGACATCATAACTTGAGATCCATGATAGGTCAAGTTAAATGGATTATACCCCTATGTTTTCATCCAAAAATACTCCAAGTGTGCCAAGTTTCAAGATATGGTGAATCCATTTACACACTTTTCCAAGTCAATTCTGTTTGCCAAAATCACTTTTCTACCATTGTTTCAGTTTGCAAAATCCAAGTAGCCCACTTTGACTACTCGTCACTTGCATCCTATTATTTATCATGAGCCCAAATCATAGATTCATACTGTCCTTGTGACAATGAACCAATGTCACAGTTTCCATCTTCCCAAGTGTCAGTTTACCCAATTTTTGAAGCTAATTTCGAACCCAGTTTAGTGTTTTCTGATATGTTTGCTTGCAGGTAGTTCTAAGAGGTGAACTTCAATAGTGACTATCTTTTGACCTCGAATTCATCATGAGGTGAGATTTGATAGGGTGAAATTGTGTGGAACAAAGAATTAGTGTGATGAATTCTAGAGCTCGGTGAGATGTTTCGGTCTTTTTTTAAGGCCAGTCAATGGACCTCCTGACATGAAATTCATAGTTTGCAAAATAATGGTAAAATCAGTTTTGAATGATTGTTCAGAAGGTCAAATTTGTTTTGAATCAGATTGAGGTGACCAGTGGATTAATTTGATGGTTCAAGTGTTTGAAAGTGAAAAAAGTTTTTTTAGCTGGACCCATTTTGGGGTTTGACTGACTGCATCAAGCTAATAGATATGGAGGATTGTGCATATTTTGAGGGATCAAACTAATTATGTTTCATTGAACGTTAATGTTTGTATCTAATTCTTATCAACTAGATGATTGTTTTCTCTCCTAAAGAAATGGTCATTTATAACAAAGTTAAGGATGAGTGAATAAAGGTTGAGGTCATTTAGTGATGGGAAAGATGGAGTGGCAAGGAGAATTAAATGCTAAAGAGATTTCAATCATTGCTATTATATGGAGTAGATGTTATCAAGAAGATTAAAAATTTAAATTTGGTGAGTCGACGTTTTAAAAGCCACTCTACATGCATTAAACAATAGAACCTCTAGGCAAGAGGAAGGTGGAAACATGTGAATCTATCGTTTCCAACATGCAAATAGTGATAGATATAATTGTGACCACGTGACTCCATAATCTTTGCTTGTGAAAAGTCTTCCATATAATATTCATTGCAACTACACCTTCCAAAAAATGAAGAGAAGTTTTTCATGGATGTGCGCAAGCAAAATTCAAAAGGGAGCATTCAAGAAATGTTAAGAAGCATTCCAAGGCACTTAACAATTAACTCCCATGCCATAGTAGTAGGGGTAGAGCATAAGAAGAGGAAAGTTTTAATAGAAGAGGAAACATGTAAGAAGACAGCGACCAAGTAAAGAACCCCATGTAGTCAAGGCAATCAAACAAAGCTCATGCCATTTTAAAGGGGAGCTGGCTGAAAGCTAAAGGACATGCTGCCAGTTGAGGAAGTAGCTTAAAAAAAAGGAGTTGATGCATAAAACACTAGTGACAACGAGAGAGGCCATGGCAAGAAGCAGTTTCACACTCGCAAGCAGCAGGGGTGCAAATTTGAAGGCATCAAAAGTGGGCGATGCAAATTCTTTTCCAGACCTCATGGATAGTGCAATGCAATCCTTTGTAGCTTTGCTTTGAAGGGTCTCTATGTTGTTGACCTCATTACTCTATTAGGGGCTCATATGGTTGGCATTACACATTGTAGTTTTTTTTTTAAATCATAGACTATACAATTTCCAAGGCTCAGGAAAACCAAACCCCACCATGAATTGAACGTCGGTCACCATACTGAAGAAAACATGTCATGATCTTGCAACTTTAGTTTCTAATGACGACCCACCAGATGCTTTGGATCAAAGAACACCATCTATTTTTTTGGTGAGAGTTTTTTTAAGTAGATTGTATCTCAGAGAGGCATTCTATAGATTGACCAAGAACTGTTTTAGGAAACCACTACTACCACCATGGTCAAAAGTTATATTGGATCCCCAAGTGGCTCTCGCCCTTTTTTCAACTTTAGCTAGCAGTTCGCCCAATCCATGGTCAAAATGGGCAACTTGAGAGTTCTCACTGGAATGACCCTGGGCATAGAAGATGAAAACATAGTCAAAGGAATATACCCCACATTCATCATGGGAGGGACATTTCACCTATTTAAATACTAAAAGACATGCAATGAAGGATGTCTTAAGATAGTGAGTTTTTGGAAGGCAACTGCTCGCATGTCGAGGGGCCCACTTGGCTGGGCCATTGGCAACTAGAGCTAAAATTTTGAACGAATAAGTGTGTAAAAACTATGACATCAACAGAATTCAAACTCACTGAAAAAGGTCCAAAATCTACCAATTCACTATCTCACCATTAGAAAATGGTGAGGTTTTCTAATAGTGACATAGCGAGTCACCGAAAAACCTCAGAAATCTAGCAAAAGTCAAATAAGCCTATGGGTCCAATGTGTAGTTGTAGTCAGTGAATTAGTGAATGACACATGGCACAAATTTTGAGCAAGTGGTGATGTGAAGAGATTGCAGATAGAGGAAGGAGATCATGCCATGTGACACATCCGATGATCCTCGCTATCTCACCAAGGAGAAGTTGCTCACATGATAACATGGCGACATAGTGAGGGTTGATGTGGTGACAACACGTGGTAGCGAGTCTTGATAATGCTGACAAGGAAAATGTGAGTTTTGACCAATAATGGAGTGCCATGTGGCATTCAGTGGTGCAATGACATGTCAAGGAAAAGGATTAATGAAGTGATGCCATGTGGCACTAGCTGTACAAGCCTAATGCAATCACATCTTGACATGTGTCTAGGTTGGTCAAACTAAGTTTCACCCAGATTGGAAGGGGAGGAAGAATTTCAAAGGTTTCAAATAAAATTTTATTTTATTCCTTCTTAGGGTCTACGTGCAGGGTATAAAGTTTAAAATCATATTTGGATTTTCTCTGTAGTTTTGACTTTTGTAAAGTTAATTTTTTTGCAAAATGCCATGGAGACCATGTATAGAGGCATGATTTTTCAAATGGCTGCCAAAGGCTCAATTTTTAACGAAAATGGGCACTCCAATATATCACCGAAATCGGGAAGAGTTGAACTTTCCAAATCTAAAGTCAATTTTTGTATAGGTCCTCATCAGTTTGCACTATAGGCCAATTTTTAAAATTTGGGGCATTGGCGGTACAACAAGAAAAATTGATCACTGAGCATCAGAGTTTGTTAGATGGTGGATTTGATGACTTTCTGGAGCCTGAATGTGGTAAAAATAAGTTGGAAAAGATTATATTGCATTCTAAAGGCCATATTCAACTGATTTTTCACTTTTACTATGAGTTCAACTTTAGCATTAGAAATCAATTATGATGCTGAATCAAATATCTAAGATATTTTTGCCTTGTAGAGGCCAAATGATGGGATTTGATATGCAGTTAAAGAGAGAAGGTACAAAGAGGTTTTTCATCTTCTTGGGAAGGAATTATGAGTGGACACTTGTCATTTCTTGATCAGATCTGAGATTTTCTTCTTCCTATATCTATCTCTTTCTTTCTCATTGGGGGTTCCAGTTTTGAGAAGAAAATCACTCACTACTGAGACACCATTCTTCAACACTTCTTCTTGTATGAGCAACATTTATGTTTTAATGTAGATAGTTCAGATTTATTAGGTGATTTGTGAGTTAGTTTTCTATACATCTTTCATGTATTTGGTTTCAAGGAAAATAAATAAAGAGGAGTAAAGGGATTTAAATTTAGAATGAATCATGTCTCCTATTTGTGGGTCTGTAATCTCTTCTAGTTTGTGAACAAAGAGCATAAACTAGGTTGCATTTTGTTTAGAAGTGTATGTGATTGAAGTGTCTTGTTGATGGAACAAAGAACCATGTAATTGCTTGATATTTATCACAGGGTTTATAGATTTCATGATAGGATAGTCTAAGTATGGGATTCATTTTGATGCAGATGTCTATTCACAAGGTGAAAGATAGATCAGGGATCTTTATTTAGAAATATATCTGAGATTTCTAGAAGATGTATGGTTGTAATTCATTTAATTGCCCAACAGATAAGGCACTAATCAGAGATAGGATCATTAGGTTTTGTTGCCTATATTTGGGTCTTGCTGATATCAACATCATTAATCAAACATTTTCCCTTTAATGTTGAAGGACTTAAGATTTTAACCCTCACTTAACTTGTGAATATCATAGAGTTGCAATTTTCTACTGTAGATCCATGTTATTACGTGAGTTATTAGGAGATATAAGGGGTTTCATCTATAGTAAATATATTTAGGGATATGTTTTGCACTGGTACGATATCAATTGAATATGAGGTCTACCTGCCTAGGTTTTGCAGAGCCTGAAGAAGAAGAAGGGTCTAGCCTTATAGTTGGCCCAAGACTGCAGTCAGGTGCATTCATCATAGGAAGTCACTAGCCTTAGATGCATTTGTTTGGTTTCTTGGTTGTTTTCAAAACTATTAAATTAGGATCCAACAGGGGGATAGGTTTTTCCATTTTTGTCCCCTCTTCCTTTGTCAAGTGAGTGTCCCTTCTACAACATTAGCCCCATGTAGATTTAGTTTGATCATGTATTTATGGGTGTTTGTACATCTTCATCTTTCTCCTTATTCTTGGTTCATCTGTAAGAGTCTTTGGCTAACCTTTTTAGGTTCCTATCATCTCACCCCATCTCCATTAAAGGGGGGTTATTCTGTTGTTCTAATGCTTCTGTGGTTTGATGGTTCATTCGTGTGAGCAATGTATTCAATGGTTGATCCTATATACAAGGTAATTGTAGTGGCTGGCTACCTATGCATTTCGATGAGATGGATCATCTACCATATAGATACACTCAGTTCATACCATCTTCTTCCTTGGTGGTTCTTTAGATCAGTAGTTTGGCATATTTGCAGCTTCTTCATGCTTCAATGATGCTCTTTCATGATCACTTTTTTGTTCCTATTTGCGGGGACATTTCTCTAGTTGGAGGCTTCTTTAGTCCTTCACTAGATTTTCACTTATCTCTTTTTGGAGAGTGGTTTTTCCCACTAGGTTTTCTCTTTTTCTCCACTTACAGAGATTGCATTGTTCATGGGTACCTAACATGGTCTCATTTTCGGGACCCATTTTGTATTTTCATCTTAGTTTTGTGGCTAAGGAATTTCCCTAAGTTGCACTTAAGGGGGGGTGTTAGATTAAATAATTAATAATTATTTATTTATTCTATTTACTTAAGCTTACTTAGGTAAATGCATTTCATTTATAAGTTGTAGTCTAGGAATTAGTTATAAGTTGTTGACAATATGGGAGTTTGTTCTCTCCTAAGTCATACTTATCCTCTCACCTTGTTCGAGGACTTTCCACCTCATGTGGATGTATGCTTAGTTGTCACATTTACCTCCTAGCATCTTCTAGCTTGTTCTAGGAGATTCCATGAGGCCTTTATAAGAGGTCTCTCCCTCATTGTATTTCACAACACATTCTCATTGTAAATACAATTTCATTGTTTTGCATATTTTATCTCTCATGTTGGTTTAGGGTTTTTCCCTAGCTCCATGCTCTTCTCTCCTTGGCTTCCCTTTGACAAGTTATTACATGTGGGTGATCTTGGGCATCTTTAGAGTTGGATTTCATCAACTCCAACAATTTTTTCATAAAAATTTCACATGATCAAATTGAAAAGACTTATGATATTGGTACTAATCTTCCAGAATTTGATAATAAGGGAATTCACCTATAGAGAAGAATAGTAGGCTACTTGAATAAATATAAGAGCTAGAAATTTGATTTATTCGCTCTTGCCTTAGATAGAAAGAATAAATTAAAAAACAAAGATGAAAGGGCTAAGGAATTGGATTAAAAAAATTGTCCGAGAATGAATAAAATCATTAATGAAATAGGACATGCATGGTGCACCACCACAAAAGAAGAAATGGTGAAAGCCTAGATTTTCTTGGATTCTTTGAAACAAGAATTTGGTGATATTGATAGTGAAGTTGAGAATGTTATCAAGAAGCAATAGGATATTTTGCATTTTGATTGGCTAGATGATACACTTTATGAAAAGTGGATGGTATATATTGCTTCAAATGGATAGTTAGAAGTAGCTAAAAGTGATGATGATGAAATACATGAAGATGAATTACAAATCATTAATTCACTTCTATCAGCATCAAAGAAATAAGAAGACAAAGAAGGGTATTCATTTCATGTGAGAGATGGAATGGATTGGTTGGATGGCATAGCAGAAATGGAACCAAGTGTAACTATCACCTTGGTAATACATGATTATAGGAATGAAAATCCTAGAGTGGAGGTGAAGTTGCATGGATTAGAGCCTGACACATCACTAGCAAGCCTAATAGCTATATATGCCAAGGACTCAGAGTGAATAAAGACCAATCATTGGATTTGTAGCATGCAAAAATTTAATAGAAAAGGATAGGGGGGGTGCCTACCAAGAGAATGATATGATGTTACCTTTCTATTACATAAAGTTTTTTCTCTTTCCAATTAAGAAAAATGTAAATATCTTTTGTAAAAGGACACCTGCCAATCCTCTATGCCCGAATCTTGTTCCATCTCATGCTATATAAGTGAGATTCTAGTCTAGAGAAGGGTCTGATTTCTATTGTATTTTAGTTTTATACTTAGAATGTTTTCAGTCCAATATTTGAGCAAACATTATGATGTATCTTCACTACAACTTTTTTGAGAAGACATTGATGTTGGGTGATCTTTGTGTTTTCTTCAAAGTCATTCTGAGTTTACTACAATTGTATACAAATTTGACCTATCCCCATATCAATTCTTGTTGAATTTTGTCTCCTTTTCTATTAACATGTTATTTTGAGATTGTGTGAGTAAAGCTCATTTGATGGAATACAATTCATCTAGGTTGTATGTTGATTCATTACTACTATTAATTCAATGAATTAATTAAAGGCTTTTATGAATTTCATGAGATTGCTATGGTAATAGAAAGGTTGTCTATAAGAATGAATTCTAGTAAGAATTGTTCTTAATATTTGTTGTAAAGGCAACAAATCATATCTAAAGTTGGAGTAGACTCTAAATCCCAATGGAATAGGCATTGATCAAATTAATTTAGTCTGTAGGTAGGTAGATCATGAATAAGCATCAAATTTAAAATCACAATCAACTTTGTTTTACTTTTCTTGAAGATTTTCAAAGGTGGTCAACACTTGTTTGCATGAAATGTTTTAGCCTTAGTTAGCCACTATGCTATGAATACTTGCAAATCTATAGAAGAATTGTGACCAAATTTGCTATATGGGATGTATTTTATCTAACATGAGAAAATCATGTATGCATCTAAAGATAGAAGATGAGAATTAGAATGAAACTAATATAACTCTCATACAATAGCATTTAGTTTGAATCATCCCTTTTGTATAACCACCTTGGTTTTGCAAAGCCTAAAGAGTGGAAAACCATCCTTGGTTTTGTTGAAGTTGGGTCCAAATGGTCTACACATGTAACTATTAATAAGAATTCTCTAATCCTTAGGTTGTGTGAGTATTATCATTTTGGTATTGACTATTTTATTTTTCAAAAGTTTTAAAACACCAACATACCTAATGGTAGATGCTAATGCTATTGAAGAAAAATGATAAATCAACATTTAGATTTTTTTAAAAATCCTATGCACAAGTTTTAGGTATCTAATATATTAGATATCTGATATGTCTAGGTAGATTTTTTTGCATTGGTATTAGGATTGGAGGAGAATTTTAAATCACTTTTGGATATTTTTTTCCTAGTGTCTTTTCGCATCTCTAGTTTTTGGCCGACCATAAACCATAACAAAAAACAAAGAAACAATAAAAAATAAGTGAATAAAATATGGTCTTCTTATTATCACCATAAATAAAAAATTATAGAATTCTCAATTACAATGTGCTAACCCAAATGGGCACCTTCATTATAGTAATCTGCAAGATAGTGCTATGAACTAGCATCTAGAATGGTTCTAGACAATGTTTTGACCTTTCTTAAATAGGCAATTGTATACTGCCTGGAAAGGTTCTAGACAATGAAACTTAATACCTAGGTCTGACAGACCCTAACAATACATATAGAGTTGGGCAAATACATTTTTGACAATTATTTTAGATATTTTGGGTAGCCCAACTTCAGAAGGCTTTAACTCTTAAACCATTGCTCTGATTGAATATTATAACTAATTTTTAAAAATGCCAACTCTTGATCTATAGGCTTGGAATGATGCAAGCACCATTTCATCAAGTTTTCAAACCTCATCCAGGTACTCTAAGGCCTCTAATGGCGAGCATATGGATTTTTCTACAAAATTTCCACTGAAAAATCACAATAACTTCTCTAATATTTAAGATAGAGCACTTGAAATTTTTATGGTAGGCTTATAAATCTAAAATGAACCTTCCTATAGAAAATGAGAACATTTTGAGCTCATATGAAAAACTTAGTAAAAATATCAAGTTCCCATAAATATTAACCACCCTTTCTACGAGTCCTTATTAAAATAGAAAAGACTAAAAAGAAAATATTTTTGGGTGATACAAGATTGAACTTACACCCAGGATTCTCCTGCATTAGTTGGGTTTTCCATAGTGATATCATGTAGGCTTCTTTCCATTTTCTTTCTAATTCCTTTGTTCTTCATGCTTTGATGACTGTACTTTCTTATTAGATGATATGAATTTAGTATAGCCTAATCTAGTAGTTCCACAAGGTCTTCTTTGTTCCTTTAGATATTTATCAAGTTACCTCATGACTTCTTTGTTAGAATATATAGTCCACCAATATAACTAAGAAGGGAAGTGAATCATTTATCCAAAAATTATCACAATTATCAACCTTAATAAAACTTAACCATATGAGTAATATAAGCAAAGACCACAACAAGATATTGACGCACAATAACACTAGATATGTTAACTAGGAAAATCTTTGATTAGAGGGAAAACCCTGATGGCGATGGTACCCACAAGATGATGTACTCATATAGGTATTTTCATTTAGAAGATGGAACCTATTAGGATTCTATGAAATATATTCAATACATATCAGTTCTTGTTAGGAGACTTTGAATCCCTATTAAGATTTGTAGAAGGTAGATGGACCCATTGTACAAAAAGGTTCAGGGGCAAGACCAATAAACCTATTGTCAAAACGATATTTGTATTATTCCTTGTAGAATAATAGAATTGAATTGTACTCCTCCTTCCTCTTCCTTTTTCTTATCAACCATACTTCTACTCCTTTTGATCTTGATACAAAATCATCAACTTACTCCCATATACTAAAATCTCCACTTCTTTTCATGCTCCCTTGATTACTTATCATTCAATAAATTAATCACACACTTTGAAACAAGGAAAAAATCTTTCCTTTATAAAGTAAAATTCCTTGAGTTGGCCTTGAGGCTTTCCTAATTAATTATAATTAAATTATTAATTAATTTCATAATATTAATAGTATTGTTGACTCACTTTCTACAAAAATTATCATATGTGTGACACTATGGCTTGTGCACTCACTAACATCACCATTTGACTATCTTCTATCACTAACTAATTATGCATCTCCAAATTTTATCTCTATTAGAAGTTATAATGCAATCACTAGAAATTGCTTCTCAGGTACTTTGTCTCTATACTACTTACTATAAATCTAACATATCTTCCATACATCTTCGACTTACTTTACACACTTTGAATTGTATCATTAGGACATTGTGTGGAATGTATCCTTACCTACACAACATCTGACAATAAAAACTATATCCATATAACCTTGATCTCAAATAACTACTATACTAGTCTTCCACAAACTTATTGTTATGTTGACATCAGTGAAAAACACAATTTTGAATATAAAATTTTAATATTGCCACATGCTCACCAATTATTAGGATACTCCCCTAAAGGAATACTATCAAAATTTATGATAAAAATCTCCCCCTTTAGGATTGATGGAAACAAAGATGAAAAAAATCTAGGTTCTAAGAATACCAAATAGTAATCTATTGTTACTTCTCTCATCTTTGCAAATCCTCTTCATCAATAAAATCTAAAATCCTCTATAACACTGCTCTTCCTACATCTTCTAGATCAGCATCATGAAATGTTCACTAAGGAGCTTCTTAGCTTCTCACTCATTCATCAAAACTCTTCATGTTGCATATATACCCCATAGAGATATTCCTTCTTCTTACTAACATGAATCTTTCTAAGACTCCCTAATAAGTATCTCTCACCCATTCATCCTTAGGAGATTTTTTTTATGCACTCTTCTCCCTCACTAACATCAATGAAAAAGGCTTCATTATGTCAAGAAACTACTTCAAGTCTTTAATCAGCTTAGGTATCCAAAGACATGTTGGAAGCATGAATGCTGATTATATTCCTATGGGGGAGTATTTTGGAAACATGACTAGATAATTATCATGATGATATGTTATATTCATGACTGTGCTTGTCATTGATGTCAACATAGTAATTTTTTGTGTTATTTGATAGAAGAATAGAGAAAAGATTAAGTTCATACAAATAAATCATTGAGTACTATTAGTAGCAATGTTAAAGGTGATTATACTATGTATCTAGTATACAAAGGTAATATTAAAAGTATAAGATATTAAGTCTGGAAGAAATTATGCAAGTTTCATTGAAGATTATTCTAAGATAGAGTTTATAGAGGCATGTTCAATGTGAACTTGCTAAATCTCTTGGCAGATTTATTATTCTAAGAATCTGAAGTTAAAGATGTAAAGAACACATGTTGGTCGTGACATGGAAAAGCTCACTCATCCTAATGTTATGTGTATATAAAGTTATTCAAGTTGCAAAGTGAAAGATTAATGTTATCACTAACTATAACATGTTCTTAATGTGGTCCTATAATAATTAATTGAGAAGGTGTAACAACCAACTCAAGGAATTATTTTATGGATTCAATATAAAGGAAGGATGTTTTCCTTTATCATGAAGAAAGGAAGTATGGATGAATGTGAATGATTGAAGAGATAAATGTGAAGAAAATTAGAACTAAGTGGATGTGAAGGAAACTTCATTGCTGACATTTTATTGTGTGATCTCATGTTTGATACTTGGATCTAAGGTTCATTACCTAGTCTACAAGGTCTGAAAATGATTGGTCTAATTGATAGGATAGAGGAAAGTAGTTAAAGTACATTACACATAATTATTCTACAAGGAATAGTTGAGAGATCAGTTGGAAAGTGAGTTTAGAGGTCTTTCCCTGAAAGCTATTTGGGCAATGGGTCCTTATAACTTCTACAACTCCTAACAGGGTTGGAATCTTCTAACAAGGATTCAATGTCTCTTAACAAGGACTCATATGTACTAAATTCTATAATAGACTCCTAATAGGGTCCATCCTCTAACAAGGATTATTTATATTAGTACATCATCTTGTGGGTAACATTCACACTAGGGTTTACCCTCTAATCAAGGATTTCCCTAGTTAATGTATCTGGTGTAATTGTCTATGTGCATCTTGTTATGGTTACTATTTACTTTGGTTGAATGGATAAGATTGTTTAAGGTTGATAAATGTTTCAATTATTGGATAATTGATTCACCCCACCCCCCTAGTTATCTTGGTGGACTATTGTTTCAAACAATTGGTATTAGAGTGATAGGTCCTTGAAGATAATGTTTAAAAACTTTGGAAGATCCATAGAAAGCATGTTCATAAAAGATTGTATAAAGCTCAATAGAAAAAATTATGATAGCTAGATGGAAAATATGAAGACACATCTATTGTGTATGGGTCAAAGATATTGGATCTTGACAAAATCATCAAAGAAAATCATTGGTAGAAAATATTTGGAAACTTGTACTGAGGAAGAAAAAGATCTTTTTATGTGCAACATGAAAGCTAGAGAAGCACTACTGTCTACACTTCTTGAAATTGAATACAAGTAGGTAAGGTCACTTGTTACTTTATATTTGATTTGGAAAGCTTTAGAAACTAGTTTTGAAGGTCATGAACATTCGAAGAAATTAAGGCTACAAAATTGGATTTGTCCATTTCAGGATGATAAAATGATGGAAGATGAATCTATAAGAACATATGTAGGTAGAATATTAGACATCACTGCATGTATTATATCTCAACGAGGGACCAAAGAAGATGATGAGATTATATGGAAAATATTGAAGAGCTTAACACCACCATATAAGTCAGTAGTTAAAATGATATAGTTGTTGATATCTTGTACCAAAGATTTTGGAAAGGAAACATTGCTTGGAAGACTTGAAGTGGTTGAGAATGAGCTTAGATAGTTTGGAGAATTGACCAGAATAGAAAAAGCTTTCAGTACCTTAAATATTTGACCTAGTTTATCAAGGAGCACAAGTGTTAAAGGAGAATTTTCTAGTAGTAGTATATCTAATGAGGATAAAAATATTGAAGGAGTATCCCTCCTAGTAAGAAGAGAAAAAGATGGTAAGAAAATATTTAAATGTTGAAATTGCAATGAATTTGGTCATTATGCATCTAAGTTTCCTAAAAGAGGGAAAAGGTATAAAGTAAATTTCAAACCTATTGGAGATAGAGAGTGTTTGTATGCAAATGAAGAAGATAAATTTAATGAATAAGCAATAAGTTCTAGTGATGATGAAATAGGATTTGAAGCAATCAAAGAAGAAAGTCCTAAAAAAGTAGCTTTCATATCACAAGTTAAAAAAAAATCTGATTGGATGATTGATAGTGGTTGTTCACATCATATGACTAGTGATGTGAACAAGTTTTTTGACTTCAAATGTTAGGATGGAGGCATTTTTAGAGTTGGAAACAATGCAACATGCCATGTTAAAGGTATTAGATCTATTATTCTTGATAGTAAAACTAACACCAAGGATGTATATTTTCTTGATGGTTTGAAGCACAATGTTCTTAGTGTTGTACAACTAGTGAATAAAGGTTATCAATTACATTTCCTATAAGATAAATGCATGATCAGAGATAATGATGGAAAGATAATTGGAATAGGAACTAGATATAGAGCTAATTTATTTCAGTTGAATCCTACTAAAATGACATGTTTGGTTGCAAAGGTAGATGACAGTTGGTTATGGCATAAAATAATTTTTCATATTAACTTTGACAACATTGTGAAGACTAGTAGTATGTTTGTAGTTAGATATTTGCCTAAAATTATTAAACCTACTAACACAAGTTGCAAGGAGAGTGTTTTGGCAAAGCATAACAGAACTTATTTCCCTACAAGAAGTTTACCACTAGAACAAAATGTGAGATTGTACACATAGATCTCATCAGTCCTATGAATACTAAAGGAATCTATGGTGAAAAGTATCTCATGATTTTAGTTGATGAATTTTATAGAATGATGTGGGTTTCATTTCTTAAAGAAAAGTCTGAGGCATTTGATAAATTCAAGATATTCAAGAATAGAGTTGAGAATGAATCAAGCATGAATATTAAATGTTTAAGATTATATAGAGGAGGAGAGTTTATTTCAAATGAGTTTAACATCTTCTGTGAAGCTAATGGAATCAAAAGGTAATTATTAGCTCCAAGAACCCCGAACAGAATGGTATAGTAAGGAGAAGAAACAAGTCATTAACAGAAGTAACAAAAGATATGTTAGTTGAGAAGGATGTATCCAAGATGTTTTGGAGAGAAGTTGTGAATATAAAAATATATAGTATGAATAGAGTGCAGGTTAGGAAAGACATAAAAAAGACCCCTTATGAGCTATGCTTTGGTCACTCACCTACAGTTAAATATTTTAGAATTTTTGGCAATAAGTGGTATATCAAAAGAGATGATGATCTTGTTAAGTTTGATGCTAGAAGTGATGAAGCTATGTTTCTTGGTTATTCATTGAAAATAAAGGCTTATAGATATTATAATTGAGAACTAAGACTATTATGGAAAGTGCAAATGTGAGAGTTGATGAAAAATTTAGAATACAAGAAAGAGTCATTGGTTACAATTTAGATGATGAAGTTGTTACTAAACCAAGGAATGATGATGCATGTCTTGAGACTAACAATGATTTGTAGAATAAGAGAGAGCTACGAAAGGAACAAAGATAAAAACCCTAAGTAGAGCCAAGAGTTTAGATAAAAAAATCCCACTTTGGGTAAGAATATGCAAAAAAATCATCTACCTGAGTAGATCATTAGAAGAAAAGATAAAGTTGCGATGACAAGAAGTAGAATCAATGAAGAACTATGTTTGTTATCTCAAGTTGAACCTAAGAATTTAGATGAAGAATGTAAAGATGACTATTGGAAGAAAGCTATGAAAGAGGAATTGGATCAAATAGTAAACAATGAGACATGGCAATTGGTCCCCAAACTAGCAGACAAGAATGTGATAAGAGCTAAATGGGTATTCATAAACAAGATGAATGGACAAGGTGAAGTTGTAAGGAGCAAAGAAAGATTGGTATGCAAAGGTTACTCAAAACAAGAATGAATAGACTATGATGAAACCTATACTTTTGTGGCAAGAATATAAGTAGTAAGGCTATTCTTAGCATATGTAGCATATAAAAAATTCTAAGCATATCAGATGGATGTCAAGTTAGCCTTTCTGAATGAAGAACTTGAGGAAGAGGTATACATTGAAAAAACTAAAGGTTGTCCTTTAATAGATGACAAGGACATAGTATGTAGATTAAAGAAAGCATTGTATGACTTGAAGCAAGCACCCAAAACTTTGTAAGCAAGGTTAGACAAGCATTTGAAAAAGCTTCGATATAGAAAAGGTATGATAGATAACAACCTCTATTGGAAAGAAATTGATGATGAATTAATGATTTTGGTAATATTTGTTTATGATATAATATTTGGAGGAAATGATCATGAAAGTGACTAGTTTGTAGAAGAAATGAAGAAGAAATTTGAATTGAGTATGATAGAAGAAATAAAATATTTTTTAGGATTATAGATTGCATAGGATAAAGAAGGAATCTCTATTTCTCAAACTAATTATTTGAAAGATTTACTAAAAAGGTTTAGTTTGGAAACATGTAAACCCATTGGAACACCTATGATAACTAGACACAAGTTATCTATAAAGGATGAGACACCTACTATTGAGTAGAAGAAGTAAAAATCTATGATCATAGGTTTGCAATATTTGACTCACACAAGGCTAGATATATCAAATGCAGTTGGAATTTTTGAAAGATTTCAAGCTAATCCTAGAGAAAAACATTATGAAATAGTCAAAAGGATATTTAGATACTTGAAAGGAATACCTAATTTTGGGTTGTAGTATGATAAATCTCATGATTTTACTCTATATTCTTATATTGATGTTGATTGGGTAGGAAATATGGATGGCAAAAAGGGCACGAGTGGTGTAGCCTTCTTTCTCAGAGGAAGATTAGTTTCTTGGCTAAGAAAGAAGCATGATTGTAATGTACGAAGTACATCAAAAGTAGAATGTGTTATAGTAGAAAACAATTGTAATCAAGTTGTTTGGATAAAGTAGATGCTAAAAGATATAAGGATAGAATTTAGTGAGCCTATTGTCATACATTGTGACAATATAAGCACCCTAAATATGTCTAAGAATCTAGTGTTGCATTCTAAGACCAAGCACATCTCTATCAAGTATCACATTTTGGGAGAGAAAGTTGCAAAAATGGAAATTATATTGGAGCATGTGAGCACTAAAGAGAAAATTGTAGATATTCTCACTAAACCTCTTCCCAAAGAGGCTTTTGAGTATTTGTGAGGTATATTAGGTGTTGCACCCCTTCCTACATTAGAGTAGAAGATGCAAGAATGCATCAATCTAGTATAATAGAGCACTATTGTTTGTCTAGATTGAATGATAATGATTCTTGTATTGGGGAGTATCTATGATGGATAGAGTCATCAAGGACTCTTATTAGATGTTGTTTTTGAATAGTGTCTTTGTACACTTGAGCTAAGGAATAATCAATTGATTCAAAGTTTGATGGTTGTTGAAACCTTTGACATTGATGTCAATGGGGGAGAAGTGTTGCATGAAAAAGAAAATGAGTATATTGAAGGGAGAATTTGGGCATGGAAAATAGTTTTGGAGAAGTACACCGTGGGAGAATGATTGATGAAGAATATTTGAAAAGAAAGGTTAACAGTCTTTTGTTGTTGGTATTCTTGGAACTAGATGTTTTCCATATATGTTTCCATCAATTTCAAATGGGTAGATTGTTGGAAACATGAATGCTAATGATAGTCCTATGGGCGAGTATTGTAGAAACATTATTAGATCATTTTCATGATGATATGTTACATTCATGACTATGTTTTTCATTGATGTCAACATAGCAATTTTCTTTGGTATTTGAGAAAAGAATAGTAGAAAAATCAACGTAGTATAGATATATCATTGAGAATGTTTAGTAGAAAGGTTAAAGGGAGATTATACTATGTGTCTAGTATACAAAGGTAACCTTAGAAGCATAAGATATTATGTCTAGAAGAAGTTATGCAAGTTTCTGTGAAGATTGTTCTAAGATAGAGTTTATAGAGGCATGTTTTAGTAAAGTTGTTATATCTCTTAGAAGAGTTATTATTCTGAAAAGATAAAGTTAAAGATATAAAGAAGACATGTTGGTGATGACATGGACTAGATCACTCATCATAATGTTACATATACAAAAATTTATTCAAGCTGCAAAGAGAGAGATTAATGTTATTGCTAAGTGTAACATGTTCTTAACATGGTTATATAAAAATTAATTGAGAAGGTGTAATAGCTGACTTAGGAAATTATTTTATGAATTTAGTATAAAGGAAGGAAATTTTCATATGTCATGAAGGGAGGAAGTATGTATGAATGCGAATGATTTACAAGTGGACTGTGAAGATAAGAAAAGTTGAGTGGAAGGTGAAGGAAACTTCATTGTCAAGGTTTTATTGTGTAATGTGGACTTGGATACTTGGATTTGAGGTTTGTGACATGGTCTACAAGATCTGACAATGGTTGGTCTAGTTGATAGGACATAGGAAAGAAGTTAAAGTACATTACATATAATTACTTTGCAAGGAATGGTTGGGAGTTCAGTGGTATTGTCCTAGAAGCTATTTGGAGAGTGGGCCCTTCTATCTTCTACAACTCCTAACATGGTTGGAATCTTCTAACAAGGATTCAAAGTCTCTTGACAGGGACTCATATGTACTAAATTTTGTAATAGACTCCTAATAGGGTCCATCCTCTAATAAGGAATATTTTTAAAAGTACATCATCTTGTGGGCATCATTCCCACTAGGGTTTTCTCTATGATCAAGGGTTTCCCTAGTTAACATATATAGTATTTTTTTCTATGTGCATCTTGTTATGGTTACTATTTACTTTGCTTGAATGGATAATATTGTTTAAGGTTGATAAATGTTTTAATTATTAGATAACTAATTCACCCCCTAATCTTAGTTATCTTGGTGGATTATTTTTTCTAACAAGACACTGCTCAATAGCAAAAACCAAGAGTCCTCAATAACTCTCGTCATTATAAATTATCCCCCATATAGGAAGCATCAACATTCATTCTTGTGAAAAAATTGTGCTCTATACCATTGGATTGATCTAATTTGTGTATCATTTACTCTAAAGTAGGAAATGGTATAAACCCAAGCATACCTCTTAAGTACTCAAAACTATCTCTAGGTAAGTGCTCCATAAAAATATCTACAATATAATCTTCAGTAATCAATTATTCAAATTATTTCCTTCTCTCTTAAACCATGATACATAATAGATATATCATTAGTCTTAAAATGTAATACATGACTCTTAAACATACTTATTGTTCTTGCGCTGTCACAATATATAACAATAGGATCTTAAAAATCAATCCTGATATCTTTCAACATTTGTTTCATCTAAATAACCTAATTACATTTATTTTATGCTATAACATACTCTTCCTTAGCTGTATTCTATGAAATATAATCTTGCTTCTTACATAGCCAAGAAACCAAACTTCCTCCAAGAAAGAATGCTCCACCATTGGTGCTCTTTCTATCATCCATACTACCTACTCAATCCACATCAATATAAGCATACAAAGTGAAATCACTTAATCTATCATACCAAATCCCATATTTAGTGTTCCCTTAAAATATTTAAATTTTTTCTTTATTGTTGCATAATGATACTCCTTAGGATTAGCTTGAACTCTAGCTACAATCCCAACTGCATTTTCTATATTTGGTTTGGTGTGAGTCATATATTACAAACCGCTAACCATGGATCTGTACTTCTTCTCCTTAATAATAGGTGTCTCATCTTTTCTAGATAACTTGTGACTAGTTATCATTGGTGTACCAGTAGGCTTACAACATTCCAATCCAAATCTCTTCAATAAGTCTTTAAAAAACTTAGCTTGTGAAATAAAAATACCATCATTGTTCTGTACAATCTACAAACCTCGGAAAAACTTCATTTCTCCTATAATACTCATTCCAAACTGATTCTTCCTTTCTTAAAAAAAATTATCACTTGCTTCATCATTACCTCCAAATATTATGTCATCAACAAATATTAATATCATCAATAATACATTCTTTGTTTCATTCAATTACAAGTTAATATCTACCATATCTTTAGCAAATCCATATTTTCCCAAATATTCATCCAACCTTGAATACTAGGTTCTAGGTGCTTGCTTTAGATCATATAGAGATTTATTAAATATGCATACCATGTCTTCCACTTATGTCAGAGGGAAACCTTCAAGTTTCTCAATGTATATGTCTTCTTCAATTTTTCCCTTCAAGAAAGTTAATTTGGCATCCATCTAATACACTTTAAACTTTTGATTTGCTACATAACCTAGGAACATTCTTACCACTTCCATTTTGGCTATAGGGGCATATGTCTCCTCATAGTCTATTCATCCTTGTTGTTAATATACTTTGCACACAACTCCATCTTTGTTTCTTACAACTTTTCCTTGCTCATTCATCTTGTTTCTTAATACCCATTTGGTTCCAATAACAATCTTGTCTTTAGGTCTTCAAACAAATTCCCATGTTTTATTCTTCATGATATGATTTAATTATTTTATCAATGGTTGAATCCAATAATCATCTTTACATGCTTCATCTATACACTTAGGCTCAACTTGAGAAAAAAATTATAATTCACACTCTTCTTCATTTACCTAATTTCTTTTTCTACTCCCAATGATCTATTTAGGAGGTTGATCCTTTGATATACTTCTACTAGGAGTTGTCAACTCAACTCTTTCTTCTACTCTAGGCTCAGATCTCTACTCTTAAATTTGATTTCCATTCTCAAAATCATTTTTAGTCTCAATGATAACTTCTACATTCTCTTGGTTAGCCTTTGGATCAACAATAATCACCAAAGCTACATCCTCTGATGAGATGATTCGGTAATCTTGTCATAAGTTCCAAATATATATTTAGCTTGATCCTTCTCTTATTTCAACTATAAGTCAATGTATCCAATTTATATTTCATCACTCAATTCATAACTGAAGGGATCAAGAAATGTTTCTTGAGGTTCTACTACTTGCGTATAAGTAAAATATGTATCAACCATAACACAAATGTCTTCCTTAAATCTGTCTAAAATTACAGGTGCAATCTTGAATATTTGCCACATTTCATTTTGAAATGTCTTCATAATCAAATTACCACTATCCAAAATCTTATCTGCTAGATGTCTTCTACATACTTCTTTGATCTTCTCCATTGTACACCTCTCACTTCTCATAATCTTTGTGACTAAAAAATATGGAAATATTTTAAGCACATGAAAGAATATGTGATTAATTAGTGACTAAAATCTAAACACAACATCCTTAATTCTTTTGATCTTTTCTGGGTTTTCAAGAAGTTGCATTCTTATTATTTCACTAAGATTAACTTGTTCCTTCTCAATACATTTCTTGTAGGTTATATAGTTGAATCCAATTGATAATTCATCAATCTTTGAACTTACACATATAGAGTAGGCAATGATTCTACTCAGGAATCTTACATCATCTTTCTTAATGGTGCTGATCACCATGGTCTTTCCATTATATACTACCTTCGTGTAACTCTCAACTTTCTTCTTAACCATTTTTTCACCTATAGGTGCACTGCCTTGTTTACAAAGACTACTTACCTCATGAATAAGGTTGGCTAAGATATGAACTACACTATCTTGCATCCAGAGTTTCCCATCATTTATTCTACTTAGTATGATCTATGTCAACTCATCTATGTCTAATTCTTAGTACAAACAATATTTTAATAGGTCTAGTTCCTACAAGTGTTCAAATCTACGTTTCACTATCATATCATGATTGAAAAGTAATTCCATATCCTTGTTCATGTACGCACTCCCAATAGATTGAAACTTACTAGTAAGATAACTTGCTACATCTTCCAAATACACTACATTGTTCAGAGTAATGGATAATTTTGAGTTAGGGTTTCTTGCTATAGGTTTCACTTATTTCTATCCTCATTCTCAATATTATGAATTATAGAAATATCCATGCTTCTAAACAATATGCACTTTTAGTGAATAAAATTTTTAGATAAATGATAAAATACCTTTTTTGAAAAGAGGGTTTGCTTCAAAATCCCCTTAACAAGTTGCTTCTGAGTGCTCTCTACTTTGGATGTATTTGCAATGAAGTGGAAATCAAGTCTATACTCCATTTATTCCTTCAACTTGAACTTGCACTAATTAAGTACTTTACAAACATGAAAGAGCTATCAATTAAATTTTGTAATCAAATATTTGCACAAGATCTTCTATTAGATCTTCAAATTCTACCTGAGCTTTTCCATAGCTTTCTTTTATCATGAAAAAGCTCCACAAAACTTCACTCCATGAAATTTTTAGTAAAAACATAGTTTTCATCATCTACTATAGAATTAACTTTTTTTGCAATAATAGCAACTCTTAATTCCTATGTAACTAGTTTAGATAAGATCCAAATAAAAAGTGAGCTTAGGTATCATCTAAACTTATCTTGATACACCTTTTCCCAACTTCACTACCTCTAGTTTGATCTCTAGATGAAGTTTTAGATCCTGATGTTGTGAACAAGCTTAATTGAACTTAATTGAATCAAACTCGATAACTATCTTGAATCTTCTTGTCTCATTATCTTCTAGCTTTTCTTTTGAGATGTTTAATCCTTTTATAAATGCCTCATTGATTTCTTCTCAAATCTCATTAACTACATTTCTTTCTTCCATATTATCTTTGTTAGTTTTGGAGTTCCTTTCATGATTCCTTCTGTCATGTCTGACATTCCTTCCATTATTTCTTTTGTTTTAGAATTTCCTTCCTTTGTTCCTTCTATCTCCAAAGTTTTTTTCCATTCTACAATACTTTGTTGTATATCCGAAGTTGTTGCATAACTAACATACTGGAGTTTTTCTTCTAGGATTCTATTGATCATCAGGTGCATGAAAATTTCAAGCTATGTGTCCAAAGTTATTACACTTATAGCACATGATCTATCTTCTTTCCTCATAAGGTCTTGATTCTCTCGATGTCCTTTAAATATATATTCTTCTATCTATAGGGTTAGTATTCATAGACATTCTACTATTCCTTCTATCATTATCATATTTAGGTTTCCTACAATCATTTTCTCTATGACCCATACCATAACAATTATGACAATAAAAATTTGTAACATGATTAAAAGTCTTATTTGTACAATCTCTTTTCATATGGCATATTTCATTACATGAAAAACACTTACCTCTAAATTCATACCTAGTTTCCTTAAGAGATTCCACTTGCTTTAGATCATCTAATATTTCAAATTCCTTATCTTCTTTACAGATTATTGAGGATTCAATCTTATCATTAGATTTATCTTTTTCTTGTGGATCTAATCTAATCTCATGTTTCTTTGTAGACATATTAAATAGATAATCAAGACCACTCTTATCATAAGTAGGTCTCTATATTGACATTGAATGATCAAAATTTTCTTTGCTAGAATAAAGCTTCTAAAGTTGTTGCTTGCATTGAGTTAATTCACCTTTCACAATGGTATTGTACTTATGAAGTTCTTCATGATCTTCTTTCAATGTTTCAAATTCAGATATCATCTTTGTTAGACTTGCTCTAAGATCTACATTTTTATTCTTCAAATTAGTTTCAATTTTTCTAGGATCACTCCTCAAAGTCAACTTCAGATTCATAATCTTTAATTCATGCTTCAAGATCTTGTACTACATTGTCAGCATTGAATAATCATCATTACTAGTTTCAAATTCAGTAGATTCAAGATTGGATTTGAGAAGTTCAATATTTTCCTTTAATTGTCCAATGTATGCTTTGGAGTCTTCATATCAGTCCTTTAGCTTACCTCTTTCTTTAGTAAGGAGATTAATTTTTTTGAGTGCCTCTTCAAGGCTCTTCATCAATTGTTTCATATCCATAGGGATCTTACTTAAGTTTTTAAGCCTCTTCTAAGTAATTGTGCTCTAATGCCAATTGTTAGAATTAGGAATTACTTAGAGGGTGGGGGGGTGAGTGAATCGGTAATTTAGAAAGTTTAGTTGTGAATTGGATATTATTTCTTACTTCAAACCATACATAATGAAGTAATAAAGTTGTGTTGAATAGTAACTATAACCATGCACAAAGATAACTCAAAACACCATTTTTTTTTTAACTAAGGAAACTCTATCCAAGGGAAAACCCCAGTGGGGATGATACACACTAGATAATATACTGATATATAAGTTCCTTATTAGAAGATGGGCATTGTTATGATTCAATGAGAAAATTTAGTATCAAGAGTGATGAGGCATATTAATGTCTCAAATTTCATATAGTTTTTATATAATTTGAACTCACTCTTTAAGCCTTGTGAAAAACATTTCCAAAAAATCTATTTTAAATATCTTGTTAACTTATGTTAGGTACATCAAGAACTTAATGAACCAATGGATAGTGGCTATGACTTACCATGCTTAATATGATACATAGGATGCAGTATTTCATATAAATATTTTAAAGCTATGTTCTAATATTTGAGTAAGAGTAGGAATGTTGTCATGCATATGTGTTTTTGATGTTTCTAATTTTCAAGAAATGGAGAAGTGGCACAAAGAGTGGTGATTAATGTATTAAAGGAAGATGTGATGAAAATCATTCCTAGTAAAAGTAGTGCAAATAAGTTTTGAATGATAAGCCGGGTCTATGAGGAGAGTTATTGTTTTAGAAAAAAATAGGAAGACTTGACTTGCCATATTACTTCCAAGCTATTATTTTGTTTCTTAATCAATGTTCTATGTCATGTTTGATATTCCTCCTTCTTTCTAGTGATATTTATTCATATCTTTTATGTTATGTTTGTAATATGTATCCAATCCTCTATATATAATAAAGAAGGGATCATCTTGAGGGGAGGGAGAGAAAAAATAATAAAACATCACTAGTTTAAAGTTACTCTTTTCTATTCTTCATGAATTATTCACTATATTAGTCCTACGGCATTGTTATTGTGAAAATTCCTACAACACTTGTGGAAAATGATCATGGTGGATGTCTAAATTGTTAACTAGTTTAGAATTCATTTTCAATAGTTTTTGACAATTATCTATTGTTATTCCAAGCATGTTTATTGTTCTATATTAGTAATATAGATTCCTTTATTGCATTTTACTTTCCTACAACATAGGTGTTAATACTCTTAAAGGAACTTAGTGCACATACTTTTCTGACCCATTTCAAGTCCTATGTCCCTGGGTTGACAATTCAAGTGTATTTCATAATGGAATGGATAATTTTAAAAATGAACATAGTATCCTTGAGAGGAATAAAAGTGTGATTATCTTCATCTATTATGGAACCCATACATTTTTGGTGTCATTGCTAGAAATGGTGTCAAACTAGGAACCTTCATGAGTCCTTTATTTCTAGATTATTTTGTTAGCTAGAAACCATAAAAATTGTGGGCTTGATTAACAAGTCACCAATTCAATTGCATTCATCAAAGAGGAAGAAAATGAGATGAATATGGGTGATTTCTTCCATGGGATTCTATTAATCTGAATGAAGAAATTGAAGAAGAGGCTGAGTTTCCTTTTGGGGATGTAAGCCCTATTTTTCCTATAGAATCATCCTCTAGAGTAGAACCTTTAGATACAAGTGGTCTTCAACCTTTTGCTGAAATTTTGGCCAATATCCTTGATAGTTCTGCTCCAAATCTACTAGTTGTTAGCAATCCAGTACCAAATGCTCCTTTTCAGCAATAACCCCATAATCAAATACCTCTAGTAATGGCACAACCTACTTTTCAATTTCCCCTCTCAAGCATCGTAACCAATGCTAATCTAAAAAATATACCTCCAAATGCTCTTCCAATGTTTTATTTCCTTGCAACTAAAGATCCTAATAATTTCTTGTTTGAGTTTGACATACTCTATCATAACTTTGACTACAATATTGATGCCCATAAGATCAAGTTGTTTCTAGCAACACTTAAAGAATTAGCCTTATAATTGTTCAGGGGCTTAGGAGCTAATGTATTAGGTACTTGGAAAAAAATGCAATCTCTATTTGTAGAAAAATACAAAGATTATTGCAAAGAAAATGATTCGAGAGGAGATGATATCTTTAGAATATCACAAAAGTGGGATGGAAGATTGGAATACTATGTTTTATGTTTCTTATATACATTGCAAAAGAACCCTCAGCATGTACTGGTAGAGGATTCACAAAAGCTAGTCTTCTTGAGAAGGGTAAATGATAATTGTCAAAAAGCATAGCTAGCAGTGATACATATCAATCTTCTTGGGATAACCTCAAGAAAATATGTCTTAACTACTCAAAATAACCTATGAAGAAAGGCAAAGGACACTAGACTACAATTACTAAAGGAATCAGTTAGGGTATTTTAAAGCTTGACATATCTAATATGCTCTCAGAAGTAAGACATCATAAATGATGTTGTTATGCATCTCAACATAATCACTATAAAGAAGAAGCACGCAAAAGCTAAGGTTCAATTAGTTGAGTACTATCGATACTACTAGAAGTAGAAGAAAGTTTTCCAATGTAAATTGGTCACTAGCACAGAAAACCAACAACTTCTAACTAAGTACATCAAGATAGATAGAGATGATGAGCAAGTATTCTTCATTCGCAATGTCAATTGTGGGCCCTGTCGGTGTTTAAAAACTACTAAGCAACAAAATGCTTAATACCAAGATGATAGTACTCACACAATCTAAAGAATAGCCAATTCTTATTAACAATTACATGTGTAGAGCATTTGGGTCCAACATCAACAAAACCAAAGGATGGTTTTCTATTCTTTTGGCTCTACTAAACCAAGGTGGGTGTACCTAGGGAAAATTTTAGTGTAAACTGCTGTGTAGAAAATTTTCTAGTTTTGTTTTGACTCTCATCTATTACCCTCACATACACATATAGTTTATTTCAATTCTTCAATTGTTTCAAACTTATACACATCCCTTATAAGCAGATCTGGTCATAATTCTCCTAAAATTTATAAATATTCTTGGAAATAGTAGCTATGTAAGAGTCAGGAATTCTATATAAATGAGTTGAGACCAGCATTTATGACTTTTGAACATGTATTGAAAATGATTTTAATTTTATAAAGTGATTTGATATGCAGCAGCAGAATTCATACTTGTTTACTTCTAATTTATAGGACCAGTGTCTTATCCATTGGGCAAGAAATTTACTAATGGTGGGAGATCTAATTCAAATAACTTGTATAAGAATTAATCAACTGCAATCACCTATCTACATTCTTATGTAATATCCATTTTATGAGCTCATAAACCCTACTAATTTACTAGAGCATTTATATAATCCCTTGAATTAAAAGCAACAGTAAAACTAGCATACAATCCATCTAGATTGCATTTAGCCAATTAAACCTTATTTAAATGATTTCAAAGTGAACAAACTCATAAATTGGAGACAAGAACTGATGACACAGATATAGTGTAAATATCCCCTTTGTATTATCCCTTTTATATGACTGATACAATATCCAATAGAAAACTAATTGAATGCCTAGAATAGATTTCCATTTCTATCATTTCAATATGCTATCAGAAAGTACAATGGAAACAAACTCAAATCAGCTACACACTATTGGACTAACTAAAATGTATTTTTCTTGAAAGAAAAAATTTGTACACATTTTTAGACCATCACAATGCCTTGAAAACTCATTTATATAGCATGAGTTACAACAAGAAAAGGGCATATGTGACTGATATATCTCCTTACAAGAGGAAAACAAACACATCTGTCGAGAAGAAAAGACTAACAGGAAATTATGCCAATCAAACATTCTCCTGAAAGCTTCTGTCTATCAATTCCTTTTGTTGATTCTACTCCAACAATGATTCTATTGTATACGTAATAGCTAAGCTCATCCCTAACAAAATCAATTCTGATGATTGCATTATATCCTCGACCCATAGGTTTTGTCAAGATAATTGCTTTATGAAATTCATCTTTAGTTCCCACTCTTCACCGATCATGTTAGGCTTCAAAAATAACAAAAAAATTACTTAATGTGCTATCCTTGAGCAAAGAAACAATGTGGCTATCAAATATAACCAAATGGGTAAATTCTGATTAGCCAACCACGTTTGCATCCAAAACTATTTTTCAACCAAAAATTGTCATCCATTGATACAACATGACATTTATTGATAAAAATTTAGAGGGACTATTCACATACAACCCATGGTACAAAGTCTTCTTCCCCTTCTCTAAAATCAATTCTATTCTTTGCTCCACTTATTACCTTAATAGCTTGGTCACAACCCATAAAGACACCTGGGATTACTAGTTTTCCTCTATCAAAAATCTACATATTTCTACATGGGACAAAATGCTTCTCTTTTGTAAACCAATTCAAACTAGTATATGGGGTATTACAACCCCAGGCCCAAGTATTTTTACCTAGTAATCCCTCTGCTATCCATAACCCAGGATCTAATGAACTCTTTAGAAACATTTCTGCCATACCAAACTGAATTTTTTTGAAAACTATGGCATGAGAACTTACTTGGAATTTTTACTCTTCGTAACTCTGCAATTTATCTTTGAACCAATTGGTTTATACTCGTGCCAAATTTATCTCAATCCTTGCATTAATTATCTTTGTTCAAAAAAGATTTCAAAATCTTTATTTGTGCAAGGTGAGACTAGAAAAATCCTGCCTGATATACACTATTGTTAACTTCACATGCGGAACTTTTCACATCTTATTAATGTGCTGAGTACTGCCACCTTCAGCATTTAAAAATTTACTATGAATCTTAAAACCATATGATTTTAGGGTACTGAGAAAGACAACTAGGCATTGCACTTGACAAGTTGGCTCTCTAATCTAATGAAAACTTCCCACATATACAGCTCTTTTATTTATGGCACATCCATATGGACCTACTGGCAACTGAGGATACATGTCACTTAGGCATTATCTCGCTATAAATAAAGAGTGAGTGCCTTGTTGTAGCGAGACAATGCCCATCATTTATCCTGCTTTGATCATGTGGATGACATATGATGCATTGCTTTAGAAAAGCATGGCGGACCCTTTCTATTATATCTTCATTGATTGAGACAAGAGGTTTTATTCTTTTATTTATTCTTCATCCTCAAAATTAGTGGCCATTAAATTTGAGAGTGATGAATTATCCTTGATTACCTGCAAACTTACTTTAATTTGAGGATTTTCCTTGTTTTCCTCATTAACTGCAAAAGTAACTTTTACTTTTGCCTTTTCTTCCTCCCCTTCTTCCATTTCATCATCTTGTAACCACTGTTCTTCTAAAATTTTTTTGTCTCTCCACTAACCATAAGTGTTGTCTTCTGACCAATCAAAATGTAATGTCTCTCTTTGTATAGT
This sequence comes from Cupressus sempervirens, assembly GCA_028749045.1. Taxonomy (NCBI): domain Eukaryota; kingdom Viridiplantae; phylum Streptophyta; class Pinopsida; order Cupressales; family Cupressaceae; genus Cupressus; species Cupressus sempervirens. The sequence goes on from CM053786.1 coordinate 396,922,255, forward strand.
AATTAAAGAAGTTACAACTGCCTCTAAATCAGTGAAATCATTTTTGATGGCTTTGTACAATAATTGTATTTTTACCAGTTCCTCAACTATTTTTTCCCATAACCCATGACCAATTTCATGAACAACGCTATTCATTCTTTCATAATATATTTCATCTAATTCCCTTTTCCATTCTTCTTTTTCCTTTATTGCATCAACAATCTTTAAAGCACAAGGAAATAGGCTAAATTTTTCAGCCATATATCTGGATAAACAATTTATTAATCTTTTCTAAAAAGAATATCTCTTGTCATCAAAACCTTCTAATTTATTCAATAAATCAAAAATCTTCTCTATTTGATGACTAGGCATTTGGATAATAGATATGCACATAAATGTGATATCATTGTTCCTTTCCCTCCATTTTTGCACAATAGCCCTCAACATATCCTTATCTCTCTACAATTCATCCCTAATGGATGTAATACTCACCAATTGGTCAAAAAAATTTGGCCATTCTATCCTATTCATTAAGTACATCACACCCTGACTCAATTTTTCTTCATATTTACTCTTTAATTCTACATTAAATTTGGTTTTCTCTTCTTCAAAATCCTCTGCAGTGTAGAATTGAGGCCTTTCATGGGTCTCTGGTATTTCAATAATAGGGGTTGCTCTCACAGATGATTGTGCAGGGTATGCAATTCTAAATGCACTTGATTCTCCCACCTTTCTCTTGCCAAGTATCTTCTCCATTTGAGACACCTAATTTTCTAGTGTTTGTATCTGCATGCCCCTCTCCTCATATGCCTTCAGAACATCTTCAAACCTGGCATTAAGCTGGGTAAATTTAGCCTCTTCCTCACCAGATACAACACTACCAAATTTTAGCATCTCTGAGCCCATCCCAATTATTTGTTTACTACCAACTTCACCAGCCCTGTAAACTATCAATGCACCAATATGTTTTGCAGTAGAGATTTATTGCATCCTAGTTTTATCCCTTTTCTCAATAGACAAAATTACAAGGGCTTGGTGGTCATCCTTGAATTTGACTCCTCTATGAGCCTGTAGTATCTCTTCTTCAGTTGTCAGCTAGACATCCATTAGTTTTCTTACCGAATCAAAAACAATAGCATTCACTATATCCCATTTAGGTAAGATAAGGATTCCTGATTGCTTAACTAATTGCCTCTCGGCCTTAGGTGTAAATTGAGCAAAGTTACTCAAAAACTTGGACTTTACTTCTTCCTTAATAATAGAGTCTGGTTTATCTAGTTGCTTTGCCCTTATCTTTTCACAAGTCCTTTCAAAATTACCTATATTTAACCTCCAGAAAAACTGTGGAAATGCCCTAGATTTCACAAAATGTTCATTATTTAAAAACTTCTTAGAGGCTTGTGCAACTATAGGATCAATTTCCTTACCTTGATAATCAACAACAGTGAGCTCTAAGGAAGGTGTAGGGGGCTCTTATGGTTCTGCACTCTCCAGGTCTATAGAAGTAACAATCACATCCCCTTCTCCACCAATTTTTCTAAGTTGTTCCCCTAAAGATACTTCATCATCTATCTTGATTGGGGAATAGCTCAGGGAGTATTGCTTTGGCTGAGAAGAAGAAGACCCATGTTCTAACTTTTGCCTTTTTAGAGCACTAGTTGAAGGTGGGCTTCCTGTTCTTTTATGGAGAGGAGCATGTTGCATATTTTGAAGCATCACATACCCTGACCTTCTATGTAAGGTATATTGACTAGGAGCTACTATGTTTTTACTATTAATATTCCTTTGTATTTCTATAGCCCTGTCTGGTTATGTCTTAACATATGTAGCCTTCTTTTCATTCATGGCCTCTATTATATCAGCAAAATTATTCATCAAGGTCTGCATCTTGGCTCCCCAGTATTTCTTTTCTTTTAATGGATCATAATGGGGTTCAAAAGAATTAATGAATTCAAGGGTTTTACTAAATACTATCCATTTTTCTTTTCTCAATTCTTGTTCTTGTAAAGTAAGAACATTTCTAATTACATCCTCAGGATAGTAAACTTGTTGCACCATGCGGGAAGCTTTTATTCTCTCCCTGAAGATATCATAGAATCCTTCAGGGTTGATAAATCTGGCACGAGACTCTGCCATGTTATATCTGTCCAAAAAAAAATTTAGATGCTTGCATCCTTTCCTTACAAAAAAAAAATCATGAGTCACAGTAATAATTGGAAAAAATGTGCCCTTCCTAGTAAACACCCTTTCATCTATGGTGCCTATTTGCCATAACATTTCAGCTATTCCTATCTTCAAAGGCACATGAAATGGTAGCACACGAGGCTTTCCCAAGAAGCCATATACTCTTATCACTATTGAAACATTTTAGGGAATTATATCCCCCCAATTATGACTGATAAGTAACAGCTCTAACAATGCTTGTGGAATTCTAGGGTTGTCTCCTCTCAAAAGTAGTCTAAGCCTAGATGTAAAATACCTGTCAAACCTCATGTAACTGGAACCTTTGGCTTCTAAGGTCATATCCACACTCAATAGCTACACTGGATTCTTTTCTCCATTTCTAATTGTCTCCAGCTCCTTACCCTTGAAAAAGAAAACAAGTCCTTTATGCAAACATATATGCATAAGGATTGAATATCCACAGAAAGGTTTATCTACTTTTCCCTTTGCAATTTCCACCAATCCATTGTGAATCTCTTTTGCAAGAAATGTTGCAAAATCAAGAATAGTGCTCATTCCATATTTAGGAGTTTGAGCCATTATGAGGACAACTGATCCTAGAATTTGTTCTAATTCATCTAGTCAAAAAATATTACCAAGAGAAACATATAATGCCTGAAGTCTAGTGTTAAAATGTCATTTTAATAGTGGCCCTAGGGTGTTGGTAGTAATCACAGAAAAATTACTAATTCTAATAGCATGCTCTTGCAGTGGCCCCCTTTTCAAGTAGACTTTCTGTACATAATATCTTGCTTGGAAATCATCCATATCAATAGTTTCATGCACAGCATGGTTAGGGTTAAGATTGAAAACTTCTCTAATTAATTTAGGACAACCCCTAAAGAGGTTCACTCCAACATGGTTCTTCACCCACCTAGTAATTGGATCATACTTCTTGGCCAGATCCATTAACAAAGCACTGTCGAAGAAAATTGTTGGGACTACTAATTTTCCAATGTCAAACTCCCAAACATTGCTCAGATGAGTATCTAATCTTCACTCTAAAAACCATTTCCTAAATAATTCCAAACCCCCCATGGATACCTGAGCATCTTGCACCCAATTTTCCTTGTCATAGAAACCCTCGGCTATGGCTACTCTAGGGTTTTTAGGAGTTAACCCCCTCCCCTTAGTTATCTAATGTATCGACAGAGGAAATTGTTCCAAAAAATCATCATACTCATACCCCTTTTTGAATATTTGATTTGCCCAAAAAATTCCTTTCATGGAGGCATCTTCTAAAAATTTAAAACTTATTTAACAAATTCTTGATTTTTATTTATTACAGATCACTTACCTATTAGAATCTGTTCTTCCTACTGCAATTTTCCCTTCAAATTCACTTAAATTCGTGAGGAGTTCTGTACCCTAGCTCTGGAAATCATTTTTCTTTGAGAAAATTTGTAATCTGTGCTTCAACAATGGTGAATTTACATATTATATCATAGCATTGAAATCACACAAAGGAAACTTTGTATCACATTGATTCCTACAACCATTAATTTCATGCTATATTATGGAATTTGAATTTCACCTATCGATTTCCAATGATCAAATGAATCTGTTTCAAAAGTAAAAACCCTTCTTAACTTTGCGATCCCATCCATGTGTCACATGCCCACTTTCCTGCATTATTTAAAAACCTCGCATCTTTATAATGTTGGAATGCGGGCACCATTGATCTTACCTTAATCGACAACGATTCACAATCTCTACTTTTCATGGCCCACTAGACTATTTTGACCAAATGAAAACTTAGCTTTCAATCCGTGTGTTCTATCATTAATTAAAGATTTTGTGTCCACAACATTTTCGCTCCTACTTGGCACATTTGTCACTCACCACCAATGGGCATGTTTCATTTCATGTATTTCTTTCTAGCATGGCATGACTTAGCATACCCCCTTTTTGTTTGTTTAGTCCACATCCCACCATGCTCGCTTGCCTGCATTATTTAAAACACTTGCTCCTTGATAATGTAGGAAAGTAGGTACCGTCAATTTTACCCTAATCGACGATGATCAAATCTTTAGATGATGGCACAATCTAATCACTTGATCAGACCAATAAGAAACTTCCTCTGTATTCCATGTCAGTTGACATCTTACCACGTGAGATAAACTAATTTTACTTCTCTAAAAGAGGAGGGCCCACAATATCATTCCGTGTGATTTTTCATAAACTCACTTGCTTGCGTTATTTAAAAACCTCGCACCTTGATAATGTAGGAATGCGAGCATCGTCAATTTTACCCTAATCGATGGTGATCAAGATCTTTTCATCTGATGAACCAAAATGGACCCACAGATCAGAAAACTTTATCTGAATAGCATAAACATATTTTAAAAGACTTCAGTGCCCAAGCCACATGGTGAAAGCCCACTTGCCTGCATTTTTTAAAACATTTGCAACATAATTCGAGAATGTGGGCATCATTGATTTGAACAGGATCAACAGTGCTCAGAAAATTTTCAACCTGTCACCTTTTAAGATAATATATTGCAGTTAAAACAACGCTAAGGCTTGTCATAAAATAAAAGGTATTCTATCATAAATAAAACCCTAGAATGAATAAGCTTGCCAAAACAGTTTTTGAAATTCTCTTGAAATTTTTTTAAAACAGGGCAACACAGAGCAAGGTAAAAAGGTTATCTCACACACCTAGGGTTTTTAGGGATCACCTGAGATAAAAGACTCTAAACTAAACAATTTGAAGACTCAAAATGATTTTTCATTTAAAAATCAGTCTAATTTTATATTATGAAAAATCAGACCAATAGTGGCTCTATCTGTGGATAATAGACTATTTAAGTCTATGCAAGAATTCAAAATCTATGGAAGAGCAGACCGCACACTTGGTGCAAAAATGTCAACTTCTTCAGAGAGCATAAAACACACATAGGAACCAGAAATAAGAAACCAAAATGTACAGAGAGACTATTTAAAGGGATTCACAAAATATATAGAATGTACAAAAATAACAAAAACCCTACAACTACTGTTCATGGAAAATAGATACTTTAAGAAAAGTACCTCTTCAAGAATTTTCCATGAACTAGAAATTCAAAAATACCTCCAGTTAATTCCCTCAAAAAATATGAATCCTCTCCATTCTTATCACAAATGTTATATGGACCATGCTAGATTGGGTCAAACTTTCCATGTTTTCCCTTATCTTCCATCCTAGCATTCCACATCAGTACCATATCTCCTATTTCAAACTTTCTCTCAAAAGCCCTCTTATCATATAAGTGCTTCATATGTGATTGGAGCTTAGCATTTTGAATAGCAGAATCTCTTCTTGCCTCTTCTAACTATTTAATTTCATCCAATCTCAGTTGCATTTCATCAATGATATCAACTTCATATAACTGAATGAATTTCTACATTTCCCTTAAGTTATTTTGGGGAAGTCTAGCCTATATACCATAAACCAGGTCAAATGGGGCACAACCAATGGCTTTCTTAACAGTAACCCTATTAGCCCACAGGGCTAGTGGCAAATTTGAATCCCATGCCTTCTTATTTTCCCCTAGGATTCTTTTGATAATCTTTAATATACTCTTGTTACTTGATTTTTCCTAACCATTCCCTTGAGGATGATAAGGTGAGGATGTATATTCTGTAATGCCATATTTTCTACAAAAACCTTTATATTCATTAGATCTTAAACACATAGCATTATCAGTAATGATCTTCTGTGGGCAACCAAATCTAGTTATAATGTTATTCAAAATAAAATTAATCACCACTTTACTTGTAGCATTATTGGTAGGGATTTCTTCAACCCATTTGGTGAAGTAATCAGTTGCCATAAGAATCTAGGAATGTCCACCGCTAGATTTTTTTGAAATCTCACCTATGAAATCAATCCCCCACTACTGAAATGGTGCTTGCACCTCCACAGGTCTTAACGGAAAATTCCTAGAAAATGTCAACTTTCCACTGAATCTTTGGCAAGTGTCACATGTCTTAACAAATTCATGAGCATCTTTAAAAAGTGTTGGCCACCAAAAACTAGATCTAAGGACTTTGTGAGCTGTGGTTTTAGCCATGTAATGACCCCCACACACACTTTCATGCATATCTTTCAAAATCCTTGTAGCCTCAGTTTCATCTACACACTTCAAAAGTGCTCTTTCCATATTCCTCCACCACAATTGTCCTTGTACTATAAGATATCTTATAGCGTGCAACTTAAGGGATCTCCTTTGATTATTAGTTAACTCTGGTGGGGATTTCATTGTTTGCAAATAATAGATTACATCTTTGTACCAATCAGAGGTGTTCATGTCATAGATATCTTCCTTGCCATTATCATCCAATTGGTTAATCTGATTTGCTTCTAGGTTTGCATCCACCATCAACTTGGCTAAACCTTGTTCTCTAACCAATTTAGTAATCTGGATGTCAATATTGAATTCTTGTATTCTATTGATCCATCTACACCTCTTGCCAGATACTTCTTATTGTGAGAAAATGTCTTCCATAGTAGCAGTAGGGACAAAAGAGATAACTGTAACCCCCATTAAATAACATCTAAAAACTTTAACTCCTTTGACCAATGCATAGGCCTATTTTTCATTGATATCATACTTTAGCTCAACTGCTTGGAATGACTTGCTAAAGAATGCAAAAGGTTCTTCATAACCCTCTTCATTTTTCTACAATAATACTGTAGCCACAATGTGAAATGAGGCAAAGGAAAATATGTGCATTGGTTTGTTATAATTAGGGGCTCTGAGAATATGGGCGTCTTTAATAGCTTGCTTAATTTTTTGAAATGCAATACTAGGTTCACCTTCCCATTTTATCTCAGTTCCCTTTTTTAACATTCTCAATATAGGCCTATTGACTTCTGCAAAATTTATCACAAATCTCCTAAGGAAATTTATCTACCCAAAAAATGATTGGATACCTTTAACACTCTTGGGTTTTTGAATTTTATCTATTTCCTCAACCCTTTTAGGGTCAATCCTCACTCCATGTTTGCCAACTATATGTCCTAACAATTTTCCTTCAGTGACACCAAAGTTACATTTCCTTGGATTTTATAATATTCCATATTTAAGGGCTCTAATAAATACCTTTTCTAAGTGCATGCAATGATCATTTTCATCCTTGCAGTAAGTAGTAAGGTCATCCTGGTACACAACTAGAAAATTGTCAATAATATCAGCAAAGGCCACATCCATGGCCCTTTGGAAAGTAGCTCGGGAATTGGTAAGCCCAAAAGGCACCCTGACATAAACATATGTACCCCATGGGGTAGTGAAAGTAGTCTTAAATTGTTCTGATTCTTTGACAACCACTTGATTATATCTTGAAAACCCATCCATCATGGACATCAATTCTGAACCAATGACCCTTTGCAACATGGCTTCCATGTTGGGTAAAGCATAAGTATCTTTTAATGAAGATATCTTGAGATTCCTGAAATCAACACACAACCTTATATCTCCATTTTTCTTTCTTACTAGCACTAAGTTGGATAGCCAAGAAGAATGTTTGATGGGCTGAATGATACCAACATCTCTTAACTTAATCAATTCTTCCTACATTTTGGGGGCCAGGGTTGGATTTATTGGCCTTTGTTTTTGTCTAAAAGGCTTAGCATCGGGTTTCAAAGGGATCTCATGTTGAAATAAATCTTCCCTATAGGCCTTTTGATCATCATATGACCATGCAAATACATGCCTATATTTCCTCAGTAGATCTATCAAACCCTGTCTTATCTTAGGAGGCAATTTTTTACCAATATACACCTTCTTAGGGGTTTGTTTGGTTCCCAAATTTATCTCCTCCAAACTCTTAGTACTATATTCACTAGTATCCATTTGAGATCTATCATGATTATCAAAAATATATTTCAAGACAACCAAACCTTTTGGTATTTTGTTTTTTTTCAATTGTACAACTTCCTACCCAAAAACTGTACCTTTTCCATCTATATTTTGTATATAAGCTGCACAGTCAACTTCCTGCCTTGATAAGATATACTCACAATTCAAAAAACTTAAAATATCTTTATCCTCCTCAAACACTTGCCAATTTTGGACATTGTCAGGAATAGAGGATCTGATCTAAGTTTCAATCTTAGATATACCAACAAATGTAATATCATTAGGTTTTATAGCTATATTTGTTAGTAGATCAGCCATCTTATTGTTAGATATGTCCTTCTAAGTTATTCCAAATGCATCAAAGCACTCAATCATATCCCATACTGCATTTTTGTATTGTTTTAACCTTTTATTTTTTGATACATAAACATTTCTCACCTGGGATATAACTAACTCAGAATCCCCTATCACATGTACACATTTTATACCATGTTTATGTGCTAGTCCAAATCCTAACAACAAGGCCTCATATTCTACTGTGTTATTAGTACAAGGGAAATTTAATGTGAAAGAAAAGTTGTAAGTTAATCCAGTAGGCGAGATTAATAGAATACCTACTCCTGCTCCATCTTTGCAATAAGCACCATCAAAGAACATGGCCCATAAGTCACCTTTATCTGTCTTCGCATCAACTTCCATCTCTATTTGAGATCTTTGCTTTCTTTTCTTCAAAGTTAGGACCTCAGCTCTGAAAGCATTAACATCTGTGTCCACAAAATTTGTCATATCATCCTCAACATCTTCTATTATCATAGATATGCTTTTTAGTTCTCTGTTGACTTTTATAGAAGTTCAATCAATGTTAAAAGTAGCAAATGATAAGTCACATTGTAAACTTCCCCCCATGGCAGCACTCCATTTTCTAGATAATAACATGCCATATTGAGGAGGTACGTCAACAACCAATACACTCATAGTGAGTTCTTTGTTTGGACATGCTATCAATCTATAGGGTAGGTTACTAATAGTGCCTATAACTGTAACTTCCCTCTTATCCATTACACAACACCTTCCTTCAGTAGTATCAACTTTTAGGCCTAGTTCTTTCATTATTTTGAAAGGCATAACAGTACTAGAAGCACCAAAGTCAATCATACAATTCTTTAATGTTTTACCATTTACCAATATGCTCAAGAAATATGGCTCAACACTTCCCAAGAATTCATTAATAGAATTATCCAAAAACATCTGAGGAATCTGAGACACAACTACTTCAGTATCTTGTTCCTTCATCTTTTTCTTCTTCACTTCCTCAGGAACATGATTCTAATTACACTTTTGGTTCACTTTCACCTCAATGTTCCCCAACCATGTTATGGCTTTATCTCGGTGCTCTGGGATTCTCAATAAATCAGATAGAGGAATCTTAATATTAATCTGAGATAAACTACCAAACATGTCCAAAGTAGAATTAGAAAGGTTATCATTATTTACATTCCCTTTCTCATCATGCTTGCCCAAAATATTCAATGGATTATGAGGACTTTTATCTTGATCATTGACATTTTTTGATACTTTTTCATCCCTTTTCTCAGATATGTTATTGGAGCAACCCACATTCTCAAGGTTGTTACCTTTCCTTGGTTCCCACTTTTTGTTCGCAAATTTAACCTTCACAGCAGGGGACTCCTTAGGTTTTACAACCTCCCTTTTCTTATGGTTAGTTCCTTTTATGAAAATACCAATTGCTTTATTTCCCTCTTTTCCTTGGACCATACTTCTAGTATGAACCTGAGCCACCATATTTGTAGTAATTTGGTCAATTTCCTCTCTGGAGGGTTTTCTCAGGATCACTTCTTCCTTTGAGCCTACCATGTTACACACATTATCCTCAAGATCACTTTCATCAGAGAACACTTGCTGTTGATTTACACTTTGAAAGCATCTTTGATCATTTACATCTCTATCACAACCTTCATTATTAGAAAAATGTGAATCAAACATGTTACATCCTACATCATCATTGCTCTCCTCTTATTCTTGACATTTTCCCACTACATTCTAATTTCTAGGAAATGATAAGGCTACTGCACAATATTCAGGAGCATGAGGTAATTGAAAAGCAGAACACCATGTAGCTTCAACAGTGAATTCGGGCTTATCTACAAATTTATAGAGTTTTTGGATAGAGGGTCAGGGGTCACCTTGTTACTGGTGTTCTTAGGGGAAGTAACATTAGGCTGACCATCTTTCCAAGTAGTGGTACAAGGGAAATTTTGTAACCTATTCTATCTATTGAAATTGGATTGATAAGGGGCTCTATTTTCAATGGGGTTCCTATCATTTTTTACTTGAGGAAGATTTAAATTCTTTATGGCATTGAGAACTTGAGTTATCTCACTTGGCTCTTGCTTCTTCCCACCTACACCTTTGTTATCCTCTTTTCTGTTTCCCTTATTACCAAACAATCTAGAGTCATCCCTTTTATTTTCTAATCTGCATGAAATCCTCATATTATTTTCAATGTTAATAGCATTCCTAAAAGCTTCTCTTAAAGTCCTAGGCTCCTTGTCTCTAAGTTGATATGCTATTTTACCATCAAAAGCATTTAAATAAGTGATCAAGCGTACCTTATCATCCACCCACATGGCTTGCATCAGCTTATACATCCTTTTTTGGAACCTATTGTTGAACTTAGTAACAGATTCATTTGGCAATCTCTTGATATTATTGAACTCAATCAGAACATAACTCTGACTCAACTTATCACCATATTGTTCCTTGAAACAATATTCAATATCCTTCCAATCTATAATAGACAATTCAGTGAGCCTTTTAAACCATTCTCTAGCATCTTCTGTAAGTGATTGAACAAACAACTTCATTATAACATCTTCTGCTTCAACTTCATAGTCACTCATCATGTCCAGAAAGCTTCTTAGGTGATTCTCACAAGTTATAGCATTATTTCCAGCAAATTTAGGCAATCTTTTTCTCATCTCTTAAGGAATAGGATTAGGGAAACTAGGAATTCCATCAAAGCATATTTGCCTATATCCTTCTAAATGGACAAGTCTTCTTTGCAAATCAATCCTAGGCTGGGAAGGAATACTTCTTTTAACATTTTCATTACCATTGCTATTACTAGCATCACTAAGAGGCTTATTCTGATCTACCCTTTGTGAAATAGAAGATAAAAGAGGAAAATGTACCTAAGAAGTATCTTGATTTGCTTTATCACATCCACCAGCTACATTATCCTTAGGCATAGTTGTAGATTGCTTCTTAGCATTTTCTAAGAACTTGATCTTATTATTTGTCTCAGCAATAGCGGCCTCATTTTTTGAATCTCTAATTTCTTAGCTAGAGCATCCCTCTCATTTCTTTTCTTTTCTAACTCAATATCAAAAGGTAACAGAGAATCATGAATTTGAACAACTTGTACTGGCTCATTGATCCTTATAGCAACTTCCTTCTATTTTTCTTTATCCTTATCCCCTACAACTGATTCCACATTCTTTACTCTATTGTAATCAACCTCTAAGATAGGGTAGTTCTTGATTTTCTGTACTACAGGTCCTTCTAAGTTCATTTTCTAAGTTTCCAACAATTTATGTTCCTTTTTCTTAAGCTGTTCAACTTGTCCTACAATCTTAGGCTGCCACGCAGTGGATGCTATCTCATTTTTCTTTTTTAGAGCAGCAATTCTCCTCAATAATTCTTGTTTTTCCTCATAATTCTTCATAATCACTTCTTCCCTCTCCTTCTAAAATCTCATATTTATAACTTCTTGCTCAGCAAGCTGTGCTCTCAATATTTCATTCTCGTCAAGGTCAGGGATAGTGAATTCAAATCCAGATAATTTCTCATCATTAAAATTTCATGCTCTATGTGCCTAGGTCTAACCTTTTTAGGGGAATAATCTGACATGAAAGGGTTTGTGCTATGCTGGAAGAGATTGTTGCTAGTCCTACCTTCCATACTAAATATAGGTGGTTGCACAATCTTTTCTTGACATATCATTTTAGGGGTATTGTAAAAATCATCATCAGACAAGGTTGGATGAGATCTCAAACCTATAGAGAAAGGTATTGTTCCAACAATGAGATGGTAAAGATTATTTTTATCTACTACTTGGTCTTGTGAATAATTCCCCTTCTACATTTGGTTCCCCTTGACAGCCCAATTCTATCTTCCTCTAGGAGGGAGATCATTTTGGAGTTTGATGGATGAATATTTCTTCACATTTGCTTGTGTATTTATTTTATTTTCCATAATTTGGGACAATAATTTTCTTAATTTTGACACTGGTTAAAACCTTTTGAGTTTCCACCCACTCTATCAAACTGGGAAAATAATTGAACAAATACTAAATCCTTTAATGACAATCTCAGGAAAAATGTATACAAATTCTAAATCTACGAGAAACTTTCATCATAAAAAATTGCAATTCTACCCAAGGGGACACAGATATTTAATAATTCACTATTTATGGCAATACTAAGTGTAATTCCCCAGCAAAGTCACCATTTTTTTGGTGTTTTAAAACTACTAAGCAACAAAATGCTTAATACCTAGATGACAATACTCACACAATCTAAAGAATAGCCAATTCTTATTAACAATTGCATGTGCAGAGCATTTGGGCCCAACATCAACAAAACCAAAGGATGGTTTTCTACTCTTTTGGCTATGCTAAACCAAGGTGGGTGTACCTAGGGAAAATTTTAGTGCAAACTGCTGTGTAGAAAATTTTCTAGTTTCATTTTGATTCTCATCTATTACCCTCACATACACATACAGTTTATTTCAATTCTTCAATGCTTTCAAACTTATACACATCCCTTATAAGCAAATCTGATCATAATTCTCCTAAAATTTATAAATATTCCTAGAAATAGCAGCTATCTAAGACTCAATAATTATATATAAATGAGTTGAGACCAGCATTTATGACTTTTGAACAGGTATTGAAAATGACTTTAATTTTATAAAATGATTTGATATGCAACAGTAGAATTCATCCTTGTTTACTTCTGATTTATAGGACCATTATCTTATCCATTGGGCAAGAAATTTACTAATGGTGGGAGATCTAATTCAAATAAATTGTATAAGAATTAATCAACTGCAATCACCTATCTCCATTCTTATGTAATATCCCTTTTATGAGCTCATAAACCCTACTAATTTACTGGAGCATTTATATAATAACTTGAATTAAAAGCAATAGTAAAACCAACATACAATCCATCTAGATTGCATTCAGCCAATTAAACCTTATTTAAATGATTTCAAAGTGAACAAACTCATAAACTGGAGACAAAAACTGATGACATAGATATAGTGTAAATATCCCCTTTGTATTATCGTTTTTATATGACTGATACAATATCCAATAGAAATCCAATTGAATGCCCAGAATAGATTTCCATTTTTGTCATTTCAATATGCTATCAGAAAGTACAATGGAAGAAAACTCAAATCAGCTACACACTATTGGACTGACGAAAATGTATTTTTCTTGAAAGACAAAATTTGTACACATTTTTAGACCATCACAATGCCTTGAAAACTCATTTATATAGCATGAGTTACAAAAAGAAAAGGGCATATTTGACTGATAGATGTCCTTATAAGAGGAAAACACACACATCTATTGAAAAGAAAAGACTAACAGGAAGTTATGCCAATCACACATTCTCTTTCAGGCTTCTATCTATCACTTGCTTTTGTTGATTCTGCTCCAATGGTGAGTCTGTCATATATGTAATAGCTAAGCTCATCCCTAACAAAATCAATTCTGATGACTGCATTATATCCTCGACCCGTGGGTTTTGTCAAGATAACTGCTTTGTAAAATTCATCTTTAGTTCCCACTCTTCACTAATCATGCTAGGCTTTGAAAATAACAAAAAAATTACTTAATGAGTTATCCTTGAGCAAAGAGATAATGTGGTTGTCAAATATAATGATTAGCCAACCACATCTGCATCAAAAACTATTTTTCAACCAAAAACTATCATCCACTAATACAACATGACATTTATTGAAAAAAAGTCAGAGGGACTATTTGCATACAACCCATGGGTACAAATTATTCTTACCCTTCTCAAAAATCAATTCTATTCTTTGCTCTGCTCATTACCTTAGTAGCTTGGTCACAACCCATAAAGACACCTAGGATTACTAGTTTTCCTCTATCAAAAATCCACATATTTCTACATGGGACAAAATGCTTCTCTTTTGTAAACCAATTTGAACTAGTATACGGAGTATTACAATCCCAGGCCCAAGTATTTTTCCCTAGTAATCCCTCTGCTATCCATAACCCAAGATCTAATGAACTCTTTGGAAACATTTCTGCCATACCAAACTGAAAATTTTCAAAAATTAGGGCATGAGAAATTACTTGGAGTTTTTACTCCTCGTAACTCTACAATTTTACTTTGAACCAATTGCTTTACACTCGTGCCAAACTTATCTCAATCCTTGCATTAATTATCTTTGTTTAGAAAAGATTTCAAAATCTTTATTCATGCAAGGTGAGACTAGGAAAATTCCTCCTGATATACCCTATTGTTAACTTCACATGAAAAACTTTTCACATCTTATTAATGTACTGAGTGCCGCCACCTTCAGCATTTAAAACTTTACTATAAATCTTAAAATCATACAATTTTGGGGTACTGAGAAAGACAACTAGGTGTTGCACTTGACAAGTTAGCCCTCTAATCTAATGAAAACTTCCCACATATACAACTCTTTTATTGATGGAGCATCCATCTAGACCCACTAGAAATTGAGGACTCGTGTCACTTAGGTGTTATCTCACTATAAATAAAGAGTGAGCACCTTGCTGTAGCAAGACAATGCCCGTCATTTATCCTACTTTGATCATGTGGATGACATCTGATGCATTGCTTTACAAAAGCATAGTGGACCCTTTCTATTATATCTTGAGACAAGAGCTTTTATTCTTTTATTTATTCTTCATCCTTAGAGTAAGTGGCCATTAAATTTGAGAGTCATGAATTATCCTTGATTACCTGCAAACTTACTTTAATCTGAGGATTTTCCCTTTTTTGCTCATTAACTACGAAAGTAACTTTTACTTTTGCCTTTTCTTCCTCCCCCTCTTCCATTTCATCATCCTGTAACCACTATTCTTGTGACAAATTTTTTTCTCTCCACTCACCATAAGTGTTATCTCCTAGCCAATCAAAATTTAATGTCTCTCTTTTTATAGTTATTAAAGAAGTTGCAACTGCCTCTAAATTAGCAAAATCATTTCTGATGGCTTTATAGAATAACTGTATTTTTACCAGTTCCTCAGCTATTTTTTCCCATAACCGGTGACCAATTTCATGAACAATGCTATTCATTCTTTCATAAGATATTTCATCAAATTCCCTTTTCCATTCTTCTTTTTCCTTTATTGCATCAATAGTCTTTAAAGAACAAGGAAATAGGCTATATTTTTCAGCCATATATCAAGATAAACAATTTATTAATCTTTTCTAAAAAGAATATCTATTGTCATCAAAACCTTCTAATTTATTCAATAAATCAAAAATCTTTTCTATTTGATGACTAGGCATTTGGATAACATATATGCAGATAAATGTGATATCATTTTTCCTTTCCCTCCATTTTTTCACAATAGCCCTCAACTTATCCTCATCTCTCTGGAATTCATCCCTAATGGATGTAATCCTCACAAATTGGTCAAAAAATGTTGGCCATTCTATCCTATTCATTAAGTACATCACACCCTGCCTCAATTTTTCTTCATATTTACTCTTTAATTCTACATGAAATTTGGTTTTCTCTTCTTCAAAATCCTCTACAGTGTAGAATTGAGGCTTTTCAAGGGTGTTTGGTATTTCAATAATAGGGGTTTCTCTAATAGATGACTATGGAGGGTATGCAATTCTAAATGCACTCGATTCTCCCACCTTTCTCTTCTCAAGTATCTTCTCCATTTGAGACACCTGATTTTCTAGTGTTTGTATCTACATGCCCCTCTCCTCATATGCCTTCAGAACATCTTCAAACCTGGCATTAAGCTGGGTAAATTTATCCTCTTCCTCACCAAATACAACACTACCAAATTTTAGCATCTCTGAGGCCATCCCAATTATTTGTTTACTACCAACTTCACCAGCCCTGTAAACTGTCAATGCACCAATATGTTCTGCAATAGATATTTCTTGCATCCTAGTTTTATCCCATTTCTCAAAAGACCAAATTACAAGGGTTTGTTGGTCATCACTAAATTTGACTCCTCTATGAGCTTGTAGTATCTCTTCTTCAGTTGTCAACTGGAGATCCTTTTGTTTTCTTACTAAATTAAAAACTATAGCATTCACTATATCCCATTCAGGTAAGATAAGGATTCCTAATTGCTTAACTAATTGCCTCCTGGCCTTAGGTGTAAATTGAGAAAAGTCGCTCAAAAACCTAGACTTTACTTCTTCCCTAATAATAGAGTCTGGTTTATCCAGTTGCTCCGCCCTTATCTTTCCACAAGTCCTTTCAAAATTTCCTATATTTAACCTCCACAAGAACTATGAAAATTCCCTAAATTTCACAAAATTTTCATCATTTACAAACTTCTCAAAGGCTTGTGCAACTATAGGATCAATTTCCTTACCTTGATAATCAGCAACAATGAGCTCTAAGGAAGGTGTAGGGGGGTCTTGTGGTTCCCCACTCTCCAGGTTTGTAGAAGTAATAATCACATCCCCTTCTCCACCAATTTGTCTAAGTTTTTCCCCTAATGATACTTCATCATCTATCTTGATTGGGGATTAGCTTGGGGAGTATTGCTCTAGCTAAGCAAAAGAAGACCCATGTTCTAACTTTTGCCTTTTTGGAGCACTGGCTGAGGGTGGGCTTCCTGTTCTTTTATGGAAAGGAGCCTATTGCACATTGTGAAGCATCACATACCCTGACCTTCTGTGTAAGGTATATTGACTAGGAGCTACTATGTTTTTATTATTAATATTCCTCTATATTTTTGCATCTCTATCTAGATATGTCTCAACATATGTAGCCTTCTTTTCATTCATGGGCTGTATTAGCTCAACAAAATTATTCATCAAGGCCTGCATCTTGGCTCCCCAGTATTTCTTTTCTTTTAATGGATCATAATGGGGGTCAAAAGAATTAATGAATTCAAGGGTTTTACTAAATACTATCCATTTTTATTTTCTCAATTCTTGTTCTTGTAAAGTAAGAACATTTCTAATTACATCCTCATGATAGTAAACTTGTTGCACCATACAGGAAGCTTTTATTCTCTCCCTGAAGATATCATAGAATCCTTCAGGGTCAATAAATCTGGGATGAGACTCTACCATGTTATATCTTTCTAAATACAAATTTAGATGCTTCCATCCTTTCCTTACAAAAACAAAATCATGAGTCACAGTAACAATTGGAAATAATGTGCACTTCCTAGTCAACTCCCTTTCATCTATGGTGCCTATTTGCCATAACATTTCAGCTATTCCTATCTTCAAAGGCACATGAAATGGTAGCACATTAGGCTTTCCCAAGAAGCCATATACTCTTATCACTATTGAAACATTGTAGGGAATTATATTCCCCTAGTTATGACTGACAAGTAACCCTTTAGCATGATCCTTGGGTCTAACTAGCTCTAACAATGCTTGTGGAATTATAGGGCATTCTCCTCTCAAAATCAGTCTAAGCCTAGATGCAAAATACCTGTGAAACCTCATGTAACTGGCAGCTTTGGCTTTTGAGATCATATCCACACTCTACAGCTGCACTAGATTCTTTTCTCCATTTCTAATTGTCTCTAGCTCCATACCCTTGGAAAAGAAAATAAGTCCTTTATGCAAACATATATGCATAAGGATTGAATATCTAGAGAAAGGTTTATCTACTTTTCCCTTTGCTATTCCCACCAATCCATTGTGAATCTCTTTTGCAAGAAATGTTGCAAAATCTAGGATAGTGGTCATTCCATATTGAAGAGTTTGAGCCATTATGAGGACAACTGATCCTAGAATTTGTTCTAATTCATCCAGTCAAAAAATCTTACCAAGAGAAACATATAATTCCTAAGCTCTAGTGTTAAAATGTCTTTTTAATAGTGGCTCTGGGATGTTGGTAGTAATCAAAGACAAATTACGAATTCTAGCAGCATGCTCCTGTAGTGGCCCCCTTTTCAAGTAGAGTTTATGTGCATCATATCTTGCTTGAAAATCATCCATATCAATAGTTTCATGCATAGCATGGTTAGGGTTAAGATTGAAAACTTCTCTAATTAATTCAGGAAAAACCCTAAAGAGGTTCACTCCAACATGGTTCTTCACCCACCCAGTAATTGGATCATACTTCCTGGCCAGATCCATTAACAAATCACTATCGAAGAAAACTGTTGGGATTACTAATTTTCTAATGTCAAAATCCCAGACATTGCTCAGAGGAGTATCCAATCTTCACTCTGAAAACCATTCCTTGGATAATTCAAAACCCCCTATAGGTACCTAAGCATCTCTCACCCAATTTTCCTTGTCATAGAAACCCTTTGCTACAACTACTCTAGGGTTTTTAGGAATTAACTCCCTCCCCTTAGTTATCTGATGCACCAATAGAGGAAATTTTTCCAAAAAATCATCATGCATACCCCTTTTTGAATATTCGATCTACCCAAGAAATTCCTTTCATGGAGGCATCTTCTAAAAATTTAAAACTTATTTAGCAAATTCTTGATTTTTATTTGTTATAGATCACTTACTTGTTAGAATCTGTTCTTCCTTCTGAAATTTTCCTTCCAAATTTTCTTAAATTCATCAGGACTTCTATACCCTAGCTCTAGAAATCCTTTTAGTTTATGAAAATCTACGATCTATGTTTCAACAATGGAAAATTTACATATTATATCAGAGCATTGAAATCGCACGAAGGAAACTTTGTATCACATTAATTCTTGCAACCATTAATTTTGTGCTATATTGCGGAATTTGAATTTCAGCCATCGATTTCCAACGATTAGATAGCTCTATTTCAAAAGTAAAAACCCTTTTTAACGTTGGGATCTCGTGCATGTGTCACATGCCTACTTGCTTGCATTATTTAAAAACCTCGCATCTTGATAATGCAAGAATGCGGGCACCGTTGATATTACCTTTATCAACGGCAATTCACAATCTCTACATTTAATAGCCCACTAGACTATTTTGACCAATGAAAACTTAGCTTTCAATCCACGTGTTCTGTCATTAATTAAAGATTTTGTGTCCACAAAATTGCCGCTCCTACTTGGCACATCTGGCACTCACCACCAATGGGCATGTTTCATTTCATGTATTTCTTTCCAGAATGGCATGACTCAGCATACCCCCTTTTTGTTTGTTTAGTCTAGGTCCCACCACACCTGCTTGCCCACATTATTTAAAATACTTGCATATTGATAATGTGATAAAGTGTGTACCATCAATTTTACCCTAATCAATGGTGATCAAATCTTGAGATGATGGCACAATCTAATCACTTGATAAAAACCAGTAAGAAACTTCCTTTGTATTCCACATTAGTTGACATCTTGCCACATGAGATAAATTGCTACTACTTCTCTGCAAGAGGATGGCCCATGATATCATTCCGTGTGATGTGTCATAACCATGCTTGCCCACATTATTTAAAAACCTCGCACCTTGATAATGTGAGAATGTTGGCACTATCAATTTTACCCTAATCAACGATGATCAGGATCTTTTCATCTAACGAATCAAAATGGACCCACAGATTGGATGACTTTATATGAACAACAATAACATCTTTTAAAAGACTTTAGCATCCAGGCCATGTGGTGAAAGCCCCCTTGCTCGCATTTTTTAAAACACTCGCAACTTCATAATCTAGGAATGCGAGCATTGTTGATTTGAATAGGATCAACAGTGCTCAAAAAAATTTCAACCTATCACCTTTTAAGATAATATATTGTAGTTAAATCAATGCTAAGGCTTGTCATAAAATAAAAGGTATTCTGTCATAAATAAAACCCTAGGATGAATAAGCCAGCCAAAATAGTTTTTGAAATTCTCTTGAAAATTTTTAAAAACAGGGCAACGTAGAGCAAGGTAAAATGGCTATCGGATCACCTGAGATAAAAGACTCTAAACTGCACAATTTGAAGACTCAAAATGATTTTTCATTAAAAATTAGTCAAATTTTATATTGTGAAAAATTAGACCAACAAGCCTAACATGAAGGTATGCCTTAGAACCCTTTACAAAATTCAAATTTATATGGTAATCAATATAAAAACAATAGTACCCAAGGTCCTCCACAATATAGTCAACCTAATTTGAATAATTCTTGGCAAAATAATGCATAATAGCCTCAATGGTCTTAGAATTCCCAACCTTCTTGCCCAAACTAGAAAAAAAATCAATGATTTAACTACACAAGCAATCAATGGCATAATCAATAGAAACAATGGAAACCATCCCAAGGGAATTGAAAATCTAAAAGCCAATGGAGAGGACCTCAATAATGGCCTAACCATAATATTGTTAATCCCCAATTACCACCTGCAATCCAAAAACTTGCACTAATGCCACCACCTGCAAGTTTTACACCTTAAAAGTAAACTTAGTTACCCACACAACCTTAGCCAAATCCAAATAGCCAGCATCCACAACAACCTATGTATTTTTTTTATGCTCTTCAATACCCTTCGTATTCTCTAAATGTTGCAAATATACATTTTAGATCTAGTACAACTATACCAAAGCCTAAACCAACTGTCATAACTAAAATACTAGATACTCCTATAGCATCAAAACCCATAACTTCTCAGCCACATGTGGTTTACCCAACCAATGTAACAAGCTCAAATCAAACTCAAATAGTGGTTGAACCTCCTTTTCCAAAGAAACTCATACAATGTAAACTTGCACAAACAGAGGAACAATATTTTGACATCATTGATCAGTTAAAGAACATAAATGTCCAAATACATTTATTCCAAGCTTTTAAAGATGTTCCTATTCATGGAAAAGCCATCAAAGAAGCCTATCAAAAGAAACCTAGAAGGAAGAAAAAGGACCCAACTACAGTCCATGTTCTAGGACAATTGGCTGACATTATGTTAGGAAAATTGATTATCCCTAAATACTCTAATCTAGGTAGTCTGGTTGTGAATGTGATTATAAATGATCAATCTATTAAAATGCTTTAATTCATCTTGGTGTTGCTATAAATATTATGACTAAGGATACTATGAAAATGCTAAATATACAAGGGTTAAGAACTACCCCAACAATTCTGCATGTTGCAAATAGTTCTACTATCACTCCTAGTGGGATGATAAAAGACATAGTAGTAACCCTAGACTCTCTAGAATACCATTTAGATTTCATTATTCTATCCCCAAAAGTGAATTTATCTAGTTACCATATCATTTTAGGACAACCATGGTTAGCTATAGCTGATGCAAATATAAGTTATAGTTCAAGTAGTATGACCATATCTAATGGATAGGAAACAAAGAAATTTGATCTATATCTTCTAGCACAACCACAACCTAATTTAAGTACATGTGTATGGCTAGATTTAGGGGATGGAGAAGAAGAGTTAAAATCTATATCACAACTTATGATGTTACATAGACAGTCTTTTCTAAAGCTACATGAAGAGGATTTAGTAATTCAGAGTATCTTAATAATACTTGTGTGGTAGAAAAAAATTTATTTAATAGTTCTATATTAGAATTAACTACATATGAGGAATGCAATGAGAGTTGTTTTCTACCCATGGAATAAGATATTATCCATCAGCTCTTACCATGTGAAATAAATACAAGTCCAATCTTTGAAGCTACTATAGTTGATCTCACAACTAATATTGAGTTCTCAGAAGGTCATAATCTCCATGTCAATCCCAAATTACCTCACAAACAGATAAAACAATTAATAGAGCTTCTTCAAAAACATAAAAAGGATTTTCCATGGGACTATGGGGATATAAAAAGGTTAACACCTAAATTATGCACTCATAGAATATACATCAATGAAGGATGCCTACCACTTTGTCAACCCCAAAGAAGGATTAATCTAGCCCTCAGAGAAGTAGTTAAAACTAAATTGCAAAAGTTACTCGATGTTGGTTTTATATACCCTATATTTGATAGTATATTGGTCTGAAATTTTGTCATAGTGACTCAAAAGGGAGAGAAATGATAGGCTTGTGTAGATTATAGAGAATTTAATAAGGCAACCAAAAAGGATCACTTTCCTTTACCCTTCATTGATCAAGTTTTGGACACTCTAGCTAGTAAGAAATATTTTTCTTTTCTAGATGGGTATAGTGGTTATAATTAGATAACTATAGCTCCTAAAGATCAAGATAAAACCATATTTAAATGCCCATGGAGTACTTTTTCATATTCTTTCTTTCCATTTGGCTTGTGTAATGCCCTTGCAACATTTCAATGAACCATGATCAACATCTTTGCTGACACATCACATGATTGCATGGAAATATACATGTATGATTTCACAAAATTTGGAGTCACCTTTGAAGAAGTCTTGATGAATTTTGAAAATGTTCTTTATTGATGCAAAGAACATAATCTATCACTCAATAGTGAGAAATGTTTCATGCTCATGTAGGAAGGAGTAGTGCATGGTCATTTCATATTAGCTACAGGAATACAAGTGGGTCGGACTAAGATAGAGGTAACTCTAAGACTACCCATACCTACAAAACAAAAAGATGTAAGATCTTTTTTTGGTCATGCTATATATTATAGGAATTTCATAAAAGATTTTAGTAAAATAGCTAGTCCTCTATATACACTATTGACCAAGGAAGCTAAATTCCTTTGGATACCTAAATGTAATGAATCCTTCCTGCAGCTTAAGAAAATCCTCACTATGATTCTAGTTTTAAAGGGACCTAATTGGTCAATTCCATTCATGTTGATGCATTAGACTATGCTATAGGATTTTTATTAGGACAAAAGCCTTCTAATCTTGAGAATTCCATCTACTATATTAGTAAAAGCCTTCATGGACTTGAATTGAATTACATAGTAACTTAAAAAGAACTTTTACCTATAGTTTATTGATTGAACAAATTCAGACATTATGTAATTAGATATCTTATTTTTGTTCATACTAATCACTCAACTATAAGGTACTTAATAAAAAAACTTGTAGTTGAAGATGCCTTTTCAGATGAGCACTTTTTCTATATAGCAACTCATATACCATGGTATGTAGACATAGCTAATTATCTTTCTATAAATAGAAAGCCTCAACTATACTCTCACAAAGAAAGGAGGAAGCTAGTAGAGAATAATTTTCATTATTCCTAGATAGATAACAATCTCTTCTATTTTGGACTAGATCAGTTTATGAGGAGATGTGTATGGGAAGATGAGATATATGATATACTACATGATTTTCATGAAGAACTATGTAGAGGCCATTTTGTAGGAAGAAGAACATCATTGAAAGTACTTACAATTGGTTACTATTGGTCAACTTTACACAAGGATGCAATAACTTATACAACCAACTATGACAGATGCTAGCAGATGGTCCAACCGACCAAAATTGATGAGATGCTACTCAATCCATAGATAGTGGTAACACCTTTTGACAAATGGGGTATGGGCTTCATAGGTCCAATTGACCCACCATCAAGTGGCAAATCCTACATATTAGTATGTATGGATTATATAACCAAATGGGTGGAAGTTAGAGCAATGAAAATGAAAGAGATGAGAAAGTAAACAAATTCCTATATGAAGAAATATTCACTTGCTATGGAGTCCCCAAAGAACTTGTCATGGATCAATGATCCTAGTTTACATAAAACTTGATCACTAAAATTGTCAAAGAATATAGCATAAGGCACCATAAATCTAGTCCCTATCACCGTCAAGAAAATAGGCAAGTAGAGGTTACTAATAGAGAAATTGAAGCCATTTTGACTAAGATAGTGTACATACACAAAAAGGATTTGACCGTAGATTAACTAAAGCTATTTGGGCATACTGGACCACATGGAAGACAAAAAATGGATTCACTCCATTTGAACTTGCCTATGGTAAAGCAGCAATGTTGCCAATTAAATTTGAACATAAAACACTGCACACTACTTTTGAATTGAACATCAGTCTTCTTGTAGCACAAGAAGAGAGACTTCACCACTTTAATTCGCTAGATGAAATAAGAAAGATAGGTTTGGAAAGAATTGATCTTATTCAACAATAGTGAAAGAAATGGAATGATACACATATCTCTAATAAAAAATTCAAATTAGGAGATTGGGCTCTCCTCTACAATTCTCTCTTCAAAGAGAATCTAGGGAAGTTGTAGACTTTGTGGTTAGGACCTTATGAATTTCAATATGTAGTTGACAATGGAGCAGAACAATTGACAACCATTGATCCCATCCACTTTAAGTTACTTGTAAATGGCCATCCATCAACCATAGACCAAAGATGAATTTCTGTAGTAGTTCCAACAAACCATTTTACAAGTTCCCATGAACACAATTCATACAAAAGAGGGTGAAAACCTTTTTCTTGTAGCCATACCATGAAAAACTCTTAAGGAACCCTCATAATAAAACCTCATTTAATATGAGGTCCATTATTTCATTCATATTTTTATTTTTCTTCATATCAACCCATCTCATTTCTCTATCTACTATCCACTCACTCTCCACATCACCCACAAACTCTATTTTTTACTACTTTAAATAAACCATACTATTGGCACCTTTTTTACAATCACCAAACTTCACCACATCATCAATCTACATGTGGTTGTACACTCTAAAATTTTTAGGTACACCAATTTTTACTCTTTATTCATTTTTAGTGTACTGGTTTCAATATTTATATGATGTTGCATTGCATGTATCATATAAGTCTTAAGCTAGTTTCTCATTCCTATGCCAAAATTTTAAAGAGTGGACACTTGTCAAATTTTAGTGGGGGGCCAAGAAAGTGTATTAATTTCCAAATGTCTTCTCCATGTTATCCAATTCATGTCCATGTTATAAGATGTAATTTTCTAGTAGTTTGATATTTTTCATTAATTTTTAAAATCTTTTTGTACCTATTGTACCTTTTCATTGAAAATTTGGGAAAAGATCTGCTATGTGTGACATGATTGAATGGACTAAGAGTTATTACAAGAACACCTTTATATTAAACCTTGATGTCCTTCATAATTAATGCATCATTATTTTACATGCCAAATGCAACAAATTCTTGTTAAGGGAAGTGGTAATGACATTGCTCAGAGAGATCAATTTGAAATTTTGAGAAGAGAGAATTTGTAGAGTTAAAAAGGGAAAAGCTTATTAAAGTGCTAAAAGTAGAGAAAATCAAAGCTAGACATTTTGAGATGGGGGGATATTTAAAGAGGTATGAGTTATTCATTCATAATATTTTACTCATGGATGTTCAAGTAGTCTGTTGATTTCATGCCTGTGGATGGCTTAGCTATTTCTTGCAATTGACTAATTACAATGAAGTAGCAATGGAATTTATGATGACATTTGATGAAGGGGAAGGCATAGTATGGGGACTAAGAGTGATTGCTATTGAGGAGTAGATAGAAAAATTCATATAACTACTAGTAGTTGGGGAGGATTATCCAAATGAACATGATGCTAGATCCTCATAGGCACAGTTTAGTCAGCCAAGTGACCCTCAACTAGACATTATAAAGCAAGGGTGTAAAAGACTTTCTCTTCTTGCTCCATATCTAGAATTGGTAACCCACATTATTAGGTATTTGACCTGTGAAGGTAGGTTTTCAAACATTCTCATTATTTTAAGTTGCTAACTTGTATAAGGCATAATATTCAAATTAATGTCCCCATTTTCCTTTGTAATATGTTGTGTATTAGTTCTAAAGAAACTCAAAAAGAAAATTCAAATTACGTCTCTCATCATGCCCTCATCAAAATTTTAGTTGAGAGGTCTCCTAGGGATTCTCCCCCTATATCATGGTCATAATTTTTTGAATTCTAAACCTTGTAGCCTCAAGCCAACCCTACTTCACAAAATTTAGGAAATGAGGAGGAAATCGCAAAGCCTAGTGAAAATCTGGCTGAAATGGAAAAAGAACCCTCTCCTGATAAGCCTATTGAGCCTATTTTAGAGGATGATATACTAAGCTCTTCTAGAGATAAAGGCAAGCACAAGGTTGGTAAAGAAATCCCTAATCTTGAAAAGGAAGCCCAAAACTCCTTTGTTAAAGTAACAAAAATAAAAAGGTTTGTTCCTCTAGCAACCATTCCTACAGCATCTACTCCAGTCACACCTAAACTAAAGGAGACCTGAAAAATGGTCAAAGTTAAAGAGGTTCTTGTGCATAAAATTCCTTGTATGTGTTGTTTTGATTTTTTTCATGACCAAATTTCCTTTGTCTAGGTGTAAAAATTAGATTGGAATCCATTAATGGTAAATAGGGTTTCTAGTTTAATCATCCATTTGTTAGCCTTTGAAATTTTTTGTTAAAACCCTATGTCTCATTCCATTTAAAAAAATTTATGCACAAATTTTTTGAAAAAGGAACTTGGGTGAATATTCTATTTTCTTTTTATTTTTCCATTCCTCCAGGTAGCCTTTTTTCTCATGTTCCTCACCATCCAATTTGGAAAGATCACTATGAAAACGTGTGCACTTTTTATGCATAGCAAAGTAGCAAGCACCAAGAATGTTATGGCTGAAATTTTAGTCACATGCACCTTGTTAGTACCATCAGGTAGGAAAAGGGACCCAATAGAAAGTAGACAAAAAATGGTGCCGAAATAAAGATTTTTCCAATGCCTCTCTACCTCGCTATCAAAAAAATAAAGCATCTCACCATTAGTGAAGTAGCGAGTAATTAGTAAATCAATAACATAGTGGCCTTCAAGTTTCTCGATAATAGTAATTTGTCCAAGTGGCATGGTGAGTAATAATTGCTATTGTCAGAAGAAGTTAATAAGGGCAATCATGATTTGATTGGTTTTTATTTTTTGGCATCAAGTTTTGTTAAAGTCACCAGAGCTCACTACCTCGCTATTAGAAATTTTTAGCATCTCGCTGTTAGCAACATAGTGAGGCACTATGAAATGAACACATGGTGGGAGCTCAAGCAATGTGTAAAGGTGACTAAGATTAAAGAAATGTTTTTCTTGTTGCCAGTAGTGCATAATCTCCTGCATCATTAGTTCCTTGAACCCATGCTCGATTCATAAAGCATATAAGGGATTCTGATTGTCAGATCATGCTTGAATCAATGATCGTCAATATCTCACTATGGAAAATTGTGAGCTATTTACTCTATGTGACATAGCAAGCAATGGACCCACAACTCTTTAGGGTACTTTGTGCAGTTTCTTTACCTTTGATTTGATCTAAGATCGATGGCTTTTGCTATCTCACCATGAAGAGTTGCTCAAAGGATATGTATAGCAAGGTAGTGAATAAGGGCCCACCATTATTCTTCCAAGCAATGCAGTAATGTGTCATCCATAAGATCAAGATCAAATCAATGGCTATCATTGCTTCGCTATGGTAGGGTGTTTGTTCTTTATGTATACCAAAGTAGCAACCTATTGACATGTG
The DNA here is from genome assembly GCA_028749045.1 of Cupressus sempervirens. Classification (NCBI taxonomy): domain Eukaryota; kingdom Viridiplantae; phylum Streptophyta; class Pinopsida; order Cupressales; family Cupressaceae; genus Cupressus; species Cupressus sempervirens. The sequence goes on from CM053786.1 coordinate 396,949,924, forward strand.
TCCTTAGTTGCTAGTGGGTCTAGATAGAAATTCCATCGAGGAAGGAGCTATGTACATGTTCAATTTTCATTGGATTGACTAGCCAACTTGTCAAGTGGAATACCAAGTTGTCTTTCTTCGCATCCCTTGATCGTAGGATTCTTAAAGATCGACGGTATAGATTTAAATGCAGAAGGTGGTGCCACTTTGTGTATTAATTAGACATGAAAGCTTCATGTGTGAGGAAAATAGAGTATAATATAGAATATTTTCTCATTTCCACCTTATGCAAACAAAGATTTTGAGCCTTTATGAGCAGGAGTAATTACTAAGAAGACCATGCTAAATTTGGCAAGATTGTGAAACAACAGGTTCACGAAATTATAGAAATATAGAGAGAATGAGAGAAAAATTCAAGTAAGCAGTTACACTATCATCTCTATAAGTTTTTAAGTTCTACAAAGCATAATCCAAGATGCCTCTGGAGAAGGGATTTTCAGGTCAGGAAAATTATTTGGATAGAAACATACATGATGATTTACTTGAGTTACTTCCTGAGTCTACTGTTGAAATAGTACAAGTTAAGAAGTTGACCTCATTAAACCCTAGGTTGAGGATAGCAGATGGATTTTATGATAACGGTAATTAGGTGTGGGATGCTCATACCTCACAAAATAGTTTAAATTTGTTCAAAAAATGGTTTGCAGAGAGGAAACTATTTGCTCCACATGGCAATATATGGAATTTTGACCTAGGAAAGCTAGTGGTCCTTTTATGGATTATGATCTCCTTGAGGCTGTGGAAAAGAATTATGATCAAGCCACTATGGTAGTGAGAAGAGTAGATGGTGAAATTATAATCACCATCAATCTAAAAGAGATTAGGGAAGTTTTTCATTTGGGACCTCTCACTAAGCATCATGTGCCCATTAATCTGACAGATTTAGAAAAAGAATATATGTCTAAGTAGAACATAGTTATGCCCTGAAGGCCCACATTGGCAGAATTGGAGCCCTACCAGCAATAACATCATCCTCTAAAGAACCTTTCAAGAAAATATGCTTCAATGCCAAGGCAGTAGAGATATAATTTTGGGTTGTGACCGACGTGTGGCCAACATTGTGGCTGACATATGGCCAACATGTTGTAACCCTAAAATTGCATAAAATACTTGTATAAAAGGACTTAGTGTTAGGTATTTTTCATTATTATGTTATGTTGTGATGTGAAATTGGTTCTTATAGTAGTATTGAGCTATAAGGGATTACAGATTGTAATAAGGTTTTAATCATTGGATTGTAATAATATCATATTTGTTGTTTGGTGGATGTAGCCCAGGGATTGGGTGAACCATGTTAAATCTTGGTGCCTTGTGTTCTTTTTTGTGTGATCTATTATTTTTTGTTATTGGTTATATTTTCATGTAATTTTTATTTCTTTCTATGTTTAATCCTAACATTTCTAATTTCTTCTTTGATAGCTTGGCTCTAGTTTTTCCTTAAAAACTTAATTAAAAGTGGTAGAGTCACCCAATTCTTGAATCACTTGACCATCATTACTCGAACTAGTATCCTTGGTAGATTTAGGAATCTATTGCTATCTCATCTACTTTCAAATGTTATTAGCCTTTGCCTTCTTCTCATCTTCAATCTTACTAGTATTCATACAATTCTTGGTGAGATGATTAAGTTTTTTACAAATGAAACATCTTATAGTGGTATCTCTTTTTCTTATATGATGTTTAACAAAATTCATACCAATGTGTCCATATTATCCTTAATAATGACATCTACACCAAGTGTTGTAATACCAACCAAATATTGCCTTTACAATTTTCTCTATAGGATTCAATCTTTTTGTTTTGCATTTTGATGCCTTGTGTCCATGTTTTTTGCATTTATGATAGTTGTCTTCAAATTTTGGTTTCGCTTTGCACTCATTTTCCTTGTGACCATGCTACTAGTAATTATAGCATTTTCCATTGAATTATTCTTTTCCATTACTCCAACATTTGTTTGATGTATGACCTATCTTACCACAGTCATTGCAACAAGGTCTTTGATTCCTTTGAGCACCTTGCTTGGAGGATTCACCTTCTTCTATGTATCCAATTCCTACTTTTCATTTTTTTCTATTTATGTTTTTCTCATTTAGATGATTCATGTTTGCTTAAGATTTTATCATTCTTTCATTAATTTTCTTCTCAGTGTTCAGGTCATTTCTCAATGTTTCATTAATTTTTTTTTAGATCTCAGCTCATTTTTTATTCTTTCACTGATTTGTGTTTGGTTCATGATTTCCTCATTTGCATTGGAGAGTTGATCCATAAGGTCAGCATGTTCAAGGGATTGGTTTTGGATCTTATTGTTCCTTCCATCCATTTCCTTCCATCCATTTCTTCTTTTATCTTACTTCTCTATTCCAAAAAACTGAATAACCTTACTGACTGAATTTCTAGTTCTCTTTTCAGCTTTCTTACTTCTTCTTGCAAGGAACCATTCTTCTCCAAGAGTTCATTGATTGCATAATTTTCTTCATCTAAATTGCTTGAAGGGTGAAATTCTTCAATTCTTTCTTCAATGCAAAGATGATCATTCATTTTATTTGCAAGTTCTTTTCTTCTTTTCAGGGATTGGGAAAGTTGCTCCTTAGCTTTCTTGAGTTGGGAAATGGCCATTTCCATATCCAACTTTTCATTGTCATAGCTTCGTCAAGTCTAAAAATCTTCAATTCCTTGATCTTTGCTCAAGCCGTTAGACTTTCTCCTTGGGAACCACAAAGCTTTGATACCAATTATTGGAAATATTAAAGACTATACTAAGTTACTAAGAGGGGAGGGGTGAATCAATAACTTCTAAAATTTCTTTTAATTCAATTTTTAATCAAATAAGCCAATTAGCTCTTAATTAATCTCATCTAATCTAATTGCATGCATGAAAAACTAAAAACATGAAAGCATCCACAACACTTGAACAAAAAGATTTGGTGACCCAGAAACCTTCCAAATAGAAAGTAAAACTAGGGTGAGGATGATATCCAAAAAAAATAGTATTGTAGTATAAAGTTGGCTTGTTAAGGCTTACATTGATGACTTTTGATGATCTTCCCTATTAAGAGGAATTAGGACTACTAGGTCCATCTTGTGAGAGGATTTACAAACATACAATGAAGTATGCACTTGGTAAAGAGATTTAGAAGAGACTATTAGATCTAGCTTGTTATATGATTTTGACTTGTTCACCTATTAGGATGAAGCAATAGATCTCTAGTATGCAACTAAGTTTTCTAATAGAGAATCCTTAGTGTACTAATCGCCTTGCTGTGATAGATTTGTCATTGCTGCTCCTTGTACTGATATGGCCTTTACAATTCTTTATCTGATGTATTCACAATACATATGCTTTTATATTTGCATTCTTGCTATTACATTACACATTCATTTTAGGTCACATCTTTCTCATTGGATATGATACAATACATCACATATATATACCAATCCAATTTACAAAATTACAAAGTCATCCATGACACAAGTTAACACAAATATTACAAAGTTAGCCCACATGAAGATACTTGGGTTTTGAAGACTGACTCAGTGAGGTTCTGATACTTGGCATGCACTATCATTACTTGACATCATCATGCTCTTGGTTGATTTAGAAGCTTGATTCATACTGATCACGTTCAAGTAGTCTTGAACTTAGTCTTCCCTAGTGACTCAATAGATATTGTGTAACTTGGAAAACACTAAATCACTTAGTTACCATGAAGTAGCTCGGTTAATACTAACTTCGCATCACCTAAACTATGAACTTGGTAGATACTGTGATGCTTGGTAAGCATAGGCTTCACATCACATGAATTTAAAACTTAGTAACCACTGATAAACTTGGTATACACCAAACTACTTGGTAGCCACTGGAATTAGTCCAAAGGACTTGGTAGCAACTATAGAAGCTTGGTGGCTACTAAATTGCATGGAAAACATTGTAAATTATTTAGTGAGCTCAATACCTATATAGAATATAAATAAACATGTGTCACTAATAACAAACTTGATTGATAGTCAACAATCTCTCTGTTTCACATTAGTGACACAAACACTTATTAGCCCAAAAATTCAGTACCTTATATTATTCACCATGTGATACTAGCTTGGTCTATTTTTGAGATTTTTCAAAATTGATCTTTGTAAGATATATAAAGAGTATATCTACATCAAAGCATATATCATCCCCATACTATGTGATATATTGTGTACATGTAATTTTTTATATCCATATCTCTTCTCCCAGATCTCATCTCTCATATTTCATCTGTCATATCTCATCTCCCCCATTTTGACAATAATGCCAAAGATTTATTGAACATATTTACAAGGACACACCAAAATGAGATAAGAATTTAGAGTGTACCTTAAGAGTAATTGCCAAAGTTTTATCCCAGTTATCTTGCAATACCTTGCATGTATGAATGGAAATTTGCACTTCAACTAACAGTTCAATCATGTGGTTAGCAACAGAGAAATTGTTGTCCAAGAATAGGGTTTCTAAATATACAATGTGTTTCTACATAGAATCCATGATAGGAAGGATCATATTTTTTATATCAACTAGTGTGGAGCAGATCATTGCTTCTTCTCTTAATAAATATACTTGCAAGTCTAACAGAAACCTAATCTTCTTAAAATGTGTAGAGCTTGAACTGGGGTCAAGTTACAATTGTTGAGAACTTTCCTTAAGATTTGTATCAGATTTGGAAAATTTTTCCTTAACTTCCTTGGTATATTTAGTGACATCACATAGCTTTGAAAAAAGTGATGACATGTTAGAATAGGATGCCTCAAGATTGACCAAACTTGTGGAGAGCTCAACTTGGTTAATGGAATTTTGCTAAGCAATGTGCTCTAGAATTTTATTATTGAACTTCTTTTCTGCCTTTTCAACTAATATCTCTTGTCCCTTGATATCCTCTTTGAACTCTTGGATTGATTCACCAAGCTAAACCAAAATAGGTTGAGAAGAATCAACCTCAACTCCAATAGCCTCAGTCAAAATTTTCTTGGCATCATCTAATATTTTGTACTCTTTGTCTCTTTCTACTCTCAATCTTTGTTACTTTTCATTTTTTTGAAGAAGTTCACCAAATGCGTGCATTTGATCTACAAAAAGATCATAGATATCCCATTTGAGAATTTATATTTCCTCATCTAAGTCTATATCTTCTTCTATCTCCTTTCTTTTCAAAAAATTTGTACTCAGTTGAGCCTTTGGCTCAACTTTCCTTGTATTTATTGCCTTAATACCCATAATGGAAACAATAGTAGACATATTTGGACTTGTAGTAAAAATTGATATAATACTTACTGGTGGAATACTAATAGAAATGCTTTGAGAATCCAAAATTTATGAAGTCAAAACTATACTATCCAAAACTGAAGTAGACAAAATTGGAGTGCTTACCATGGATGAGCTTAAAACTAAAGAAGTCAAAATTGGAGAGGTGATGACTAAAGAACTTAACTCAAAATATAAAAAGGGAGTCTACAGCTTAGTTGATGAAGTGGAATTCACTTTTGTCAATGATATGTTGAGCTGTGTTAGTGCAAAGAGTGATTTGACATCTGATGTATCTGAAGTAGTCACAACCAAACTTGTTGAAGCTGCCTCCATACTTGATTTTGTGAAGGGTTTGATCAAGAAGTGAGGAAGTGAGGCAATGAGTGTAGCTACTATCTTGACTAGGTTAGTCTCCTCATCATCATGCTTGCCTTCCTCGGTAGCTTCTTCACCTTGCTCCTTTTCTTCTTCCTCGTTATCAAAATGAGTTACTTCTTCAACATTTTCTTCTTTATCATTCTCCTTATCCTTTTCTTCATCAACATCCTTTACTTCAATTGGATATTCACTTGGTTTATGAAGATGATAAAAATTTTTCAAGTGTTTCTAGCATTCTTAAATGCATGCTCTATATCCTTAATCAAAATTAAACAAGTATTAAATCTTAGAGTCATTTTCTCTTCATTTTTCTTCAAAGACTCATTTACCTTAACATCTATTATGCTTGGTAGTAACTACCTTAGAGTTTGTGTGTATATTTCTTTTACCAGTTACATTGAAAAATCCTATCTTGGCTTTATTTTCTCTAATAATTCATTAGATATTTGAGAGGTGATCTAGTCTGGTGAGTACTTCCATTTTCCCATTTTGGTCAGCACCAGTTCTTCAACTTGTTTATGCTCTACCTTTTTCCTTGTCTCATACTTCAAGGATTTGAAATTTTTAATTCTAGCTACTTCTTCCATTTGCTACAATTTCTCTTGGAAGGTGTGTGGAGGTCTCCTACGAACAATGTCACTTCCTTTCTTCTTGATCTCCTTGTAAAGACTGTAGTGGATGCCTTTGTAGGCTTGGTGATGATCACCTTGCCCTTTTTCTTCAAGGGTTCTTCCTCTTCTTCTATTTCTTCTTTATCCTCTGCCTACTCTTCATCCTCACCTTTTCCCTCATATAACATGAGAGGTACACTAGATTTTAGTTTGGCTATCCTCCTCTTTCCTTTTTTAATCGCCTGAGAGAGCTTAATTTACAACACTATTCTTTCCTTTTCCTCTTCATAAATACCAAATTAAGGGGCCTTGGGATCCAAAAGTTCATTGATAAGGGCTTCAATGATATCATTGGTTTCATCAATGTTTAGCTGATAACCAAGAGGCTTGACCCACACAATTCTAGGCTTGATTGCCTGAATGTATACCTTGTCACAATCAACCATGAAGCATTGTCCATGATGATGCCATAATTCTCTCCCATTTCTACAATGTATTCATTTATTTGGTATAGAACATGCACATCCTTTCTCTAGACTACTGTGCCTTTGGAAGGGAAAAACTTTAGAACATAGAAGAATAAATATGTTAACAAGGAATTGAATTTGCATGAGTTATTCTTGGAGGTTCCAATGCTTTCCATATTCTTATTGAATTGCTTCAACAATAACTCAACAAGGTCATAAAATAAATTTTTCTTCACCACTTTATATGCTGAGTCTACAGCTTCATAGGATACACTATTAAGATGGCTTGAACTATATATCCTATGAATACCAAACTTGAGTTCTACATTTGTAACACTGCTTATCTTCATGCCTCTACCATCCCACTTAGCTAGGGTTTTCTTTTCCAATTCAACTTGACATAGGGTTTTGATTGTTTTGGTTTTGGTGAGCATGGGAAGGCTAGTGATTTGATGAATCATCTTCTTGGTTATCAATATTGGCTGATCCAACCACAATTGTCCATTGTGCACTCGACTAAGGATATACCTAATCCATTTTATTCAAAACTCTTGGGGTATATGGGGAATGTGAGTTAAACCTTTTACTTCCAAATGTTGATGCTCAAGTTTTAGGGTTCCATCAACACAAAGCTGAGCTAGGGAATCATCCATCTCAAGAGCACAAATTTATTGAATTGTACATTTAAAATAAGATTAGATTTCATTAACAAGAAGTACCTTGGGAGGAATTTACAAACATACAATGAAGTATGCACTCTGTAAAGAGATTTAGAAGAGATTGTTAGGTCTACCTTGTTAGAAGATTTTGAATGGTTCACTTGTTAGGATGAAGTAGTAGATCTCTAGTATGCAACTAAGTTTTTTGATAGAGAATCCTTAGTGTACTAATAACCTTGCTATGATAGATTTGTCACTGCTGGTTCTTTTACTAATATTTCCTTTACAGTCCTTTATCTGCTACATTCACAATACATATAATTTTCTATTGACATTCTTGCTCTTACATTACACATTCATTACATGTCACATCTTTATCATTGGATATTATACTATACATAACATATATATACCAATCCAATTTACAAAATTACAAAGTCAGCCATGACACAAGTTAACACAAATATTACAAAGTCAGCCCACATGAAGATACTTGGGTTCTAAAGACTGACTTGGTGAGGTTCTAATACTTGGCATCCACTGTCACTACTTGGCATCATCATGCTCTTGGTAGACATAGAAGCTCATTTCATACTAGTCATGTTCAAGTAGTCTTGAACATATTCTGCACTAGTGACTTGGTAGATATTGTGTAACTTGGAAAGCACTAAATCACTTTGTTACCATGAAGTAGCTCAATTAACACTGAATTCACATCACCTGAACTATGAACTCGATAGATACTGTGATGCTTAGTATGCATAGGCTTCAGATCACATGAACTATAAACTCAGTAATCACTAATAAAATTGGTATACATTGAACTTCTCAGTAGCCACTAGAATTAGTCCAAAGGTCTTGGTACCAACTGTAGAAGCTCGGTGGCTACTAAAATGCATTGCGCACACTGTAAACTATTTAGTGATCTTGGTAGTTGTACAAAATTTGAATAACTATGTGTCACTAATAACAAACTTGGCTAATATGTCAACAATAAATCCTTGTATATTCTAATGTTTCTTTTATTCCTTATAAATCCTCTTGGTACACCCAACATTTCCAGCAAGTTGCCAAAGAACAAAAGATGAAATCTAAGGCTCAAGAATTTCCTTCATCTACAATTCAATCAATATTGTTTGGCCTATACAATCATTTCATTTTTCAAAAAGCCTTGTGGAGGAAAGAAAGAGAAAAAATGCAAAAGGCAATATTTGACAGAGATGAGGAAATTGAATCATTAAAGGAGCAACTTGAAAAATAGAAATAACAGATGAATAAAGCCTTAAAGCTAGTTGACTAGGTAATGGCCTATAGACCACCACAAAACATATATGCTATTTTTTTGAAGGAATAGTTTCCATTTTTTATAATAAAAATAAGGTTTACAAGGATCTTGAAACCTGAGAGTTAAAATATATCATAAGGCTGATAATAAGTAGTTAAAGCCCAGCCAAAAAATGAAGGCCAACCAAAGGGCCAATACAATAGATAGACAAAAAACCAAAGGCTAATAATAAGCAATTAAAGCCTATCCAGAAAATGAAGGCCAACCAAAGGGCCAATACAATAGATAGACAAAAAGTGAACTAACCAAAAATCTACAACAGTCTAATCATCCAAAAGGCAAGTAAAGAAAAACCAAAGTTATTCCATTGTCTTCCTTTTGAGCTCATGCATTGTTTCTGTTGCTTCATAGACTTTGTTAATCTCCTACTTCTTTTGACTATCCTGATCCATGTTGTTGAAGGTAATGTTAGTCATCACATCCTCTTCCATTCTGGCTCTTTCTCTATCCTTTTCCTCATTTTCATCCAAAAGACCTCTAGCTTTCAACATTCTAGTAAGATTGTCATTGATAGAAATTAGAATGGATATCATCAAATTTGCCAAATTATGATTTTAGTTTTCCAAATTTTGGATTTTCTTCGTAGTCAAACTAATTCAATCCCCCTATTCATTCAAATTACCAAAATCTAGCATCTTCCTTTTGTTTTCCAGCTAGTCTATTTTTCTATCAACTCCTCTAATTCATGGTAAAGCCATTTGATTGACCTAAAATTGTCAATCATATTGTTTCTAGAATTATTAAGAAAATTAATGCAACTTTCCCTTGCATTATCTATAATGGCGACCATTGCTAGATCAATGAGATCCTCCAACTAGAGATAACCCCATTTTTCTTCTTAAATTTGTGTGTTCATAGCCTCTCTGACTATGCCCATTTTGGAAGTTTTTACATTAAAGTTTTTCCAAGCCATGTGTGTATCCTTAATTACCACCTCTTCTCCCTCACCATCTTTCTTCTCCTTTTCATGTTCCTAAGGATGAATAGGGGAAAGAGGAATGGTATAGAGCTCTAGCCCAAAATCCAAAATCCCCTCTGTATCCTTTTCTTTAGACCTCCTCTATTTTTTAGACATCAGCTTTGTTGTCTTAGTTTCCACCTCCTCTTCAACCTCTTCATCAATTTTCATATCATCCCCTTCCTTTTTGTGCTCTTCATATCCTTGGTCTGAAGCTATAGACCCATGCCATGTCAGACTCTTCCTACTTAGGGTTTTAATTAACAAGGGTGATTTCTTCTCTAAATCCTTGGCCTTTCTTCCAAGAAAAATGTTTTCTTCATCCTCCAAACTAATACTTTGGACATCCTAGAAATCAGATGAGAAGCTAGAACTTCTTGTATCAATAGATGCATCCGCACCCTATAGGGGGGTTTTTCTTATGATTTGAGCCTTGAAATGCTAATGAATTAGAAGTAATAATCCTCATGCAAGGTCAGATTTGTACAGTGTTTCTTCTTGTGCCCATAAATAACCTTAGACATTGAATTATATAAATAAAAAGGAAATGAAATCTTGACACCATAGTGAAAGTGATTAAGTAAAACAAAATGGTGTTTTTTTACTCTATCAAATCTAGTGTCCAATGAAATATACTATATAATAGCTCATAGAACATACCTCCATAACTTCTTAATAGAATTCATTTCATAGTAAGTTTCACACTTTACTTGTTCATTTCTCTCCTTATTATTCTTTTCAAAATCCTTCACATCATTCGCTGACACCTTCTTATCTATGTAAAACTTCAACCCTTCTATTGAAATTTTAGTTACAAGAGCAATGACTTCCTCGGTGACCTAAAATGAAACCCTATCCACTTTAACCCTCCCATCCTTTCATGAATCAACCATACTATTAGTGATTGCATTTTCAAAACCATGAAGTTTAGTAATGTAGTTGGCTATACCACCATTCTCTAACTTTTACCAAACTTTAGTCTTTTTCTTCCATTTATCTCCTTCACCAATAGGTTCCTTCCTACTTCTTTCCCCCACCATTTCTGTATTTTCAACACTAACTATTCTCATAAACTTTGACCTATCATATCCCTTCTCCAACCTCTAAAAATCTTGATGGCCACGTCTTTGGTAATCATCGACATGTCTCTATTTTTCCCAAAAAATGGGCAAGGAAGAGGAAAAAATTGACCCAAGCAATATGTTTATTTGACACTAGTAACCTCATCTAACTGCATTTTTTGTAAACACCATTATTATAAATACTCAAACTCCAACTCTCATTAATAAGAATTAAAAAAATTAGATATCCATCGTACCACCCTAGATTTTGTCAAGCTCAATTAGGCTTTTCACTTATTTTGAGATATTTCTGCCCAAATTCCAAATCATCCCCTTTTCTTGCCTAATTGCTTCATTGGCAAACTAGTCTACCATGGAATTTTCTTCCATGTATTCATGGGTGATGTGGACACTTTCAAAATTGCCAAAAAAGGAGTGGGTCTGTTCAATAATATTAGCTATGGACTATGATGGTTGGGTGACCCCTTTAATACACCTTATGATGTTATTTGAATCTCCCTCCAACCATAATTTTATAACTCTCGTGTCCAAAGCTAATTTTATTGTGTGGTGTGTAGCACTAACTTCTGCATAATAGTTCATTAAATAACCCAAAGGAAGGGAAAAAGCCACCACCCCTCCACCATACCTATTTCTAATGATACCTCCACAACCCAAAGGTCTAGGGTTTCCTTTAGCTGCACCATCAAAATTTTCTTTATGCCATCACTTAGGAGGGAAAATCCATTTCACCTGATATTTTTTAATTGTCTTGTCCTTATCTTTCTCCTTCTTATTACCACCATTTTCAATATCTCCCCCCTTTCTAACTTTTTAATTTTCCTTCATCCTTCTATATATCTTTTCTGCTAGAAAAAAAGTAGCTTCCTCTCTATCTTTAAAGATTCTATTATTTCTTTCCTTCCAGACTCCCCAACAGAAATGAGGTAAAGACTAGATGCTTAAATCATACAAATCTATGCTTTTAGACATACTATTCCATTGATAGAAGAAATCCATACATTACTTGACTCACACCAACTTACCCTAAGGTTCTTGGTTAAGCTATCCCAAATCTCCCTTGAATAAAGACAATGGATAAACATATGATTAGTGGATTCCATTTGATGTTTATACAATATACATTTATTTGATATATAATGTCCTCTTTTGATAAAATTATCTTGGGTAAGAATTTTTTCTTGTAAAGCTAGCTAGAAAAAAAATATTAATCTTTGGGGTAAGACTAGGTACCTAGGCTTTAGCACAAGGGGGCTTTTCATTCAAGCTCCAAAGAGAGTTATATCCTAATACAATTGAGTAACAACCATTATAGTTGTCTCCCTATATTAATTTATCCCTCTTGTTAATAAGAATCATAGAGTTCAACATTATAATAATTGGCTTGAGGTCATCTAAAATGAAAGATAGGTCTCTCCAACCTTGGTTTGTTCTATAATCACTAACTTGCAAACCAAATTTCCTAATACAAATATTTGACTAGTTTTCAAAGATAGGATTATTTATAAGGAGGTCTTTAATCAACCAATTATCATGCTAGAATAGAATGTCCTCACCATTACCCACTTTCCACTTAATCTTAGGTTTGGCCAGGTTCCTTACCTTAAGGTTTCCATTCCAAATGATAAACCCATTTAGGATGTCTTCATTATTGAGAAAGAATTAAATAGTAGGACATCTGAAATACTTATTAACAAAAATATCTCTCCATTCCCTTGTACTATTAAAGATGCACCAAATCTGTTTAGGTAGAAGAGCCTTGTTAGGATGCTTTAATTTCCTAATTTATATGCCCTCATAACACTTGGGAAGAGAGAAATTATCCCAAGCCACAATGGGATATCTCTTCTAACCCTCCAAGCTAGAAAAAATAAAATCTCTCTATATCTTTTCCATTTTGTCAGCAAACTTAACTGGTATCCCAAATAGATTTAAGGCATACATCAGGAGATTCTAAAGAGTGGATTTAATCAAAAGACATTTTCCTGGTTGACTAAGAGAAGCCCCTTTCCACCCCACTAGTTTCTTGTTGAACTTGTCAAGACTCCCATTCTAGAAAGAATCAAGAGTCTTAGTTCCCATAGGGAGACCAAGATAAGTAGAAGGGAACTTTCCCACTCCACACTCAAGAATCCTCACAATTTTTCTTTGTCTATTCTCTAGAGTATTAATGAAGAAAATAAAGCTTTTCTCCCAATTAATAACTTGTCCTGATCCTCTAATATACATATCCAAAATATCATTCATCACTTTTTCCTCCTTAACATATGCCTCCCCTCGCATAATAGTATCATCCACAAATTGCTAATGAGAAAAAGAAGCACTCTTTGAAGATGGCTTGATCCCTTTAAGTCTCTCTTCTTTTTTATTCCTCTCAATCAACCTTCCAATACATTTAACCATGATAATGAACAAAATAGGAGAGAGAGGATTCCCCTATCTTAACCCTCTTGAAGGTTTGAAAAAATTTGAGGGAGCCCCATTTACCAAGATTGCAAGAGAAGAAGTAGAAATAGGCTGAGATATAAGTTTGCAAACTCTCTGATCAAAGCCAAATGCCTCAAGCACCAAACTGAGGATAGTCTAGTCTACTCGATCATAGGCTTTAGAAAGATCCAGCTTAAGAAGCATACCTTCTCTTTTTCCTACTTCCATGGAATGAATCACTTGATGAACCATCATGATAGAATCCAATATATGTCTTCTAGGGACAAAACCTATTTGTTGATGAGATATAATCAAAGAGAGAATTTTAAGAATTCTAGAAGTTAAAACCTTTGATATAATCTTGTAGAAAGAGTTACAAAGACTAATAGGTCTAAATTTATCCAAAGAATCATCCCCATGAACTTTAGGAATGAGGACCAAGAAAGTAGAATTGATCTCCTTTAGAATGCTTCTTGCTCTAAAAAAATCCTAAATAGCCTTCACCACATCTTCTATAACCACCTCCCAATAATTTTGGAAAAGGAAAGTTGGAAAACCATCTAGCCTAGGGGATTTTTCAGTAGGAAAAGAAAAAAAAGCTTCTTTATCTTCCTACACTTTTGGGATCACCCTCAACATTTTCTTATGATGGGGTTGAATAATCTATGGGAGACAAGAGACAATTTCATTCTGATCCACCTCCAATAACAAGGGATCCTAGGACAGAAGAGAAGAGAAATAAGAAACAACCTCAAAAAATATATTATTCTCTCTTGTCAAAATATCATGCCCCTTTTCTAAACCTAATATTATTTTAGTTTCTCTATGCTTGAGAGTAGAAATATGAAAAAACCTAGCATTCTAATCACGCTCTTTAAGCCAATTGATTCTTGATTTTTGCTTCTGAAACTTCTCTTCTTTACTTATAATATTTTGTAAGTTAGTAAAAATAGACATCTCAACATTCCTATTCAAATCATTATAACCATCCTGTTGAATGGTGTCATGAATAGAAGTGAGCTTGATAGACGACAACTCTTTGTCTTGAAAAATATGGCCAAAATCCATCTTATTCCAGAATTTAATCATCCATTTCACATTACTCAAATTCTTAGCAACTCTAAACATAGCTATTGCTTCCACTTCAATACCCCACCAATAGCATATCCTATTCAATAAATTAGGATGGGAATTCCACATCTTTTCAAACCAAAAAGGGAAATTCCTCCTAGGTTCAGGAGAGACAACCAAGAGGGATATAGGGGAGTGATCCAAGCCAACTCTTGGGAGTAGGGACAACTTGTAAGAGAAAGAATTCAGCCAGTCCAGAGAAATAAGAGCTCTATCCAACCAAAACTAAATACAATCATTCCAGTTCTTTTATTGGACCAAGTGTAAGTTCCATCCAAAAGATCCACATCCAACAAAGCCAAACTATTAATAAAATTGGAGAGATCCATCTTGCTTTCCCAATTTAGGGCCAAACCTCCCAATTTCTCCTCATCTATTACAAGAGTATTGAAGTCCTCCATGATGATACCTTTAATCAAATTACTGATATGAACCATATGACAAATCTCAGTCCAATAATTCTTCCTTGCCCTTTTAGAATTAGGGGCATAGACATTCAAAAGGAATCAATAATCATTGGAATGCAAATGAAACACTTTACAAAAGAGAATATTACCATCATTGTGAAATTAAGTAAATCTAAACTATTTATTATTAAAAAGAGTAAGAAATCCTCCAATGCACCTTTAGAGTCCATAGCCTCACCAACCATATTATTGCTAAAGGACATCTTACCTGAATCTCCTTGTTCATTTTTTTCTCTTGAATCATCAAAATATCAGGTCTCTGATCTTTAATCATATTCCTAAGAATTTCTTGCTTATGGACCCCATTAAGGCCCCTTATATTCAAATAAATTATTTTCATTTAAAATTAGAAGTACATTCCAAAATAGTTCTTTGGCTCCCATATACCAAACTCCTTCTAGCCTCATCTTGTATGACTCGACTAACATGCCTCCTTCCTACTGACCTTGACCTCACTCCTACATCTAACCTTCCATGAATCCTAGTCTATGTTGGAGAAGCTAGGGAGGGCTCCTAACTATTTTCATTTTTTGGCTTTCCTTTTTTTTTTCCTTCAAACAATCATCAACCCTTTCCATCTTACTTAGAGATAAGGAATTGTCCATCTCAAATCTCTCTTCTAAAATTACATGAAACAAAATGGTCCTTCTTAGAAGAAGGACCTTTTAGGAATTCCTCTTGATTTTACCTCTTTAACTCCCCTCCATTAATCAATGATTGCTCCCCCTTTCTCTCTAACATACTATCATTCTCTATCCTATTCTCCTTCCTCACAACTTGAGATGAAGCCACCACCTTATCTAGGGAATCCACCTCCTTAACTTTGGGGAATCCAGGATTCTTGACTGGTTCTTCCAGCTCACTTAACTTAGATCTAGACAAAACCTTATCCACTATGTTGTCTAAATTTGAGTCACTATGGTTTGACTTATTGCCTCCTTTGACATGGTCTTCCACTATTTTAATTGGGTCTTCCACCTCAATATTCTTTGGTCTAGAAAAGAACTTATCCACTTTCTTGTCTACCTTTGGTTCATCCTGAACTAGTTTGTTCCCTCCTATGATAGGATCGTCTTCGAGCTCCTCTAAAATCTCATGGGTCTTCTAGCCTTCCTTTATATCCTTTTTTTTCTAGATCTTATTCTCCTTTCCAAGTTTAGAAAAAAATTGAATCCTTTTCTTTTCATTTTTAGCCTTAGGAAATTGATTTTCCTTATGCCTAGATTTCAAGTAGTGAAAACAAGCAAAAGGAACACTTTCAGAATCCAATTTTTGAATATGTCTTCCAAGTTTTGAGTGAAAGCACATAAATTTTGGCATATCATCCCCTTCCCTCACTCCAATACAGATCCTAACATATGTTAGTCTCCTTTTGGTTGCTTCTATAATTTCTATAGACAAAAGCTCACAAAAAGAATTTTCCACCCCCATGAACACATCCTCATTCCAGAACTCTAGAGGCATCTCTAGAAGTCTTACCCAAACAGATGCTTGCACACAAAATGAGTCATTCAAATCTAGCTTTGAAGACCACTTCTAGAGCACCAAGGTTGAGTGACCTATACTCCAAGGCCCTTCACATAGGATGTTTGACAAGTCTTCAATGCAAGTGAAATCAAAAGACAGGAAGCCTTTTTGCATCATCATTACTTTGACCTGTCCTTCAAGGTTCCATTTCTTCTAAGTGAAAGATCTTACAATATGTATGTTTGGCCTTGGCCCAATAAAATTTCCCTCTAGTGTAGAAGCCATTGAAGCAATGCTATGATCTATCGACTCATCCAGAATAGCAATTGCACATGAACCCTTTTCCAAGCTAGATAGAATTTTGACTGAAGGAAAGGAGGACTTACCAATAGGTTTGAATCCAAAAAGAGATGATCATTTTGTTGAAAATACCCTAGACCGATCCATCTTGGGTGGAAAAAAAGGCTTGTCTGGACCTATGCTCTTGTCACATGGGTCCCCATCTTCATTCCTTGTTGCATCTCAATTTTTACTATCCCCTGACACTCTGCAAACCTTTTTGCATTCCAAGCTTTTTATTGCCTCCTCCTTGAGGATTCCTACGTAGGATAGGTTTCAAATTTTGAAAAGGTACACTTCCCCATCCTCTTCCATGTTCACTCCTACTCGCCATCCTTTCAAGTCTTCAACTAGGGGGCACATTTACAAATTTTTTAACCCGTGGTAGTAAGCACTACAGGCAAGAAGTCCCACTATTTCACAAAGGATCAATGGAAAAAAATTCTCAATTAAGATCCACAATAGAGAATGGCCCTATGGGGACTTGAACCTTGGTTGTATGCCCTATAGGGAAGAAGCCCCACCGTTTCACCAAAGGGACAAGCCCAAGGAGAAATTTCTATTATTTCAATTGATGATGACAATAAGAAATACTTATTATGAACTTAAAAATGCTCAAGATTTTTATAATGTATACTAGACTTTTCCTTCATGGAAAAAGAATTTTTTTTGTGAGCTCTATTTGGATAAATTCATAATTCCACATGAGACGGAGTGGAATCCCTTGCTTTACATAGGGGATGTTAACCTCAGAGCTCTAATGCCCTAGATGAATAATGAAAAAAATTATGATAGGTAGTTGGATTCCTATAGGGATCTTGAAAATTCTAAACCATTACCACTCTGGGCTGAATCCCATAAGCCTTCTGACCTATTGAGAGATTGGTTCAAATTAACCTATGGGAGACCAAAACCAAAAAATAGGAAGATAGTGTTTGAAGAATAGGAAAAGGTTTATAGAGAATAACAAACACTTCCAAACATCACACAACAAAGAGTAGTTGCAGGGCTTAGAAATTGATGGAATCAACTATGAGAAGCTTTCAAGAAGGTTGAACCACATAGCCCTATCAATTTTGAGATAGCAGTTAATAGGGTGTCCAAATATATGTAATTAGGAAGACCAATTAGAAAAGAGTTATGGATGCCATTAACTTTTCAACCTCCTACCCTTCTTTGGCCTCTATATGAAAATAATGCTACTAGACTAAACCCATTGGTTAAAGAACACTTGGGTGAACATTGGAGATGCACCATAAGATATTTATACACTTTAAAAAGTGGGAAGTAGGGGAAGAGTATAGTGGGTGATTTCATAGTTGTGGCAAAGAAGTACAATGCTTGAGGATAAGTATTTGCATAGTGGGGGGAAAATGATGAGGTATATTAATGTCTCAAATTTGATATAGTTTTTATATAGTTTGAACTCAATCTTTGAGCCTTGTCAAAAACATTTCAAACACATTTCTTTTAAATATCGTGTGAACTTATGTTAGGTATGGCTAGAACTTATTAAACCAATGGATAGTGGCTATGACATAGTATCCTTAATATTATACATAGAATGCAATATTTCATATAAATATTTTTAAGCTATCTTCTAATATTTGAGTAAGAGTAAGAATTTTTTTTCTACATATTTGTTTTGGATGTTTCTAATTTTCAAGAAGTGGAGAAGTGGTGTAAAGAGTGATGATTACCATATTAAAGGAAGAAGTGATGAAAACTGTTCATGGGAAAAGAAGCATAGATCCATTTTGAATGATGAGCCTTGTCTATGAGGAGAGTTATTGTCCTAGAAAAACTAGGAAGACCTGACTTACCATATTACTTGCTAACTATTATTTTTTTTACTTAATCAATGTTCTATGTCATGGTTGACATTCTGTCTTCTTTTCTGGTGATGTTTGTTCATAGATTTTATGTTGTCTTTTTAATAAGTATCCAATCCTCTATATATAATGAAGAAGGGATTGTCTTGAGGAGAAAATGAAAAATAATAATAAATTACTAGTTTGGAATTCACTATTTTATGTTCATGTAATCATAGAAGAATTTTAATGAGAGTGTGATTTTGGAATACCTATTGTGTCCTTAGTTAGTTGAAGCCAACCAAGGGGGGCCACTTGGGAGGTGGAAAAAATTTAGGTAGAGTAGATTCTTTCCTTTTAATTTACTATATTAGTCATATAGAATTATTACTATGAAAGTTCATGCAACACTTGTAGAAAAAGATCATGGTGGATGTCTAAATTGTTAGCTAGTTTGGAATTCCATTTTTGAAGTTTTTTGCATTTATCTATTGTTAGTCCAAGAATTTTTACTATTCTATATTAGTATTATAGATTCATTTCATTCATTTTAATTTCATCAAACATAGGTGTTAAGACTCTTAAAGGAACTTAGTGCACATACTGTCTTGACCCATTTCAAGTCCTACATCCCTAGCTTGAAAATTCAAGTGTATTTTGTGATGGAATGGATAATTTTTGAAATAAACATATTATCCTTGAGAGGAATAATAGTGTGATTATCTTCATATATTATGGAACCCATACAGAGAGTCCCTATTAGAATACTTTGAATTCCCATTAGGAGATTCCAACCCTATTAGGAGTTGTAGTATACTAGATGCAAGATGAGCCCATTATCCAAACATGCACTTCCAATTACAAGAAAAGCTCACTGCCCAAACAAGTAATTAGACTTCTAGAATATAGATTCTTTCTCAGTTTGGTCTTGGATCATAAAATAGCTTCACAAACTTTGTGTATATTGCTTTCACAAAAGTTTGCATGCCCAACACAATTTCTTTAAGATAGCCCACACACCTTATCACAAGATGCCCTTTGCATAAATACCATGCCTTTACACAAATTGCTACTAGATTGACTAAGACCACAATACACTTTTTCAATTTAGAGTAAACATCTAGGATGTTGGCCCTAATTGGACAAGTAATTATTTTGTAAACAAAGTAATTCCTTTCCTTTAATGCTTCTTACTGTTTCACTAGTAAAACACAAATATCTCTTTTCTATAGTTTGTACTAACTTTTGAGGTTATACACATCATCATCAAAATAAATACTATCTCCATCTAACTTCTCTAGTCATAATGTACCATCAGTAACAAGTTTCAAACAAAACAATGCACTATTGTATACCAAATTCATACTTAGACAATTTCTAAGTACCAAAAGCTAAGTATCTTTATTTTTGAGGTTTCTTGTAAGCATGTACATAATGTGTTGCCATAAATGATAATAATTACATATCTCCATTAGAAAATTGCCAATATTTTCTATGTTAAATGAAGGTGTGTCATGCGTTCATGTTAATACAAATTACTATCTTAAGACTATTAATTGAGTTATAGTGCTTATCTAGTTCCAATTGAGCAATGCATGAATTTGTCTTAGTTAGATGTTTGTATTGCAATCTAAGATATTTGGAATTATTTTTTTATTAATTGATTCAACCATCCCATCAAAGTTAATACTCTTATATTTCCAACAATTTATTGGCAATTATGTGATGTACATCCAACTCATAATACAGAAACATGAAAAATAAAGGTAAGATATGAGGAAATCCCTCAAAAGAAGAATGGAATTTGTCATCCAGGATAATCATTTTTCCTATGAAAAAGTTGAGACTAAAGGATTATTTGAATCAATCAATTCAAATGAAAAATAATCTAGAAATCTACTTGAAAATGTCAAACTCTTGAATGAAGAAACAGGAGGACTGAAAAGAGAGAACATGAAATCCACTCAGTAAGATTAAGTGAAGTGATCAAACAAAAAATAAAGATGAAGAAGATAGGGTTACATGGCCAACAAAGACAAAAGAGTAATGGTTTCTAGACTTGAAGAAAGGATATTAGATGTATAGAATCTCACAAACACACAACTAGACATGATGAACCAACTAGTGCTTGCAAATCATGAATTGAATCATAAGGATGTGTAAATAAAACATCTCAAATCACAGGACATATTGAAGAATGAACTAAAAACAATGAAAGAATCTATGGAGAAATTCAACAAACCAAAAGAAGCAATGAAATGCTTTGAATAAATTATGAAATCATCTAGTAGTATTGATGGCTTAGGGCATTCATGCAATGAGAAAGGAGAATCACTGAGAAATGGAGAATTGAGGAATGCAAAGTCAAAGAGAAAATCGACATGTCATCACTGTGGAAAACTTGGTCATACTACAAACATGGTATGAAAAATCCTAAACTTATATTTATTGGTTACTATTTTACTACAAGAAAAAAGGGCATCAAATACATAAGTGTAGGTCAAAATTGAGGAATGCATCTACTACACCTAGATTTGAAGGATATTGTTATAACTATCAAAAGTATGGACATAAAAATATGAATGAAGATCAAAACCAAAACCTTATTGGAAAAATAAAAAGTAGAAATATGCACCTAATAATGCATGTTCCAAATATCATAAGTTTGGACATATAAACAACAATTGCAGGACTCAAGTACAATAAGAAAATGAAACAAAAGACAAAGGTAAATTTAAAATAGACATTGAAAAAGTAAAGAAGGAGATGAATCAAAAATGGAAAAGGAAAGCTTAAGATGGAAATATTAGAGAAATTAGAGTTGAGATCACCCAATCCAATGAATAAGGTGATCATGTCATCTCAAACTAAGAAAGAAAGATATCTATGGAACTGTATATTTAATTATTATATCATACATTAGTTTCTTGCATTAAATGTTCCAAAGTTCATATTTTCATATATTAAGATGCATAGAAAAAAAATTATGAAGGGATGCTGAACATTAGTAGAAATTGTATATGTTGATCAAGCATTGCAACATGGACCAAGCACTTCAGAAGTAAAATGATATAGAGGTCAAGTAAAATGGAAGAGATTGAGCTATAAAATAAAGACTTATTTCAAAGGCACCAATGTTGACCAAGACAATTGGGTTTCACCTACATGAGTACAAAACATTAGTGGACACCTTGAATCCACTAGAAGAAGGTATATATCAAAATTTTAAGATATTGGCTTGCACCTTAAAGATGAATTTTAAGAGAAAAAAGAAATTTTGTGATTTGAGTGACTAGAAAAAGATTCCAAGAGAAATTTGGATGAGAAAATTAAACAAGTGAAGATTTGAACTGAGCTGAGGAATTCAAAGAAGATACGAAGGTTCATCTATACTAGGAACTAGCCAAGAGGTTAGTTAAATCCAACTAGTGAAGAGTGACACTTCTCCTCCACCAAAGTTTTGTGCTATTCCAAAAATTGCAATGAAAGGAGATTCAATAGGTGATCTATCCTAGATAGCAACCAAATTTATTATGATCCATGATGTAAGGGTAAAAGCACAAACCTGTGTCACCCTTTTACAAAGGAAAAGACTAACAAAAGTATAACTATTTACCTACAATGAAATAAAACTAGTATTATTATTAAGAATTTGAAAATGAAGTAAACTAAGTAAATGTGTAAAAAAGGATGAAGTTTAGGATTATAATTTTAATAATTATTTGAAATAAGAAATGATATATTTTCCTATTTATTAAAGATAACTATTTAGTTGCAGAAAAATGCTAGAAATTAGGGGTCTAGTTCCCACAACAAAATGACATCAAAATAAACTTGTTTGCCTATGATCTTAGAATATGTTATAGATAACATATGTACGTAGAACAATCAAGACTAAAAATTGTCTTTAGACCTATATTTTCTCTTTTATAATGATTAGAATTTTAACTTATTCAAATCGATAGTTTTCATCTCCTACCACATTTTCCAAAATAAATCTATTCCAACCAAAATAAAAAATTATATTTTTGAAGAGAACTCTCTCCTCTAGAACATCATATAATTTTTATATTTTTTTGGTATGATTTAATATTTTTTTCTTTCTCAAAATTGATATCTTCTCGAGTGTTAAAATATGTACTTGTAATTTTTTTAAATTAGAACTTACTATATCTAATTAAAACACTATGAACTCTATATGAGAATATTCATGACTTTCAGCTCTATAAAATGGTGTTTATATGTTATTAAAAAAATATCATAAAAAATAGTAAGAGTTATTGAAATGTCATTTTTCTAAAATAATTTTATTTCTTTAGTAATTTGATACTAACTAGTACAAAGCATGCATTTAATAGATATTTCCAATTGGAAAAGTGTGAGACAATATATGAATTAGCTAGAATAAATTTATCAAGATCATATATTTGAACAAAATTGATATTTTGATAGAAATACTCAAATTCAGTTGTTCTGATAAGTCAGCCTAAAAGGTGACACAGGTTTGTACTTTTACAAGTAAGGAGTTGTTATATGTGTAAGATTGGATAAGTAGGAGATTAAGATACAAGAAAAGCATATGAGAAGTTATGTAATGAAGCAATATTGATGAAAAATTTAATGTCATTGAAAGGAAAGGGTTAATTCATGCCCAAGAATTTCCAAGGAATTTCAAGATTGAATGTATTAAAATTATTTTAAGAAGGATTCATGATATCAAGATTTGGTTACAAAATAGACCTATGGAGATCACAAAAAAATGATTCATAAAGTTACAAGCTACCCATCCCAATAAGAAGAAAACTATGTGATGCCCAAGTCAAGAGGTAATTAAGGAAAACATAGGTGCTGACTGGAATGGACGGGGTTTGACCATTATAAACATTTTCTATCCACTAATAATTTTTTTTGTGAGAGTTATAGCTCACAAATTTTACTAGCCAAGCAGACTAAATTGTGTGTCATGTATGGAAGTGGATCAAGCATGGAAGATAGTAATGAAAAATCATGAATATGATCTTGTTGAGCTCCAAAGACTAATATCAGAAGAAAATATGTATGTTGGAAATATAAGAGGAGTAACTAAGAGGGGAGGGGTGAATTAGTTACTACAAAAATAAATCCAAAATCCCTTATATTTAGTACAAAATAATCTCTAAATACTAAACTCTTTTGATGCTTGAAAAGCATACATAAAATGTTGTAACTTGATAGCTACTGAATATGCTCGAAAAATACTTAACATGAAAAGTTTAGATTTTATTTGTGATTTACTTATTAATTTAAATTAGTTAAAAATTCATAAAAGAAATAACATGAACAAAATTGATACTAAGATTTTAATGTGGAAATCCAATTTGGAAAAAACCACCCATTGTAACTAGTTACAAATTTTCACTCTTCTGAAGTGAGCCCTATTAGGAGCCAACCATGTTAAAAGTTACAAAATGCATCTTTTAGGTGTGACCCTTTTAAAGGATTTAATCACCCTAGTAGTAGTGGCCTTGTTAGAGGCTTTTAGATAATTTAATAGAACTGCCACTTTGTTAGAGGATTTATAAATAACATGTTAAGCCAACTTTGTTAAGAGATTTAGATTACTGCTACAATGGTTAGAGAGTAACAATAACAAGATCTAATTTGGATGAAACTATATTTATGATTATAGATCTCAATTTTGGCTTGTATACTTGATCCTTCCTAATTAATTACATCTTTTTCGCTTCTAAAGGATATTCTGCTTAGCCATCTGATTTGCTTCCTTTTAGTATCATCAAATCTTCAATTATCAACTTGACATTACATTTATATCATTCATATTGTCAAGTCAGCTCAAATACAACTTAGAATAATTAATATTCATCTTCTCAGTCAGCTAGAATCAATAGATAAATTAATTACACTCAATATGTCAAAATAAGAAAATCCTTCATTAGCCGACCCTGCTCAGTAGATAATAACTCAAAAATGATTTTCTTGTGTTAACCAAGTGAACTTGGTTAACATTAGTTCCATCCAACATTCCTCCATTAACTGAGTGAGCTCAGTTAACACTCCTCTTCGTAGACTTTCCTTTGATGCTCGAGTGAACTTGGTAGACACTACCTTCTAAATTAAACAAACTCTAGAATGCTCGATAGCCACAGAAAACTATCTTCAATGTTTAAGTGAGCTTAGCATATATTGACTAATGGGTATGTGCAGGGTCATGGTCAACCAAACTATGCCTTTAAGTGGCAATAAAACATTACAAAATTAAAGTTTTGTCAACTAGATGTGCAATTTTCTACTTGTTATTAACTTTATATCAAAAAGTTGAGAGAAGAGAATCTCTAGCAAATTGAATCTAGTTTCTAAAGTACTAGGACTTAGCTCAAAAAGAAAAAACACATTGATTGGTCAAAATTTTGAATTTTAATGCAATATTACTAAAATTTTAAAACAAAAATAAGAAGTAGACGTATTTCTGACCACTTTAATCAAAATTAAATGATAATATTTTTTAATAATATTCTAGCTATAAGTAGTAGACTCATGCCTAGATGTGATGCATATTTTTGGGTATTTTTATTCTAAATAAATAATAATTAATTAATTTTTGACTTTAGCATTTTTGCAATAAAAAAACTCTTGTGTCTGACCACCTTAACTAATTCAAAACTCTATAAAATTCAAATTTTCATTTTTTTCCCTTATAGTAGAAGAAACATAGAATTTGATGCATCTTTTGGATTTAAAAAATGTTGTACCATTTGAAAGTTATAGTTATTTTTAAAGTAGTGTGTCAATTAGAACTTTATACGTAACTCGATTAAAAAATAAGTAATAATTACTTACTAAAATCATAATTTGACAAACCTTACATTTATGGAAAGATAAGATCATTCTTAAGAAACCCTTTTCATTTCATCAAATTTTGGTAAAAAAAAAGTCATTAGCTACATATTTGAAATAAAAATCATATAAAAATAGGCCAAAAGCACATTTTTAGGATGTTTTTAAAGTTGACCATATAGGTTTGGTATCAAAATATATAGTAGACCTTATAAAGATATTAATTATTTCCATTTAGTATCAAGGTAGGTGGGAAAAGAGTTGGAATAGATTTTGAAATGGTTTAAGATATTTCAGAACTATAAATTTTTTAGATAGCCACTTTTTGGCACACCATGATCTTACACATACCCTGATGATAATATGACATTTTTTGTAACATCAAAGATAATACACAATTAATCAATTGTTTCAACAATGTCATCTATCAGAAAAGCAAAGAATTCAATGTGTAAGTTTGTATCGCTCATTATATGTATTCTTTTACATCCATAATTATTTTCCTAGTATTGGTGATATTTTTTGTGAAAAAAATAATAATATTAGACAAATAAGTGATTATATTACTCAATTAGGAGAAAATTTTGAAAATGTCATGGATACTTACTTTGAGGAATTTGAGCAAAGAATAAAAATTAGGATGAGAATACCTGAAGAATTGATTACAAGGTATTACAGTGACATATGTTTTCTTTTAGATATAGATAATACATTTGGAGATGCAAAAAATTTGATGAAGGCTTGGTTATACTATTTTTATTATGTTGATAGTGACTTAGTCAATGCAAAAATTATTGCACTATTGAAAGAAGAAATAGACATTAATATTAAATCCTTTGGAAGATATGAGGAAACTAAGGATAGAATAACTATAAATATTAAGATAATTTCTAAGGAAAAGAAAAGGAAAAGAATGATAGAAGACCTAGAAGCAAAGCTAGGCACCCTAGGAAAGGGAAAGGAACCTTTGTAGATTGCATGAGTTCTTTGAGGGGAGGAAGAAGAGGACAACGGTGATGAGGAAGAGGAAGAAGAAGGGGGAGGCAAGGGTAAAGACATATTTGTGGTCACTCCACCAAGTAAGAAGGCTAAAAGAACTAAAAAGAAGCCAATGGTGATACCCCTCTCTCCTCCACCACTAACTAAGCCAAGAACTAGGGTAGCTCTAGTGTCAAGAAACTTGCAAAATAAAGAGTAGTAGATACTAATAAGCCCAGTCAACCTAAAACAAAGAGAAGGAGATTGGTCAGAGGACCACCCATAAGGAAAACAAGGTCTATTGACGAGGTATGGGTAGATTTTAGAAGATCTTCAAGATTATCTAATATTAGATTTGTAACATATGATACATTGGATAATACTAATAGAACCAAAATTAAGGATGATATGGTAGATACGATTGCAAATAATGAGCTAGACCCAAGTGAAATTGAGAAGAAAATCCTCAAGGATTTATGCGAAAAGTTGGAAAGAAGATGGTAGTAGGTAGAAGAAGAAGAGAAAAAGATAAAAACTCACAATTTAGTCAAAGTTATATCTAATCTATCCCATGATCAATAGGAAACATTTTTGGCAAAGTACAAGAGTAGATATTTTACCTAAGTGTAGAATTTTTTTGATTTTATAAAATAAGATGGAAGATCTAGAACAACTAGATGAATTGCTTTGGAAAAACACTATTGGGTTATTAACCAAGGGAGAAGATACTGAGAAAGGATCTGAGACCATTACCATTGAAGATAATTGTCATGCCCAAAATACGAAGGCAAAAACACAAAATTTTAAATTTAATATTTACTAGATCTAACATCTAATAATAGTTTAATGAAAAAGATGTTCCTACTATACTTACAACAAATTTTTTTTATTAACAAGCACAATTAATGTTCACATATCAAATTTCATTATACTATCTCAAAGATTGAGACTAACTTAAAAAATAAAAATCAAAACTAATATTTAAAAATATCATAATAATTAAATTATATACAAAAGATAAAATTCCAAACTAACTAATGACTAAATAACTTATACTAACTGTAACTAAGATTAACTAAACATTAAAATTAAAATAAACCCACTAATATCAATAATCATTAAATTTAAACTCTCTTTTTTTTTGTTTTTAATAAAAAACAACTAATTTAATTTAAAACTAAACTAAAATTAATTTAATCTTAACTTAAATTAAAACAAAACTTATTTTATATTTTTTAACAAAACACAATCCTAAAACTAACTAACAATCTAGTCAAAGATCTTAATTAAAAATAATTTCCATCCTAAAACTAACCTAACACTAACTCTCTTAGTGATAAAAAAAATAAAATCCTAAACTAACCTACACGTGCATCTTCTTTCAAAAGCCAAGCCCTTTTACAAACACATCATGCTAGCCAAGACTCCTTCACACAGGCCAAGGACTTGCAAGGTAATAAGTGCAAAGTAAAAAAACAACTTAATTTTTTTAAAGTAAAGAATAGGTCCTTCCAAATTTGCATGGAGAAGACATGAATTGAGAAAAGACTCTTGTCACAATCAAAGTTAAACCAAGCCCTTTTTCAATCCCCCATATTCATTGGCCAAATCAACTGAAAGGGACAACTATGGTGCAAGAGCCAAAGACTTCATTTTCTTTTGCTTGCAAGAATTCACTCAGAGTGGAGGACAAAGAGATTAAGTGCCTAGGTCAAATTAAAAAAAAGGCAAAGTGAAAAGGCATTTAAGACATTGACTTAGCTATTTTTTGTTTGTTTTAAAAATCCACATTTCTAGAACATCAATGGCACCTAGAACAAGTAGGGTGGATTTATATCATAAAGAAAAGTTGGTAAAAAAGATATTTGTTAGTTTAATAAGTTAAATATTTTTGTTTAGATTGATTATATTTATTTTATATTTATTTATCCAATTGTTAAATTATTTGTATTATTCAATAAGAATATTTAGGGGACTCTTTAAAGATTCTCTATTACCAAAGGGGGAATTAGTTCTTTCCCTCATACAAAAGACAAAGAGTTTTTGGCTCAAGGTTGTATTTTTTTTTTGCAAGTTCTTATTTATGCTAAGTGTGAAATTTCAATCAACTTATTTTTTAACAAGAGGGATATATATATATATATATATATATATATATATATATATATATATATATATATATATATATATATATATATATATATATATATATATATATATATATATATATATATATATATATATATATATATATATATAGTAGGACTAGTTACAACCTAGTTAAACCAAGAATTTGAATGATCCATTTTAAAAACAATGCAAGATTGGTTTTAGTTTTCTATAATCACGAAAAATGAATCTACAATCATAACATAATTTTCATCTCAACATATATGAAAATTGAATTTTGCATAATTGAACATCATCATTTCATCTTATTTTTGATATACATTTATATAACTGAAATATATGAAAACCTCATTAGAAGTGATAATACTCAATCACTATTTTATTGACAACCTGATTCAAAGGCTCTGGCGAGAAAGAACTAGGAAGAAAACCCAGTGTCGTTGCCATTACAACAAAGGTTTTAAATACAATTTACATAGGATTTCAATCCCAAAATTTCAACAATCAAATTTAAATTTCCTTCATGGCCCTTAACAATGGACCCATTTCATTTCCTATAATACATCGTTGAGGTCATGGAGGGAATGAAAATTGACTAGGTGACAAACAAATATAACAAGGAAAAAAATTAGACATTCATATCCATACTAGGTTTTCACAATAGGATTCAACATTGAATCAAAACTAGGGAAAGGTGGATTTTTCCAATAGGAGATGTCAGACACAACACCAAAATAGGTGCCCAATCAGGGCTATAACTCAAGAACTTCCATTCTTTCATTCTTACATGTCAAAACTCATATGTGGTTTGTGCTAATAGGTAGGGACCCATAACACCCTATCCTCTCTCCCTTTTCTTGTCCTGAGAAGAGACTCTACACTGTTGGAGTCCAACTAAATACCTTTCCCGCAATTGGCCACTTCTGCCCTATCCAAGGGTGAGTAATGCCAAAACACCCATACAAGAATACTTTGAAATTCAAGCAAAACATGAAGGAAAAAAATTGAAGAAAACATGTGTTTTAATACTTCCCAAGAATACCCAACATACATACAAGCATACCAATGAATGACACAATAACATAAGCATGAACCAAGCATGAAACAACATGAGCAACATGAACAACATGAAAAAAGGAGATGAATAACTCCTACCTTCACAAAGAGGTTATGGTAAATTGAACAAATTGAGAAGAGCTTTTCCTTCCTTGCCTTCAATCTTCCAAAACTTCTTTCTAAAAGTAGAGATTGGGTAACAACCAAAACTACTCAAAAAAAGCCTCCTAAATAAGATCCAAACTCAACCACCTAAAAAGGGCAATAACTTCCCCCACTTGCCTAAAAATCTAGAGGTTTCCAACTCAACCAAACCTAAGGTTAACCTCTAAGTGGAGTTGAGTTTATTCAACCCATGGTAACAACTTTCAATTTTTGCACTAAGGCAAAAATAAACTTTTTGAATGACCATAAAAGTCAACAAAAGGGGCTAGGGGGGTGGAAAATTCCCCCAACCCATACCCATACCCCTTGGGTATTAAGATTTCATGATTTAAGGCCTTAGGAATTACTTGAGACCAAACAAATGCTAGGAATATTTAGGAGCATCTAACAACTCCAAAATGCAGATTACACACTAATCTAGATTATGGGTAACTAAACTTGATTAAAAATAGATTGGCAAAAAGGGCACTAACCTAGTACAACTTAGGTCCATAGGTTACATAGTTAACCCTAACTAGCATGGTGAAATGCATAAACAATTCACAAGTGTCAAGTGACACTATAAAAATACTATTACAAAATGATAACATTAACTAAATTACAGATAGATACATTTAGACATCTCACAATACAATTAAGATATTAAAAACAAGGTTTCCAGGAATGGCACATAGGGATCAGTTTCGTTCCTCCATCAGGTTTCTTGACTAAAATATCTTGCACACTCATTGCACACATCAGTAGCCCCATAAAATCACATGTGCATATATTGAAAGCTTATTTGGATCGTTACATAAATCAAAACATGAATCTCTTACATAATTAACTGTTTAATTGATTTCTACTCACATTTAATCATCAAAAATTACACAATCAATAAAACGTAACTTATTCATTAATTTAGATTAAAATGCTAGAAAAATCATCATTGGGCATGCATATACCTAACATCATAAAAATTGTCATTTGAGGAATATTGAACTATCGCGACATAAAACTTAATCATTAGGATATCAAAATCAACACCCTTATCATTAGGTCAAAATGCCTTGTATCATTGTTAGTAAAATTTTAATGTTTAAACAATCAAGATAATGTAGTTTGTTCTTGAATTACTTAATTATTTAAAACATGAATGTATTGGGATCTCAATTCTCATTAGGACATCTAAACCATAAAATATTATTTCATATCCATTTTGATCACCTACAACAAATTTAACAAGGAAATTCATATTTAATAAGTACATATGGTGAGGGACCTTACAATGATCAAAATAGTTGAGAAATTTCAGGTATGTTGAGTTCACAAGGAAACATATCACTAGTATATCCTAACACTCTTAACACTCTAGGGGCCATGAAATCAAGGCTCATAGGTAAAATTACATAAATTGAGATAAAGGACATAAGTATAGATAGTCAAACCTTGTCAACACATTGAATAAAGAAAAATAAAGAGATGAGTGGAGTTGAGCCGAGTGCAACCATTTTTTCCTTGAGCACTAATGCATAAACATGACCAAGTGATGAAAATACCTCATCAACTCCCAAAGAAGTATCAAGTAGTAGCACTTCTTCATAGAGTAAAGGAAAAGTAATAAAAGAAACCTCACTAGATATTGAAGTTAGTCTTGATGAAGTAATTAAAATGCCACAATTAGATCTCACAAATTTTTTATTAGAGTAGATAACTATGTTACAAGAAATTTTGGCAAAGAAGAAAAGGCAAGAATAGATAAGAAGAGAGAACAAACAAAAGTAGGTATTAAATTATGTTAAGAACATTTTTGTTGATGCTTTTGATATTCAAAATTTTGATGATGAAGCCCCAGTTATTACTGAGCTTGTAAATATTGTTGAACAAAAAAATGTTGGTAATATAGAATCTAATAATAAATTTCTCAACT
Source organism: Cupressus sempervirens (assembly GCA_028749045.1). Taxonomy (NCBI): domain Eukaryota; kingdom Viridiplantae; phylum Streptophyta; class Pinopsida; order Cupressales; family Cupressaceae; genus Cupressus; species Cupressus sempervirens. Next base: position 396,981,455 of record CM053786.1, read on the forward strand.
AGTTAATAAGAAGATTTAAATGTAAGGTTGTGGACAAAGTTTCCATAACGATTTTCAAACTAAAATTTTAGTTACAAGAACATGTATAGATTATGATAAAACTTATACAAAAAGTACAACATTTTGTTAGATGTGCCAAGATTTAAAAATGATATTTAGGCAAAAATTCACTACATTCAAGTTGGGATAGAGAGATCCAACAATATTATTTTGTAGTCAATAGTTCATCTAGTACTAAACACTACAATAAGTTATTGAATGCTCAACGAACATTGGCTGAGCTTTAGCTAGATGACAACAATACAAGATCTAAATTTATTTTCATTCAAGAAATGTTGATACATCATTTAGAGGTCATGTAAAGGGAGATGCAATCAGCCTAAGATATTATCAAAGAATATCACAATGTTTTAGTGTTTGATTTCTTAATTTACTTAGTTGTATAATTACAATTGCAAAATCACATTTTGGAGGTAGCAAGAATCACATGGGATCATGCACTATATATGATCACCCGGGTTCATCATACATTCATTGATAAATATGGTTTCCTTCCACCCATTCTACCCTAGAAGCCATGACAAAAGTTTTTAAAAACAAAGGGGGAATGATTGTCTTTATTTATTATTCACTTTGGCGTAAGTCATTAAACTTAGGGGGAGCACTCATATGAGACTATGTATGAGATTGTATTTGTAATGATACAATTATGAAAAATAAAAATTATCACTAATTTCAAAGGGGAAGATTTTTGGCATCTCTAATTTTTATTGTCTATTACTATTAAGCATTTAGTCATTTACTAGGTAGGGTTAGATAGTCATCACTATGACTAAGCTACTCTATATAGGCTGAGTCATGTACATAAGTATGTGTGTACTAATCTCTCTAGAAGCCAAGTACGTAAATGGTCATCTATTATTTTCTATATGATCTAAGCTCAAAACCTACCAATTAGGTCAAGCATATAAGTATTGAGTTACATAGTACATGTCGAGCATAACAAAAATCAAGCATCAACAATATTGAGCATCAGAAAATTGTAAGTCCTAAGCAATATAGAGTATACATAAAATTTAGAAATGATACATGCTTTGAACTAAATAATTTTGAAGCCAACATGGAAAGAAAATTTAATCTTAGTAGAGGTTGTTATAGAGAGTTTTACACATTTATGATGTGGATCACATATCTCTATATTTTGTCAGCAAGGATTCTAATTAAGAGGAAAAAAATGGAATCATCTAGAAAATTATTTATGCAACTTTCTAAATAGGGAAGATTTCAACTTAGATCTAAGTTGGAAGAAGACCCTAGACCAAAACAAGATACTATGAAGATGAAAATTTATGTGAACATTGTGACATACAAGGAGTAATATGTGAATGGTAAAGTGAAGGATCAAAATTAGATTAGAAGACAATGGAAGTGTTTTGTTACCTCTTAGTAGAGCAAGTCACCTATTCATAGTAGTGAAGAGGAAGAAAAGTTTTATTAAATCAGAAGTGAGGATCAGTTTGTGAGGAGAAGATTGAAAATTAGCTTACAAAACATAGCAAAATTCAAGTACTGAATTAGTTTTAATCAACTTGAATTAGGGTAAATCTCGTAATAGAGTGGTCTTAATTGATCTTTATAAATCTCCTAATAGATTCCTTACTTTATTCTAAGTGTTAAATCCTCCAAAAATATGAGACCTAGCAGTATCAAACTCTTTTAACATGGTATACCCCTTATAGGGTAGATCATATATTATGATCAAACATTGGAACCCTAATAGGTTAACTTTATTAGTGCAGTAGTGAAGATTTGTGGTTGTCATCCCCACCCCAATTTTACCTACACCTTGGAGGTTTTATGGGTAAAAAATATTGTGTTATGTGTTTATTTTCATAATGTGATAGATTAAGATTTACATGTTACAACAAGTTTATTGATAGAAGTTTTACATGTACAAGACATCTACTGAATCTGTGAATGAATTGTTGAAAATTAAAAGTGCTTAATATTCTAATTCACCACACACCCTTAGTATCTTGTTATCTTATTTATACTTGCATCAATCAACAACATGTACATGTGTGCCATGTGTGTAAGGGACACAAGTGCACATTAAGACACTTATAGATCTTTTTTGTGAGTTTTGTTAGTTTTCTTCTAGACAAGTCATGTTTGTAATGTTCTCTTAGGTTTTCCTAATTAATACTACTAATATTTTTTCTTTCATAAAAATAAATGGCATCATATTTAACTTCTATTTCCATAAATATTGTACCTAAACCAATAGCGTTAAGATATTTGGGAGCACCAAAGAAGTCCACATTCAAAGATAAACACTCAAAAATATGATATTCCAAGTTAGGACACATTAACTAGAATGCCTTCCTATTATTTTTCAAAAAGCCCAAGGAAATCCTAGCAATGGTTTGTGCATTGATCATAAGTGGGCTAGTAAATGAAACTTCTCATCCAGTATCTGTTGAATAATCAGAATTGATAATGACTCTAGCACATGACTACATAAAATAATGAAAAGTGGTTAAAAGTGTAATAGGAGGAATTATCCTAGACATAAGGCCAAAAAAAATTGAGAGGTTCTTTCATCCACCAAGGGTATATCAATATTTACAGATCACTTATTACATGGATAACATGTGCTATAAAGAGAATTAGTTAGAAGAAAGTGATTTGGTACAAGCACTAGTACATTAGGCCCCCATTTTTGACCAAAATTTATGACCAAAGGCCTATTTGGGTTGTTATATTCATTTTTTTTGAAAAAATGGGCCCAATATGGTCAAAATTTTGACCAAATTTTGACTATGGTAAAATTGTTGAAATTTTGACCTTCAGAACATAAGAAAAAAGCTCACGATAGTGTTAATTTTGTTTTGGGGTGCACCGTGACTATAATGGGCAGGAGTTTGGTGCAGGGTCAATAGGAGAGGAGAAAGGAGCTAAGAATCTGGTCATTAGATATCATTCCAAGTTTTTTATCTATCAAAAAGTTACAGAGGTGAATTCCAAAGCTATTCAATGCTTTTACATTTTATCTTTCTCTTCTACTCATCGCAATTTAAAAAACAAAGCCACTGTTAATTTGTTAATTCTTTTAGGTCACAAAGTTGTTTTATAGATGACGTTTAGGTTCAGGGTTAGCATATATTTAAGTGCAAGGATAAAGCTATGGAAATTTTATATTTTTGATATAATACACTATTCATTTTTTGTATTTCTTTTGCATGCAGGGAATCTTGAGATGTCTTGGTATTGGAAAACTCTGAATCGGAAACAAAGAATGTAATATGACATAGCTATTCCCATTTTCTTTTTCACTCAAATTAGCAGCATTACCTCTAACAAAATTTGATCCAGACCCATTCACACAAGTTTGTGGCCATTTTACTATAGATTGCTTGCAAGACATTAAACAAGAACTCAATCTTTGGGAGGATTGATATATTGTACAATATTTGTATCTGCATTCCTTTCCTCTTCATTCCAGTAGTTAATTTTTATCTTTCTGTATGGCTTGCATCCACAACATGACCTTGTTGAGTTAGGAGTCTTTTTCACTACTTTATTTAAAGAAGAAAGGAATCTTAGCTTGCAAGTTTTCAAAAGAACTTCATTGTAGAGTTTGGAGCCCCAACAATGTAAATACTATGAGGAAACTATACGAAATGCATTGTTATAAGTTATACAACCTTTCTTGGTGCAATCTAGAAGTATCATTTTAAGGAACTATTTCTCCAAAATAGAAAATTTAATGTAGTGATTCTAGCAGATGACATGCAGATGGGTATGCTTGTGTGGGAGAAAAAAGAAGAACAAAAGAAGCAATTTTCTTTATCATCTCTGGCTAAAGATGCAACTCATACTCTTGAAGCTATGTTATATTCTCTCATAGATAGTCCTGCTATAAATAATTATTCATTTTTTCCCTCATGCTTGTGCTTTGAATGATTAGGAGTCACATGTATCTTGTTGGTGTTTCAAACTGTTGAAACTACCAAGCAACAAAATGCTTAATATCATAGTGAAATGACTCACACAATCTAGGGATTAGCCAATTCCCAATATCAACTATATGAATGAATCACTATAACCCAACTTCAACAAAACCAAATGATGGTTTCCTACTCTTCTTGCTCTACTAAACCAAGGTGGTTATACTTAGGGATAATTCTAATGCAACTATGTATGAAATTATCTTAGTTTCATTCTTATTCTCATCTGTTACCTTCACATACATACACAACTCACTTCAATTCTTCAATGCTCTCAAACTTATACACATCCCTTATCAGCAGATCTGGTCATAATTCTCGTAAAATTTACAAATATTCCTTGAAATAACAGCTACCTAAGACTCAGGAATTAGATATAAATGAGTTGATACCAGCATTTATAATTCTTGAATAGGACTGAAATAATTTTGATTTTATAAGATGAATTGATATGTAGCAGCAGAATTCATCCTTGTTTACTTCTTTTTTATAGGACCAGTGCCTTATCCATTGGGAAAGAAATTGACTATTGGTGGGAGATCTAATTTAATCCTTGTTTACTTTAATCGTGTGGCAGATAATTGAAACAACCTTTAAGAATGCAATGGTGGGTCCCTTGCTTGTTAACTCACTATACTTATTTATTGCACATCTCCTCATAGCGAGTTAGCGAGCGTCGTCAATCTAGATTTGATCTTGTGGTAAAAAATTTAACACAATAGTGGTGGACCACCACTCACCAACTCACTATACATAACTTCCAAGCACTTCTTCATAGCGAGCTAACGATGGCCTTTGATCCTAGCTCAATCTCATGATTAGAAATCTTTATACTTTATACACAAGAAGTGGGTCCATGATAGCACTGTCGCTGAGCTGGCTCAACATGCTGGCACATATATATATTTTTAAATCTCTTGATGACATCACATGTCTTCAACCTCACTATGTTTATGAATTTTAGGTGGGTAGCTATGTTGCTACTAGCAAAAAAACAACAATTCGGCTAGCGACATGGCAAGCTCTGATGAATCAAAGTTTTTTGGCTCAAAGATATTTCAACAGGATGCCACCATGTAATTTGATCTACATAGCTCAGCCTTATCACATCACTCATTTAGGGCCCACCTTTGAGGATTTTTCAGTTACATTACCATTTTCTAAACAATCGCTACATCGCTACTGGCATAAAAATGACAAATTGAGCTAGCGATATGGCAAGTTTCGATAAGCACTTTAAAAACAACACCCAGAAAAAGAAACTACAAAAGACAATAACCTCCAGAGGGACAAAAGTGAAACATGCAACATATCTTCCTTGGGATCCTCAAAATTACTTCTGATCTCACAATGATGTCATCTTTGGAAAATTTGAGCATTCGCTATATTGCCACTAACAAGTCGCAAGTGTTTTCAATTAGCAACTTGGCGAATTGCCAGATAAAATTAAACTCCGGTGACACCACTTGCAAATATTTCGACATTCCTTTCTTCTTGAAACAGACTGGTTTGGGACATAGTACATGGTCAATAGATCTTCCTGCCAACACATTTTGTGGCACCAGACTCCACTTTTTAGTATCGCACATAATTCTCTGATGGTTGCTACCTCGCTATGTGTAGCATACGAGGATCTTGCCATAGTGAACATGTGACAACCATAGATTCAAATCAGATTAGATGGCAAGATTAAAACCCCTTTTTCAAAAGACTTAACAACGGCGATGAAGCAGGTGGGAAAAGAATATTTGCTCCTTGTTTTTTTTTTTTTTCTTTTTTTAAAAAAAAATTCATGCTAGGAAAAACTTAAAAGAACAAACCTAAGGCTTTTCACAGATTTTTCAAAGGTATCAAAATATACTATGCCAAAACCTAAAGCCCTATGACTTATCGAAAACTTCTCATTTGATTTTTTTATGATCCTAAGAAAATTTGATTCACAAAACATCAGACCAACATATTTGATGTACTCATTAAAAGATACTTTGTCCTCAACTAAGGGATCATTTTTGTACAATTTAATGTGAATAGAATGCAAATTGTATTGCATATTTATCTGCTAGATGTTGGTTACGTTGATTTGACATAATAATTTTCTTAGAGGATATAGAAACTTACTGTTTGTAAACAACATGTATGTTCTTAGAAAAAAAAACCCATACCCATTGTAAACAATAGGTATGGACTTAATGCATATTTCATGAGTTGTGTTTCATAAAAACCCATACTCATCAGCTTGAATTGATTATTTAATACCCAATGCATTGAGGTGATGCTTACAATTTGAATTCATAACAACTATTTCTCATCAACTTAAATTGTCTGTTTAGTGCCCATTGCATTGACGTGACACTTACAAGGTTGAAGTATTGCAACTTCCTAGAAGGCCTACCTACTCAATTCCATGATGATCAAACTTTCCTTGATCCTTGGAAGAATGATGCAGGAACATCAAGGTCAAGGTTGAAGGCATGAGAAGACATTAAGGTCTCAAGATAACCAACATGACCATGTTAGAACAGTTGATGTATTAAGATCCTATGAAAGTCCTTTTTGATATGTTTGTAATCATTTTAGTTACATTTGAAAACATTAATTAACAAAAACCATATGTGTAGATATAAATATTAATCACAACATGTCCAATTTATTTGTAGGTATATTTTCCTGTGCAGAAAGACCACGCCTGACAATATGAACCCAGAACAAAATAATGAGACAATGGTTGCATTGTGGGCTCAGTTCTAAAGAAAACCTGATAAATGTTATTGTCCTTGCAAAAAGTGTAAGGGCTTAAATAATCGAAGAATTCTAATCACAATAGCCTAGAGTCATTGTAGGCAATATGGTCATGTTGAAGGGGGCCACAATTTTTTTCCATTGCTGAATGTGGATTTCCTACTGGAGGAACATGGAGGTGTGAATATCCAAGCTGAGGATAACACTCCCATTGAAGAAGATGATAATGTGCCAAAGGACATGATTGAAGAAGATGGTATTGAGGCAAGTGATGAAGAGGCTCACAATGATGGTGCTAGCAAATCTGATAATAATGATGAAGATGGTCTTGATATACCTTTACTTGAGAAGGCACACGAGCCCTTATACGAAGGCTCCTGAACAACTCTACTATTAGCTATAGTGTTGTTGGTGAACTTAAAGGTTATGAATAATATATCCAATGTAGCAATGTCATGTATGCTAAGGTATGTCATTTTTTTCATCTTCAATGTTAGCATACAATTACTATTCATTATATTAACAATGCATATTTATTGTTGTAGGTTGATTAGTGAGTTTTTGTTACCACCATCAAACGTTTTTCCTCGTTCGTACCAAGAATTATCTAACATTATGGATCAGATTGGAATGAAGTATCAGACAATACATGCATGTCCCAATGATCACATTCTTTATCATAAACAACATGAATTTGCAATAGAATGCCCTGATTGTCATGTTAGTAGATATCAGTCAGATCAAATAACAAAAAAAGTGCCTCACAAGGTTCTTCGGTACATTTCCATTATTCCACGTCTTGAATGATTATTCAAGTGCACTAGCTTGGCACAATTTATGGATTACCATGCACACAATAGAAGTTAGGATGACATTATGTGAATTCCTATCGATGGTTCTGCATTTAAAGAGATAGAAGAAACATGGTCACACTTTAAAGAAGAACCTCGTAATTTGAAACTTTCATTGGTGACGGACAGTGTCAATCCATATAGAGATATGAGATCTGTTTACTCAGTATGGCTTATTTTTGTTATTAACAATAACATTCCTCCTTGGATGTCCATAAAGAGGGAGCACATAATGTTGTCAATGATTGTGCCAGGTATTTTTTTATTTTATAGTTATATAAATTAATTTATAAATAGTGTATGAAAATGGTTATAATAATTATGTAATATTTATGTTCATTCAATTGCTAGGTAAATACCAAGTTAAAGATATGAACGTGTATATTGAGCCCCTAATTGATGAGTTGTTGAAGTTATGGAATGGCATTACTATGTATGACATATCTAGACCCATAGGACATCGACAATTTCAATTTCATGCAATGCTTATATGGACAATACATGATGCCCCTGGGGTAACTCATTTTTGCGGTATTTTATGTTGTTAAGATTACATATTTTTGGTATGTTATAGTGGTTACACATTACTATCGAATGCTTAAGTTGTGTGTGATCATTGTACATGATCCAATTATACATGATCTTTTAGGTCTTCAGACAAAAGGAAAATTTGCATGTCTAATTTGTGGTCCAAAGATGAAATGTTGTCATTTGAGAAGTTTAGGAAAGCAGGTGTTTGATGAGTTTAGACACTTTCTCCACCATAATCATAAGTATCGAATTGCCAAAAAACATCTTTTCAATGGGAAAGAAGAGACATCATCAAGGACATGAAGAATGACACCTCATTTATGGAAGTTGGAATACAATTGACTAAATCATCGAGGTAATGTTTACAATTTATATTTCAATATTGTCTTATATTTACTAATTTTGTAATTGATGCTCATGAAGGTCATCAAGGCATCAATGACCAACTTCCTAGAGGAATGCAAAGTTATCCTACTCAATTTAGTAGGTTAACATAATACAAGGATCTCCCAATCTCGCATTTGTTTGATGCTATGCATATTGGAAAGAAGGTAATAGAGACACTATGAAAAATGTTCGATGGAAGGCGTGATAGAGAAGAAATTGCTAAAATTTGTACTAACATTCATGAATCTAATCATGCACTGAAAGTTTTCATTGAATCAAATAGGAATGGAGACTTCATAAATACAAGTGCCCTTCCTTGGTTATTAACGAAGCAACAAAGCGATGCATTAAAAGAAGTCATAAAAAAACAAAATTTCCAATAGGATTTGCTGCAAATATAAGCACTCTTCTATAAAAGAAAGGTGATTTTGGACCAGGGTTGAAGACACATAATTGGCATACCTTCCTCAAGGTAAGTCATGTTTTCTATTTATAGTATATTTGTAAGATTGAATGTAGTACCAGTTGCATTATTTAATAATATATTGAAATGATCATTTTTTAATGATTGTAGTTCGTCCTACCTCTATCCCTTGCACAACAGTTTGACAATAGTATTAAACAAGTTATATATGATCTTGAAAAATATATGAGGTTAGAAGAGTGTTTTTTCTTAGATTTGTAGCTTTTATTTGAAATCTATTATATAATTTTATTGGACATCTCCTCTATGTGTTTTTGCATGTTGAATCTCTTTTAGGTGGTTATCATCTAAAGAAATTGATAAAAAAAGATATTAAATATTGGAAGAGAAAAATTCCACATCTTATGTGTGAAATGCAAAAGTGTTTACCTCCAATGTTTTTCAATGCTCAACAACACTACCTCATACATCAAGTTGAGGAGATTGAATTGTGTGGACCTGTACAAGCTAGATCAATGTGGATGGTTGAGAGGCACTTGAAATTTATGAAGGGCTTGGTTTGAAAAAGAGCACGTCCTGAGGGTTCTATGATAGAGGGATATATGATATACTAGACCATGGTGTATATCAGTGAATATCTTCCAAAGTTTGCAACAAGTATCCATGTAGATCGCATTTGGGATCCCAACTATAATGACAAATTCAAAGGGGAGTACCTAATGGGGAAAGGTAGATTGAGGAGGGTGACAGGTAATTATAAGTTTTTTTTTGTAATTTAAAAATTCTTATCCATCATCAATATATATATAAGTTGTTTCTAACTGGTGTAATTATCTTCTTTATAGTCGGTTGTGAGTCGAATGCACTACACTTGTACATTGCAAACAATCTTGATTGGATGACAGTGTGGATTGAATAGTCTCAAGAAAATGGTCACTCATTAAGATGGGATGGTGTTGCATCATTGGTTAAAGAAGCTCATCGTAATGGAGATCCCAATGTTATGCCAATGGTACTTGATCTAATATATGGCTTAAGAGATACAAAGGTATGCATAAGATCAAGTACCATTGGCGTAACAATTCTTATCCATCATCAATATATATAAGTTATTTCTAACTGGTGTAATTGTCTTCTTTATAGTTGGTCATGAGTGGGATACACTACACTTGTATATTGCAAACAATCTTGATTGGATGATATTGTGGATTGAACAGTCTCAAGAAAATGGTCGATCATTAAGATGGGATGGCATTGCATCATTGGTTAAAGAAGCTCATCATAATGGAGATCCCAATTTTATGCCAATGGTACTTGATCTAATATATGGCTTAAGAGATACAAAGGTATGCATAAGATTACTAATCATGAGACATAAGTTTAATATCAACTCATAGATCAATGAGAAGATTCTTGACATGTTTGAATAATTTTAGGTCAAACACCACAAAGCTATGTACTACCATGGCTATAAATATTGCACAAAAAAGTTATATGAAACGAAGAAAACATGTGATTCCAAGATAAGTATTGTCTTTCCGGTCACCAATATTTCATCTAGAACTGACATACATCCTCAACAATCTAAAAATTGATACTATGACATTTTGGATGATATACTTGAGTGTGACTTTGATTCATTCAAAATAGTTCTATTTTTTGTCAAATGGTTTAGATTACAACTGAATCAAAATGATCCTGATAGGACTATTATTGAACACAACAGTGGATTTACTATGATTAATACAAGGTCATTTGAGCCAGTAAAAGATGAGCCCTATGTTCTTCCAAGTCAATGCAAGCAAGTGTTTTACTTTGGTGTTCCAGACAAACTAGGTTGGCCATTTTTTGTTAGACACGACCCAAGAGGAAGGCCAATAAAGTATAATGTGATCGAAGAAGAAGATATTGAAGAAGCACAAGAGGAAGTAAATGATTATCAGCAATGACAATTACCCAGTGATGAAGAAGAAGAAGATGGTGATGATTTTGGTCATGCTAATGATAATGGCGATAATGATGATGATGATGCTGATGACGATCATGATCATGGTGATGAAGATGGTGATGATCATGGTGATGATGGTCATGATGATGATAGTGATCAAGAGGATGATGATGTTGATGAAGATGGTGGTGGTGATGATGATGATCAAAGTGACAAGTTCGATGATGATGATGATGATGATGATGATGACATGGATCAAGATCATGATGATCAATGAAATCTTCAGATATGATCAATGTCAACTATGATAGGGTCTTGTATGACCAAATATTTCTTTCCAAACCATATGTGCACATATAAACATTAAGTAGAACATGTCAAATATTTTTTTAGATATAAAAATTAGTTAAGGTAAATTTTTAACTTAAGACAAATGATTTACATATACAATCTATTTTATTATTAATATTTTTTTGGGTAAGTCTATTACTTTAATTTCGCCGCTAATTTCTAAGACTTACTAATTATTTTCATAGGGTGATATGGATGCACCATCTCAGACACCTTCAATAGAGGTAAACATTAATTATTGTAAAATTCAATGTTAATATATAAAAAAATGTCCTATTATTATGTTCTTCTCTTTATGGCTTTGGAGTTATTTTGATGAAAGTATACGAATATTTGATGTCACAAATGATAGGAAAAAGCTACAATGATTGCTGATCAAATGCAATCTGAAATACGGGCATCATATCTACATGACATTGGCCTTAGTACTACCCCTGTATTCATCACCCAACAAATTATGCAAAGATACACTGATGAGCTTGTTAGAATTATCATCAAGGGTGACAAAAGTGAAGAGAAAGACGCACTGAGAATAGAATTGGACCGCAGAATCCAATCTTTGAAAGTAAGCAGTAATAGAAGTTCAATAGATATTAATCTTTTATAGTATCTTATGGATCATGATCTCTAATTTTATGGGTTCTTGAATAGACATATGTGCCAGTTGCAAGGTCACATGGTGAACATGGTCAAGATTGTTGCGCACTACCTTTGTGTAAGTAACACTTTGTTTGTTTTGGTCAACATTATAACACTTACCTTTTTTTTTTTGGATGTTTTTTGCTAGTATCCCATTTGATATTTATCCATTGCAAATTTCTTTGCTAACAATATTCTATTCTTTAGCTCATGATGAAGTGTGGACTCCTCCTTCAGTTGGCGATCCACTATTGTCTGCTGCATTATCGGCAACAAGGACCATGCAAACATCATCGTCTATGCCTAGTAGAACTTGTAAAACCTTGTTTTGCTATATTTTTTAATGTGTTATATTTTGTAATGTCTTTCTACAAGTTGATGAACAAAGAAGTAGCATATTAGTGCTTAAATGATGTCTACAGAAGCTTGCATACACACAAACACATGCATACACACACCACACATACATACATACATACATACATACATACATACATACATACATACATACATACATATATATAGCCACACATAGAGAGAGATGGACATAGGCAAGGAGGTAGACCAACAAAGAGCAGTACTAAAATTGTCATTTAATTGTATGATGTTTCAGTTGATAGATCAATAGAGAGCAGTACTACTGAAGCTGATCCATTTCCTAGAGTAGTTCGTGTGATTAGTACTGGTTTGTACGGAGGGACATTGTTGCTGAATAAGAAAACTATGTTTCCATTAAGAGAACGAAAGCTTCAGGTGCTTTAAAATTGATATTATTTAAAGTGTAAATTTAGTTTACTTTTACATTACTCATTTTGGACTGATAAATCCTTTATGTTTTTGTAGGTAATAATGCTTTCTTTGAACATCCTTTTCATATGACATTGAGACTATTTGGACCCACCATACGTAAAAGGTACGTAGTTTCATATCATTGCTACATAATTTTTTTTTTCTTCTATTTATTGTAATACATTAAAGTTATTAATCTAACAATCTATTTGTTTTTAAAAAGGTGGAATTTACAAGTTGTGGAATTAAAAAATCAGCTGATTGCATCCATTGAGGAGAAATTTGGGAAAAACATTTTTGACACTGGCCTACTTCTGAAAAGAGCAGAAAAGCATATAAAGACTATGAGTGATCAATATAGAAGGGCTCTTAAGGATAACCCAAAGTACGATTGTCCTCCTATGATTACACCGATGGAGTGGAATGAAATAATAGAAGATGCAAAGCAGAAAGGGCTATGTGAAAATAAAGATAATGAAGCAGCAAAGGGCAAAAAGAGGTATGTCATTATAGTATTAAGTACATTGTAATCATGCACTAATTATTGATATTTGTAAATATATAATCTAAGATGTTTGAAATTTTTCATAGATTGCAAGACACATCTGTGGCTACAAAAGCGAGAATAGAAAAGGTTGGCCAACACAAACTTGGCTCTGGTGGCTATATGAATCTGCAGTCTCGAGTTGTAAGTAGAGAAATGAATTTTGTATTTTTTTATTAATATAATGTTGGAAACAGTTTTGTTTAATGAAACCATACATGGAAAATTGATGTTATCAAGCAAAAATCACAGGACATAGATTTCAATGTGGAGGTCACAGATGAAGATAGAAAAATTTCCTTGAAGAAAGGCTATAAAGTTGTGGTTGCATGCCTACGTGAAGAATTTGTAAGCCTTGCTCAACAATCTAGTGCACCAAATGATATCTCATAGGTAAATTGGTCAGATGAAAAGTAAATGAAATTAAATAGTTGAGAAGATTCTTTTTTGGTATTAGTTTTAAACATAAATTGACTACATAACAATGTGCATAACATTTTACTGCAGCCTTCATATCCTACCACAGAACCTGCTCCTGACGAAGGCCATGATGTGCATTATAGTGGTGGAGGTATTAATTTTCTATTGGAGATTAATTATGAAATTATGAATACAATTTAACATCTTAAATTGGAATTTCACGTGTATCCTTTTTTGGAATATTTCAGAGCATGTTGAATATCATGCTAAAGTAGTGGACCACGTTCCAAGTGTTCAACATGTTGACACGGTGGTAGATCAAAATGTTAATATAGATGATGTGGCATTGTTAGGTAAGAAAAATGCATTTTATGTTGTACTCGTACTTAATTTAAAACTTGTAATAGTTAGTAAAAGAAAAAGAGTATGCCAATTTATCTCATTCACTTGTTCTTGCCACAGAACCCCCTTTAGTGCAGCAACCTCCTACTCCTCCAAAAAGAAGGAGCCATCATAATTTGACATTACACATGCCAGAAGAGGAGGAGAATGAAGCAGATATGGATGCTCCTATGAGTACTTTTCTTAAGAGAGCTCAAAAAAACAAAAAAAAGAAATGATGTTTTAAAAATCTTCTTTGATAAACCTTGTTGGATAATGAAAGAACTTTGTTTTAAGTAATTTTGTATGAATGATGCATATTGCGATTTTTAGTTTATGTTAATGAATATTGTTATGTGTTAATGAAATTTTGATTAGTATTGTGTATTAATGAATTTTATATCATATTAATGAATGTTATGTGATTTTATTGATTGAATGTTATAGTTCATAAATGGATGAATGAATGAATGAAGTATGTAATTAAATGATAATGGGTACTTTAGATTGGTGTTAGGGGGAGGGGGGTGAGGCCAAATGAGCTTCCACCTTCATGTGGTTGGCCTTGTTAAGTAGAGAATATTATAGTATTCTTGAAACCAAGTGAAGCTCAAATTTGTTAAGTCTTCAAACGCACATCCCAATTCTCTTTCATGAGACTGAAGTTTTTTCACTTGGAATCTTCTCCTTGCAGTCATCTTTTGGTTCCTTGAACATATAGTTCTTGCTTAGTTTAAATCCCAATTATTATATATTTGTCCACATTGGAGTTAGTTTGGCATAGAAACCTGCATATTTTATTATATATATTTGGTTAACTGAAAGAAATGTAGAAAGCATTCACATAGTTGATGTCTAACAAAAGAATACATACACAATTCTTGATAACTTGATAAAAATGACAAAAATGTGAGTAATAGAAAAATCTTTACATCAAACATTCATTTTGTGGGCCCTTTTTGTTACATCATCTAGAATTGGCATAACACAATAATTTGATTCTTTTATCAATCTGATTCCTCAGAATAAGTGAGCATGAGGCTCGAAAGTGACGTGTGTCCTTCAGTTACCTGCAAGTTTACTTTCACTTGGGGATTTTCTTTGTCTTTATCATCGACTGTTAAAGAAATAGCTACACTTGCATGATCTTCTTCCTCATCTTATTCTAACATCTGCTCTGTAGACATGAATTTATCCTTCCACTTATTATAAACAATGTCATCTAGACAATCAAAATTCAAAACTTCTTTTTGTACAATTATCAGGGAATTTGCAATTGCCTCCATATTAACCAATTATTTTTGGATAGAGTTATAAAATATCTACACTTTAACCAACTCCCCATTTGTTATTTCCCATAACAGATGGCCAGCTTCATTTATAACCCTATTTATTCTCTCACAAAAAGCTTCATCTAGCTCCCTCTTCCATTCTACCTTTTATTTTATTTTATGAACTAACTTTAGACCACAAGAGAATAAATCAAAATTTTCTACAAAATACTTGGAAAGACAATTGGTTAATCTTCTATAGAAAGAATCTTGTTTACCATCAAAATCTTGCAACTTATTTAGTAAATCAAAAATTCCTTCTATCTGATGATATGTTGGATGAGTAATAGATATAGTTATACTGATACACATAGCAGTGATATCTGAGCTTCTCTCTATCCACTTCTGTACAATGGATCTGAAAATATCTTCATTTTGCTTTAATTCATCTCTAATTTCTGAAATCTTTGATAATTGATCAAAAAATGCAGGCCATTCTATCCTATCTATTAGATACATAATATCGTGCCTCAATTTTTCTTCATGTTGATTATTAAGCTCTACATGCATGGCATACAACTTATTCTTCTCTTCTTCAAAATCATCTGCAATATAGAACTAAGGTCTCTCTAGACTATCAAGTATCTCAATAATTGGAGTAGACTTGAAGGGTTCACTAGGTGCCCTTGGGGGGTATGCAATCCTAGGTTTGCTAGTCTCTCCCATTTTTTTTTTCCCTAGTACCTTCTCCATTTGAGATACTTTATTTTTTAGTGACTGTATCTATATACCCCTTTCGTCATATGCTTTCAAAACTTCTTCAAACCTAGCATTGAGTTGGGTAAATCTATCCTTTTCCTGGCCAGATACAACACCACCAAATTTTAGCATTTCTGAGGCCATTCCCATTATCTGTTGACCACCTCCCTCACTAGCCCTGTAAATTGTCAATGCACTAGTATGCAATGCAAAATAAAATTCCTACATTCTGGTCTTATCTCTTTTTTCAATTGACCAAATAACAAGGGCTTGGTGGTCATCACTAAATTTGACTCCTCTGTGAGCCTGTAATACCTCTTCTTTAGTTTCAAACTAGACATCCTTTTACTTCCTAACTCAATCGAAAACCAGGGCATTCACTATATCCCTTTCTGGAAAAATAATGACTCCTGACTATTTAATTATCTACCTCCTAGCCTCAGGGGTAACTTGGGAAAAATCATTCAAAAATTTAGATTTGACCTCCTTAATAATAGAATCTGACTTATCAGGTTGTTCTACATTTATTTTTTCACAAGTTTTTTCAAAATTTCCTATATTTAGCCTCCACAAAAATTGTGCAATTTCTCTAGACTTCACAAAATTTTCATCATTGATAAACCTCTCAGTGGCTTGGACAACTATAGGGTCAATATCCTTACCTTGGTAATCAACAATAGTTAAATCCAAGGAAGGTGTGGGTGGCTCCTGAGGCTCTCCAATCCCTAAATCTGTGGGGCTAACAATTACTCTTCCCTCTCCACCAAAATTTTTAAGTTGTTCTCTCAGAGATGTTTCATCATCAATTCTGATTGGAGACTAGCTTGGAGAATATTTTTCCACTTGGGAAGAAGACCCCTATTCTAACTTTCTTCTGTTTGGAGAGCTAGCTGTGGATGGACTTCCTGATATTGGCCTCTGATGCAGGGGTGCTTGTTGCACACTTTGAACCATGACATAACCTGCCCTTCTTTGCAATGTATACTGGCCAGGAGATACCACATTTCTACTATCTATTCTCTTCTGTACCTCTGTAGCTTTTTTTGGATAAGCCTTGACATATGCATCTTTCTTCTCATTCATGTCTTGTATTATCTTAGCAAAATTATTCATTAGTGCCTGCATCTTAGCTCCCCAATATTTCTTTTCTTTCAATGGATCATAATGGGTGTCAAATGCATTAATGAATTCTAGGGTTTTGCTATATACCACCCATTTCTCCTTTCTCAATTCCTACTCTTGCAGAGTAGAAACATTTCTAATCACATCCTCCAGGTAGTATACTTGGTGTACCATGTAGGAAGCTTTTATTCTCTCCCTTAAAAGGTCATAGAATCCTTTAGGGTCATTAAACATGGCATGAGATTATGCCATGTTATATCTATGTAGGAACAAATTGAGGTGTTTCCACCCTTTTCTGACAAAAAACCAAATCATGTACTATAGTAACAATTGAGAAAAATGTGTCCTTCTTAGACAACTCCCTCTCATCTATAGTGCCTATCTACCATAGGAGTTCAGCTATCCCTATCTTCAAAGACACGTGAAATGGCAGCACATGAGGCTTTCCCAAGAAGCCATATACTCTTATAAGTGTTGAAAAATTATAGGGAATGACGTCCCCCCAATTATGAGTTACCAGTAATCCTTTTGCATGGTCTTTGGGTCTGACCAATTCTAACAATGTTTGAGGGATTCTAGGGCTATCTCCTTTCAAAAGCAATCTCAGGCTAGATGCGAAATATCTATCAAATCTTACATAACTAGCATCTATGGCCTCTAATGTCATATCCACACTCCACAAATGCACTAGATTTCTCTCTCCATCCTTGGTTGTTTCCAACTCCATACCCTTGGAGAAGAAGGTGTATCCCTTGTACAAGAACACATGTATCAGCAATGAATACCAATAGAATGGTTTGTTCACTTTTCCCCTTACTATTCCAACCAAACCATTGTGAATCTCTTTTGCTATAAAAGTGGAAAAGTCTAGAATGGTAATCATTCCAAATTAAAGAATTTGAGCCATTATGAGAACAATTGAGCCTGGGATCTCCTCAGCTTCATCCATCCCAAGGATTTTAAAAAGAGAAGTATACAAAGAGCTTGGGTGTGCTAGTAGTAATCACAGACAAAGTTCCAACTCTAGCAGCATGCTCCTGCAATGTTCCTGTCCTCAATTATATTCTTTGTGCATCATATCTACCTTGTAAATCATCCATATCAATGATTTCATGCACAGTGTGATTAGGGTTAAGGTTGAAAACTTCACTGAATAACTTAGGGAAAACCCTAAAAAGATTGACTCCAGAATCATTTTTCATGCATCCTGTAATAGGATCATATTTCTTTGCCAAGTCATTCAACAGATCCCTATCCAAGAAAATTGAAGGAATTGTTATTTTTCCAATGTCAAATTCCCAGACATTGCTTATGGGAGTATCCAAATTTTGTTCTAAAATCCATTTTTTGAACAATTACAAACCCCCAATAGAGGCTTGGGCATCTCTTACATAGTTTTTCCTATCATAAAAACCCTTAGCCATAACTAACCTAGGGTTCTTAGGGATGAGTCCCCTCCCTTTAATTATTTCATTTACTGATAAGGGGAATTTTTCTAAGAAACCATCATGCACAACCCTTTTTAAATAATCAACTTGAGTAGAAAATTCCTTTCGTGGAGGCATTTTAAAAAATTCACACTTTTACGACAGAAAATTTTCAATTTGTATAGGTTACAGAATAATTACCTACTAAATTTTCCCTTCTTTCTTTGCAACTTTTTCTATAAATTCACTGAAACCCTTGACAAATCCTATGCTCTAGCTCCGAAAATCCTTTTTTCTCTAGGAAAATCTGCAATTGTATGCTTTAATAATGGTGATCTTCATTTTATACCAGTGCATTGAGGTCACATGAAGGAAACTTTGAATCAATTTAATTCTCACACTCGTTAGTTTTGTGTTATTTCTCAATTTTGAATCTGACCCGTCAATCTCTCTAGAGTCTCTAGGATCGGACAAATTTGTTTTAAAAATAAATTTCTCTTTTTGAAAAATCAAGTGCCCAACTACATGTCAAAAGGGCGCATGCCCACATTACTTAAAATTCATGGAACTTCTTATTGTGGGGATGCGCTATCCTTTGATCTTTTCCAGATCAATGGTAGATCAATAGTTTTGAATTGAATCAATGACCTGAGTCTGTGCCATGTGTTAGGCTTGTGCACTCCCGCATTTCTTATCTTGCGAGCATCTTCATAAAGCAGAAATGCACAGGCCATTGATCTAATTAAGATCAATAGCTGAGAAAATATCTGTGTAAGCTCATAAGGTAGGACTTGATATCACTGGGGACACATGTCTTCACGATGCATTCCCACTTTCCTTAATCTCCCTGCATGTTGATAAAGCAAGCCAGTGCCCTTTGTCGATCTAAAGAAGATCAATGGCTGATGGAAAATTCTTCAATAACCATTGCAATGTTCCTTTATCACAAAACACGTGACATTTCAAAATGGCATGACTCGGTCCATTGTGATACATGTCCACAACCTATTTACCTACATTATTAAAAACATATTACGATTCCTTAATGCAGGCAAATGCTAGCTTAAATCGACGGTGATTCAAGATTTTTGTATTTGGTGGCCCACTCAAATGATCCTGACCAATGAGAAAACACCTTTTCATGCATGTGCTCCAAAAAACTTGACTGCAGCATTCAAAAATTCCACGCCCATGATAGCATCACCTTTTGCTTGGCACATTTGGTACTTATCTTCCATGCTCGGTCCCACTATGCCATGCTTCGTGAGTGGCATTCTCGCAATGTTTATCTATTGCACATCTTAAAAATTCGAGTATGCTTCATCCATCTATCTCTCACAGATCAACAATGTTCATAACTTTTCCTCTTCATTCATATGAATATCCCTTGTGTCTTCACAAGGGATAGATGTCACTTAGGGTGCTTGCTCGATTTGTTTAAACCACGTTCATCTTCATCTTGCGGGCAAGAAACATCCATTGATCTACCCAAGATCAATGGTGAATCAACCTTACATATGTTACTTTATCTCATCACATTGCACCGACAAATTGGAAGGTGCCACCTAGTCAAACATATCCACATTGTAGAGAGCAAAGATAATACCTCTTAATTATTTCATACCCACGTAATCAAACTGTGCTATGTGCCCTCTTCTCACTTCTCCACATTTTGTAATGGCCTCACATCTGATAAATGTGGGAATGCAAGGTTCGTCGATCTAAACAAGATCAACAATCACCGAGACTTGCATGGTAAATTTAAAATGAAACTCTTTTAGATTCAAAACCACGTAAACCATGATTACCTTTAAACTTAAAATAGATTTAACAAAACATTATTTCATAACTGCATAAGGTTTAAAAGGTATGCCCTAAGCAAGAATTTGAGAAGAGGCTAAAGGATTTCAAAAGATGTGGCAAATTTGCATAAAGCAATAGGTTCTTGACTGGATTTTGCATATTAATTTGGGGTAAAAACTAGATTTAATATTGGTTCAAAATAAGACTTTGTCAGATAACTTAGAATGATAATTTATCATCATGGAATGTTTAGGCAAACTGAATGAAAGGTGTCAAAAACATTGAACACAATTTTTGCACTAACTCAACAACGGGGTACATAGGCTTCACAAATAAATTATAGGCCTAATTTTTTTTAATGGTTCTCAAAATTGACCAAGAAATTTTTAGTCCCAATGAGACCTACTACTAAGAAAGCTCAAGAAGTAGCCAAGCAAAAGCAAAACAAAGCAAGGAAAGCTATACAAAATGATGTCTCTGAGAAGAGACAAAGGAGAAGGTACATTTCTCCAACTAAATCATATGAAGAGAGGATAGAATTTGATGATAATAGCCAATTTAAAGTTGTAAGTCATAGTCCTTCTGATTTAGATTATCTATGTGAAAATATAAAGAATAATGTAGATTTGAGTGGATTTTCACATATTGGATTTGATAGACTTGGAAAGCTAGAAATGGATAAAGTAGAAGAGTGAGTATATGCCATGATGGTAACATTTAAGATGACTCTAATTGAGAATTTTAACTCTCTACCAAATACTTTATATGATAGAGTTGAGAAAAGATGGAAATATAGTCTTACAATAGAAAGGAATATTAGAGAGACTACACTTGTAAGAGTGATGCCAAATTTAGGTAAAGCTAAGATGACTAAAGCCATAAAGAAGTATGCAGGGAGATTTTCTCCTAAGTATCATGCATTTAATATTCTCCAAACTAAAATTGAAGATGTTGTTCAGAAAAGTACCCAAATCTGGAAGGCAATTTATGGGCTGACAACATCTAAGGTAATTGAGGAGAAACCTATTAAGGTAGGTGAAGATAAAGATGAGCAAGAATTAATTGAGGTTACTAAAGTTGATACTAAGAAGGATGAACATATGGAAGGCACTAAAGAATGGG
The DNA here is from genome assembly GCA_028749045.1 of Cupressus sempervirens. Taxonomy (NCBI): domain Eukaryota; kingdom Viridiplantae; phylum Streptophyta; class Pinopsida; order Cupressales; family Cupressaceae; genus Cupressus; species Cupressus sempervirens. Next base: position 397,002,973 of record CM053786.1, read on the forward strand.
AACAAAAATAGGCAATAACTGAAGATGAGTAGCAACTAGAATAGAGTATACTAGATATACAAATGTTGAGTGCTAATCCACTACATGTGACAAAAGTAGACACTAAAATCATATAGATCAAGGATGTTTCTGACACTAAGACTCAATACATTAATTCACTAATAGAGGAGGATATGAAGAAGATACTACTAGACACCACCACCAAGGAAAACTTATGTAGTCACCCTATATTGGTGAGTGTAGATGAACTTAAGGAGGCAGAGAAGACATTTATAGAGGTGGAAACTTGAGACATCAAAAACCCCTTAATTTACTATGATGCAACCTACATTACCTATTGTAGTGTATCAAAGGAAAGAAACAACCACCATGGATAACATCAACAAATTGGTGCAAAATTTGTTAGTACCAAAAGTTTCTACTCAAGCACGGGATGGAACACAAGTTCAAACAAGACAAGTAGATACTCATCTACCTAAAACACAAGTTCAAGATGCAATTGAAATTGAAAAGAAAGAAGAGGAAAGATGAAAGATTCAAACTTGACTGCATAGCCTTGTTGGAAGATTATAGAGATTTTTGAAATATTGGTTTGATGATAATATGTAACACTCATGACTGAGTTTGTCATTGATGTCAATATAGCATGTTTGATGTCTTATGTGGTATCTGACAGAAGAACAATGGAAAAATCAATTTGATATGCTTGACTAGTTGAACATAACAACCACTCATGGTTATGAGAGATACATTTGAGTATCTAGCATATTCAGTTAACATCGGAAGTAGAAAGGCTAAGTCTAGAATAAGTTATGTAAGTTTTGGTAATGTTTGTTCTAAGATACAGTTTATAGAGGCATGTTTGGGTAAACTTGTTATATCTCTTAGTAGATTTGATATATTTAGGATCAAGGTTGAGGACTTGGATAAGACATGTTAAGGATGGCATGGCTAAGGTCACTTGTAATACTATTATGTGTACAAAAAGTTATTCAAGTTGAAAGGTGGAAGATTTGTGTTATCACTAAGTGTAACATGCTCTTAATGTGGTCCTATAATAATTAATTGAGAAGGATTAACAACCAACTCAAGGAATTGTTTAATGGACTTGGTATAAAGGAAGGATATTTTCCTTTATCATGGCATGGATATATGTGAATTATGAATGTTTGGAAAGTAGCACAGAGTATGGAATGTGAAGTTGAGCAAAGCAGTGCTGAAGTAAAGGAAAATTCATTGCCAAGGTTTTTCTGAGTGATCCAAGGTTTGGTATTTGGATTTGAGGTTTATGACCTAGTCTACAAGGTCCAATAGTAATTGGTCTTGTTGATAGGATAGAGGAAAGAACAAGTAGGGAAGATAAATAACAGTAAATTACTTGTTTGAGCAATGAGCTCTTCTTGTAGTTGAAATTGCATGTTTTGGAAATGAGATCTTCTTGCATACATTGTACCATAACTCCTAAAAGGGTTAGCACAACTCCTAATAGGGTTGGAATCTCCTAACCAGGATTCAAAGTCTCCTAACAGGGACTGATTTTACTAAATGTTGTAATAGACTCCTAACAAGGTCTATACTCTAACAAGGAATATTTATATTAGTCCATCATCTTCCAGGCATCATTCCCACTAGGGTTTTTCCTCTGATCAAGGGTTTCCCTAGTCAACATATCTAGTGTATTTGTTTATGTGAATCTTTCTATTGTTGCTATTTACTTTGGTTGAATGGTTAAGTTTGTTTAAAGAAGATAAGTGTTTTAATTATTGGATAACTAATTTACCCCCCACACCCCCCCCCTCCCCCCTCAGTTATCTTGGTGGACTATTGTTTCTAATAATCTTGAGGAGAAATTGTCAATTAAAACACTGGTTACCTTACCAACAACTACTACTCTTCCAAGTCAAGCACTTCAAAGGTCAATTGGTTAAACTATTTTAAAGCCTAAGGAGAAATTGTCAATAAAAACACTGGTTACCTTACTAGCAACTACTACTCTTCCAAGTCAAAGCACATCAAAGGATTACTCAATATTTTAAGCTAACAGGTATTACTCTACCCAATTCTTGAGCTTAGAATTATAAGCACTTCAAGAATTTGATGAATTCCCAAGGTCAATTGGTTGACCTGCATGCTCAAGAAGAAAATATTTGGGCCACACTGATTAGCATCCAATCCATGTTGACCCCACACATGGAAATACTTCACAAGGAGCTAGCCTTTGTAGAGACACTAATGCAAAAAGATCCCCATCTTTCTATACTAGAAGGCTTAGTTTATCTTGTTGCCAATTTGGCCATCCAAATCAAATCATTGGAAGTAGGTTGTGATAATTGGGATGTAGCTTTGAAGCTAATACTTGAGATCCATAATTTTTTTTGGATAAAAATACTATTCAGGTATAACCCTTTGACATAAGTGTCAAAAAGGGGGAGTAATAAGATATGAGGAGAAATAAGAAAGGGGGAGCATAATAAGTTTTTTAGTGACATTGACTCCAAGTGATGAATAGACACAGTTTTGGGGGAGACAAAATAAAGGGGGAGTCAAAGACATAAACAAAGTATAGCATATGCATATTTACTTAGCAATAGTATATATTCAAGATTCAAGATATAATAATCAACTCAAAGGGATCTATAAGATTTTGAGGTATGATACTAAAGTCAAGTTTTGCAAAATTTTGAAATTTTGAAATTTTGTATTATAACGAGTAAAGATGGTGATTATCTAAGTTATGCTTATAAGTTAAAGATATTCATACATGACGAAGTGTTTTTTCCACTCATGTCAAAGGGGGAGATTTTTAATCTCAAATTGGTTTAGACATATGAGTGTTTATACACTTAAGTCATTTACAAGATTAGTTCATGTCGAACAAGTAATACATTTGGAGCATAACATGTCAGATATTGCATATCAAGTGAGATTCTTAGTGTATGTTGAGTAAATAGTTGGTTCCAATCCACTCAAGTGTTGAGTAGATAGATGATGTCGAGTGATTCAAGAGCTGAGTAATCAAAGGATGTTGAGTTATTCAGATGTTGAGTTTTGGTATTGAAGTTGTAGTTGATGTTGAGCATTAGGGACTTCTAGTGTCGAGTTATATAGTTTTGACATAGTTGTTTGTAATGGCACAAACTCCTATGTAAATTATTTTGGAACCAACTTAATAATAATCTCCATTGGTAAAACATTCGTAGCCTCTTAAACAATGTGTAAAATCAGGGCGAATTGTGTTATTTTAAAACCACAAAAAAATTATACATTGGCAAAAAAAAAATAATAATCACAGTAAAATTTTAATTTTTTGGGTGAATCATTTCATTTAAGTCTTGAAATCTCAAAAACTAGGGTCTTGTTCCTTGTATTTTTCAAATCTTTAGATTACCCTATTTTTTAAGACTCTCATGAAATATTTTCAAAAAAAAGCTTTTAATGATATATCCTTTTCCCTAAGGGAGGGCTTGCATAAGCATGAGGTCATTATAATTTTGTTTAATCTTACGTGATTGTGCTTAGCGTACAAATTGCTTAATCATTCTATTAGCAAATAGCTCTGATGATGCAAAGTCTTTTTAATCATTGATCTTGTTCAGATCAACGAGTATCGCATGCCCACAATTTCAAGATGCAAGGTATTTAAATTATGTGGGCATGCGACTTGGTAACACATAGCCTAAGGGAGGGCTTGCATAAGCATGATGTCATTATAATTTTGTTTTATCTTACGTGACTGTGCTTAGCATACAAATTGCTTAATCATTCTATTAGCAAATAGCTCTAATGACGCAAAGTCTTTTTAATCATTGATCCTATTCAGATCAACAAGTATTGCATGCCCGCAATCTCAACATGCAAGGTATTTAAATTATGCGGGCATGTGACTTGGTGACATGTAGCATAAGGGAGGGCTTGCATATGCACGAGGTCATTATAATTTTGTTTAATCTTACGTGATTGTGCTTAGCGTACAAATTGCTTAATCATTCTATTAGCAAATAGCTCTAATGACACAAAGTCTTTTTAATCGTTGATCCTGTTCAGATCAACGAGTATCGCATGCCCACAATTTCAAAATGCAAGGTATTTAAATTATGCGAGCATGCGACTTGGTGATACATAGCCTTCACTTTACTAAAATCTCAGTGAACCATAAAAAGAGTCATAAGTTGTCAGGAGCTTTTGCAGTTTTGTTATTTCTTATAATGCACATTTTGGATTTCCTGCGGTGTTATTGGTTGAGTTAGCAATAGAGAATATAATTTTTATCACCAAGAAGCTTCAACCATTGATTTCATTTGAATCAAGGGCCAGCGCTTTCTCACAAGAAGGAGATGCTCATCAGATAAATAATGTGGGGCTTGGTGTTCTCAAAAAATAATGGTGACATGTCCTTCGTGGTGTGTGTCAGATGAGTTGAAATAGGTGGAGGAACGTCATTCATCACTTTAGCCAATATGGTACTCAAATTGCGTGATTTTATAACCATTGATCTACCAGAGATTAAAGGCCAGCACATGCCCACAATTTCAAGATGCGTGAGAGATAAATTATGTGGGCAAGCGGGTTTTTGACGTGTGGCGAGGTGGGGTCAAATAGTACTGTCAAACTTTCCCGACAATAGTAATCTTGGGCAGTTCTAACTTTATTTAGATTATTATAATTGCAAAGCTTGGATTGGCTCTAACTTTATTTAGATTATTAAGACCGTTGTAAATAATTATATTTTAGATAAGTAAAATGTTTATACATGAATTTTTATGTGACAAAGTGATTAATTTGAATGATCAACCTAATTCTTTATTATTTAAAAATAGCATATTTTATCTAAGTAATATTATTTTAATATTATAGAACAATATAAGCACAATATGCTGTAAAATATTTATATTATATTTTATATTTTATAGCATATTGTGTTTGTATTGTTGTATAATATTAAAATAATATTTTGAAAAAAAATTTAGTTATGTAAAAAAATTATAGACGAATTTTTATAATTACATATTTATATTGTTGTAAAATAATTTTTATTATTGTAAAATTTAAATTTTATAAGTAAAATATTTTAAAGAAAATTTTAATATATTAGTTATAATAGAGGATCTAACAAAGCAATTTTATTCACTATTATAAAAAGAAATAATTGGAAACATTACTAAATAAATTAATACTATAGAATATTATATTTTAACATTTTAAAATATCTTCAATGTATTTTATAAAGTTATATATATAAAAGAAGGTTTTAAAAAAATTTTATTATTTTAGATCTGAATTTTATTTCTTACATTTGATTTTGTTTCATAATAGTGATAGCATTACAATAATGTAAAATTTTTCACATAATATTTTTTAAATATAATTTTTAAATTATATATTTAAAATTAAAAATATCTTCAAGGCTATACTTTTTTTTTTTAACAACTTTTGTAATGGTTTATCATCTAAACTTTTGCCTCCGTAATGATGGCCCCAAAACTTGGATTGGCTCCAACTTTATTTAGACTAGCTTATATATACCTCTGTATATATTACGACAAGAGTAATTGTTCTCAAGGTGCCTATTTTCATTTAATCCCAAGGTTATTTTAATACCAGTTGGGATTTATGAAAATGAAAATAGGCACGTCGAGAATGATTACTCTCGACGTAATATATATAGAGGTATATATAAGCTAGTGGCAATCGTGGTGCAACAGGAAAAGTATTTTAAAAAAATTTCTATTTTTTTAAGGTTAGTGCTGAAATATTTATTTCTTTTTAAATACAATTGTATAAACTTACTATAAAAATGTTATAGTGTAAAGTTACTATAAAATTATTCTTGAATATTTAAAAAAAAATTCTATATATGGTGTTTATTTGCATCACTTTAATTCAGTTTTATTTTAAACATATTGTTACGTAAAATGTTATATTGAAGAGTAGAGTTATAGTTAGGGTTAGGGTTAGTGTTAGGGTTGGGGCTATTTTTAGGGTTTGAGTTATGGATAGGGTTAGAGTGACGGTTAGGAATAGAGTTACAATTAGAGTCAAGATTAGCATTAGGGTTAGGGCTAGGGTTATTTTTAGGATTATGAATCTTGTTACGGTTATAGTTAGGGTTAGGTTTAGAATTAGAGTTAGAGTTAATGTTAAGATTAGGGTTAGAATTAGGGTTACAAATATAGTTAGGGTTAGGGTTAAGGAAAGGGCAAGGGTAAGAATAAGGGTTTAGGTTAAACATATAGTTAGGGTTAGGATTAGAAGTAGAGTTAGGGTGTGAGTTAGAGGTAGAGTTAGAATTGGAGCTCGAATAAGGGCTAGAGTTAGAGTTTAAATTAGGGTTATAATTAGGGTTAAAATTAGGCTTACAATTAGGGTTAAAATTAGATTTACAGTTAGAGTTAGAGAAAGGGGTAGGAAAAGGGTTAGTTTTAGGGTGATGGTTAAGGTTAGGTTTATATTTAGAGTTAGGGTTATATATAGAGTTACATCAAGGTTAAGGTTAGAGTTAGGGTTAGGTTACAGTTTTAGTGAAGGTTAAACTAAGGATTAGGGTTAAGATTAGAGTCTAATTATGGTAGAGTTAGATTTAGGGTTAGAGTTAGGGATGGAGTCATGTTTATGGTTAAGTTTAGGGTTAGAGTTATGCTCATGGTTAAGGTTAGGGTTAGACTTATGGTTATGGTTAGGGTTAGGGTTATAGTAGGGCCAGGGTTAGGCTTAGGGTTAGTGTTAGGGCTTGAGTAAGGGTTAAGGTTCTAGAGTTATGGTTAGGGAAAAGTTTTGAGCCAAGATTAAAGTTAGGGTTAAGGTTATGGTTAGAGTCCAATTATGGTAGAGTTAAAGTGAGAATTAGAGTTAGAGTTAGGGTTCAAGTTAGAGTTAAAGTTAGAGATAGAGTTGTGATCAGGGTTAGATTACGGTTAAGGTTAAAGTTACCTGATTAGATTTAGGGTTAGGGTAACAGTTAGGGCTAGGATTAGGATTAGAATTAGGGTTAGTGTTAGAGTTAGAGTCATATATAGTGTTAGGGTTAGGATTAGGGGTAGGTTTATAGTCAAAGTTAGGGTTAGGGTTACAAAAAGAGTTAGAGTTAGAGTTAGGGGTAGAATTAGTGGTAGGGTTAGAATTAGAGATAAAGTTAGAGTTGGAGTTAGGGTTAGAGTTAGAGTTAGAGTTACATTTAGGTTAAGAATCAAGGTTAGAATTCGGGTTAGGATTAGAATTAGCATTAGAGTTAGAGTTAGGGTTAGAATTAGGGTTATGGTTAGGGTTAGGGTAAGAATTAGAGTTATAGTTATAGTTAGGGTTAGAGTTAGGAATAGAGTTATAGTTAGGGTTAGAATTAGGTTAAGGTTAGAGCTAGAATTGGGGTTAGGGTTAGAATTAGGGTTAGAGTTAGGGTTATATAGGTTCAGGTTAGGATTAGGGGTAGAATTAGAGTTATAATTAGAGTTAGAGTTAGAATTAGGGCTAGGATTATGGTTAGCATAAGGGTTATGGTTAGATTTAGGGTTAGCATTAGGGTTAGGGTAATAATTAGTGTTAGTTTTAGTGTTAGTGTTAGTGTTAGTGTTAGGGTTAGAATTGGGGCTAGTATTGAGGCTAGGCCTAGGGTTAGGGTTAGGTTTAGAATTAGAGTTAGAGTTAGGAATCAAGTTAGAGTTAAAGTTGGAGAGAGAGTTGGGGTTAGGGTTAGATTTAGGGTTAGGTTTAGATTTAGGGTTAGATTTAGGTTTAGAGTTAGAGTTAGGGTTAGAATTGTTGGGACTAAAAATTGCTTGGTCAATTTTGAGAAAAAAAAATCAGGCCTATAATTTCTTTATGAAGCCTATGTACCCTGCTGTTGAGTTAGTGCAAAATTGGTGTTCAATGTTTCTGACACCTTTCATTCAATTTGCCTAAATGTTCCATGATGATAAATTATCATTCTGAATTATCTGACAAAGTCTTATTTTGAACCAATCCTAAATCTTCTTTTTACCCCAAATTAATATGCAGAATCTAGTCAAGAACCTATTCCTTTATGCAAATTTTCCACATCTTTTGAAATCCTTTCGCCCCTTCTTAAATTCTTTCTTAGGGCATGCCTTTTAAACCTAAGGTAGTTATGAAATAATGTTTTGTTAAATCTATTTTAAGTTTAAAGGTAATCATGGTTTAGATGGTTTTGAATCTAAAAGAGTTTCATTTTAAACTTACCATGCAAGTCTCGACGATCGTTGATCTTGTTCAGATCAATGGACCTTGCATTCTTGCATTTCTCAGATGTGAGGCCGTTACAAAATGTAGAGAAGTGAGAAGAGGGTACATAGCACAATTTGATTACATGGGTCAAAAATAATTAAAATGTATTATCTTTGCTCTTTGTGATGTGGATATGTCTGACCAAGTGGCACATTCCAATTTGTTGGCACAATGTGATGAGGTAAAGTAACATATGCAAGGTTGATTCATTGTTGATCTTGGGTGGATCAACAGATGCTGCTTGCCCGCAAGATGAAGATGAGTGTGGTTTAAACAAAGTGGGCAAGCACCCTAAGTGACATCTGTCCCTTGTGAAGACACAAAGGATATTTGAATGAATGAAGAGGACAAGTTATGAACATCGCCGATCTATGAGAGATTGATAGATGAAGCATACCCGCATTTTTAAGATGCACAACAGATAAACAATGTGGGAATGCCACCTCGCCACACGTGGCATAGTGGGACCGAGCATGCAAGATAAGTACCAAATGTGTCAAGTAAAAGGTGATGCTATCATGGGCACAGAAGTTTTGAATGCCGTAGTCAGGTTTGTCAGAGCACATGCATGAAAAGGTGTTTTCTCATTGGTTAGGATCATTTTAGTGGGCCACCAAATATAGAAATCTTGAATCACTGTTGATTTAAGCTAGCATCAAGGGCTAGTGTTTGCCCACATTAAGGAATCGCAATATGTTTTTAATAATGCGAGTAAACATGTTGTGAAAACGTATCACAATGGACCAAGTCGTGCTATTTTGAAATGCTATGTGTTTTGTGATAAAGGAATAGTGCAATGGTTATTGAAGAATTTTCCATTAGCCATTGATCTTCTTTGGATCGATGAAGGGCGTTGGGCCGCTTTATCAACATGCAGGGAGATTAAGGAAAGCTAGAATGCATCGTGAAGATACATGTCCCTAGTGATATCAAGTCCTACCTTATGAGCTTACACAGATCTTTTCTCAGTTGTTGATCTTAATCAGATCAATGGCCTATGCATTTCTGCTTTATGAAGATGCTCGCAAGATAAGAAATGTGAGAGTGCGCAAGCCTGACACATGGCACAGACTTAGGTCATTGATTCAATTTAGATCTAGTACTCTTGCACATCTACATTTCCAAGAAACAAGAAGCACCAACTAAAAGAGGAATTGTGCCCATGGCTAATTATGACTGGGTTATTTTGACCAACTTGTCTAGTAGATTTACTTAGATCAGACAACTAGGAAAACTGAGAGGGAAAGTAGGTTGGAGCGCAGAAGACATAAAAGACAAAGAATATTCACCCAATTTAAAATTTAAATACTTTGCACCTAATGGTTTACAAATGGAAACGAGAGTAGGGTTTTCATAAAAATTTTAAAAGGGTAGCAAATAGATCACTTAACTAAAAACCCTAATCACCACTAAATGAAAATATCTAACTTTTTTATAACTGGACAAAGGAATTCTATCACTCAAAAAGTCAGACCAACACCTCAAACTTGATTTTATAGAAGTCTTAGAAAGTGCATCTTTTAAGCTAAATTTCTCTTATGGATCATATGTTACAAATTTCAAATTATATATCATATTTGTGTGATCTCCATTAGGCAATTTACAGTAGGTCTTGCTTGGATTAATCACAACTGCACGCATTTGTCGGAACTCTTGGAAAAAAGATAATGGGAAAGGACTAACACCATGCTACAGAAAAACTACATATGTTGGGTTGTTTATTAGTTGTTTCTTTTTGTTCATAAGTAAAAATGGATCTATCATGTAACTATGCACCTCTAGCACAACTATTTTATTATTTCTTCTTACTGCATAGTATTTTGTGGAGTTTGATATAATTATAAATATTTTATGTTGTCAACATATTTATTCAATGGCTATAAATAGTAACACTACCTATGATTATCAGATTCATGCTTGCCTTATAGGTTTTATGAGATTGGTGTTGCAGCTACTCTATATGCAAATGTTAGATATTCTCAGTCTAATATATTTATTGCTTTGGCTCACCCAGGATGCAGTTCAACAGGCCTTTTTAATCATTGTATATTTCGATGGAAATGATTATTTGGATCCTCACCCCTTAGGATTAGGTCCTCATGTACCACATCCTGATTACATTGAGAACATCAAGAGAATGGCAACCTATCTCTAGGTACAATTTCATTTTAAAGATATAGATATTTCAATTTTTATGATGACAATTATCTAATTTGAGTTTGTGGTAAACAAATCGGGACCTCTTAGAGTTGACATGCTTGATAATTTTAAGTTACCCACCTGTTAATGAATATTTGATTAGTAGTTTTTCAAGGTACTATTCTTCTTGTGTGTGTAATGGTTCACAATTTCATGATTCTGTAATCTACCTGTTTGGCCTAACTTTTTTGGATTCTATAGTTGTATTTTTGCTCCAATAGTATGGACAAATGAATTGTGTCATTAGTATTTTGAAGCCTATGTGCAAGTATGCAAAGAGACGGGTGTCAAGCTTATAGATTCATTACTACACTCAAGAATGGGCTAATCTTCAATCTTCAGAAGATTGAATATGAGCCCATTCCAGACTATAGTAATGAACCTCAATGCTCCTTCAGCATGAGCATATCATGTCCTTCGAAAAATCTTTTTGAAGCTGCTCTAACATTGTATCCTTTGGACTTTAGTTTATATCTGCCAACAACAAGACTACTTTGCATCATTAGAATCATAAATAAGGAACGCAGAGGTAAGCTTTTCTGGGTTTTTGCTGAGAAAATGTTGATATTAAAGCAATGGGGTTGCTAGGCATTTAATGCAAATTTGTTATGCACAAATAGGAATACATTGAGTTTGAAATGATATATATCAGTTGTTATCTCATTTCAAAATGTGGTTAGCTTTAGGAATTCTTTTATAAGATGTTATATGAAATGATTACTAGCTAACACCTAACAAGGAAACATAACTTGCTTGTTCCCATAGTGAATTCTGCTCAAGGTTTTGGCATTGTGAAGTGTAGCCTAGTTCTTTATGTGCCAATGGAAATACTGAGAATGCTAAGAGATGGCATGGTTACTCTCGTTGATGTTATTTCTTTGTTGCATTATATGAGATTCATTACTACACTCAAGAATGGGCTCATCTTTAGTCTTTAGAAGATTGAAGATGAGCCCATTCTGAGTGTGGTAATGAATCTCAAAGCTCCTTCAGCCTAAGCATATGATGTCTTTTGGATGATCTTTCTAAAGCTGCATCAACATCGTATCCTTCAGGTGTTTGATTCTTCATCTTTCTTCTTTATTATTCTATAGAACAATTCTTATGGTTTAATTTTTTTAGCATCAATTTGTAATTTCAGTTGAAAATCTCTATATATCTTTTCTTGCCAGACAAGGTTGCTTAGTTTCTATGTAAATGTCTTTGCTTTTGCAGCTTGGACTTGAATTCACCACCAATGTTCTTTATACTCAGCCAACAATATATTTGTACCAAGTATAGTGCATTGTAATGGTATTGTTCATACAATGTTGATGCTTACTCAAGAATACTATTTTTATTTAGTTTTATTTGCCAAGTTTCCTTTTTAGTTTGATTTTGAGCTGGTGATGCTTGAGACTCGAATGCCTACAAATACTTCATGTAGTGTCCACTCTCAAGCCTTGATCACTAGGCAAGCTCCTAGCTCTTATTACAGTTTTCTTACTGCAATGTCACATCCAATTTGCATATGATTCTACTGACCTAAAGGATCCTTAACCACAAACAATAGTAGTCTCCTCCGCCCAAGATAATACAACTTTATTTGGATTTAAATAAGAAAATTGCAGCAGCATTATTAGTGAGGATTTGTGTCTATTTAGAAACTTCTTATCTAAGAAAGCCTTCCTGAGGGTTGTGAGCTTGTGTAATTCTCCTTTACATCAAAGGTTCAATGTGAGCATGTTGCTAAGACCCTGCCCAAGGTTACAAATGCAAAGTGAACTAGTTTTTAATGCTTCTCGCTAGCAATAAAGCATGTTTTATTAGCCCATTATCTAGTTGGTTCACCTTTATTTCAAATTTAATGTAGGGATGAGGAGCTTCTTGGTTAGGGTCTTGCATTGAATGATGAATTAGATTGTGTGCTAGGGAAACACAACTCCATTACTACAGGGTCTCCTGTTACATGAAAAAGAACAAAAGAGAGTAAACTAGAATAAATTTGTTAACTTTCCACATTTCAAATGTGGATTATACCTTTGAACTATTGCATAGAGAGAGTGGGGTAGGGTGTTGCAGAACTATTGCATAGCCAAGGAGACAACAACGGAGCCTCCTTGTCTCCCCTACCCCCACATGTGAGAGAGAACACTATTGCATAGAAAGGTACATAGGCAATAGGGCAAGAACATGCACTAGAGTTTTCCCTAAACTGGGTGTTCATAAGGAAACTTGGCAATAAAGAATATAACCATTTGCACATAACCCATAATAGATCTGAAATAAATATGGAATTAAAATCCACATGCAAGAGAATAGACAACATACCCACAAAATTGTGACACAAGATATACCCTAGGAAACGCTCATTGAGGGAAAAAACCGGCGTCCAAAAGCATCCATCACCATATATTATTCAGCAAAAATACCATTGCCATACAACCATGGAAGCCTTCATGGCCATAGCCACAACCGAGAAAACTATGTGAACAAGCATGAATCCACACATCCCATGCCATGCTTCCAACCTTCACAAATGCTCCCTTGGTTAACCTATCAAGCCTTGTCCCGCTCGACTCTTGCCTTTTGTCTTCTCCTTGTCACTCTACAACAACTACCCTTGTGGCTACTTATATAGTAGCAAGTCCCACAAAACCACTAAGTGGTATTACATAAACCATGTGCTAAAACCATGTGCTACCTAACCCACTGACCCCACATTTAATATTGGGCATTTAATTCTTTTCCCCAATATTAAATAATTACATAAAATATTTTTACAATGTTACAATACAACTCATCAAGAATATTCCATGGGAATATTTACATGTTGCACGTCCATCTAGGTACAACATTACATAACAAAATAAAATATAACAATATTATGCAATGTGTGCAACACCCATTATCTCAACAATCTCCCACTTGTTGTATACATTGCATGGGGTCAATCCATAGCCACATAAATAAACAAGGGAACAATCCCTCCCAGCACATCCACCATCATGGATCAAAATAGACCAAGTGCTCCATCCTGGTACCTGCAACAAAATCAAAGTATCTAGCATCTCAAACATGAATGATCTCACCTCCTATTATGCCACTACCACTGGACATACATAGAAGCCATCCAAAGAAAAAGCCACCCAACCTGTCACATTAGAAGATCATAAAATCATGTACCAACTAAAATTCCAAGCACAAAAAACTTGATCCAAAGGTAATCACATGTATCTGTAGTTGTCAAAATATCCATAGCTGAAATAGCACCCATAGCAAGTGCCAAACCCATCCAACTATCCATACCTCAAAGGTATAACAAGTGAATCTCATATCATCGACATATGCAATCTATAACCTACAATCACAAGCCTCAAGAGCAATACCTGCCACATATATACCAAGAAGCTCCCACTGCAAAAGATAATGTCAAATCTATAACCAATCCACTCAACACATATCAAAGAAATGAATCCATGTAGTATCAAGGACATCCACAATACATAAACTGATATCTTGCAAGAAAAACCTCTCATAACAAGTCTCCAATAGTCTTCCAAATTCTCCACAACCAACAGAGGAAAGAGATAAAGGAATAACCATGTCATCTCTCACATGACATACATGAGCACAAACCAGTGATCACAATCTCCAACCAATCTCAAATCTAATGTAGGCAAAAGTGAACATCCAAGAAGATAACCAAGACCGAAGAAACCATGCAAATCATAACCTATATCATGTCCTTCTACACACACCTCTAGATGTAAACTATGCAAGTATGATCTCCTCTATTAAAACCCCAACAAGAAGCCTCAACAACACCCAAACCATACCATATAACTCATCATGGGTGTAAGCCTCTCACAAGAAGATCAAACTCATAAACCATTCCTAATCCAAGGAATATGCCCAATATAAACCCATCTCCCAAATTCAACCAGCATAATAACATATTCACATGGAGATAACCAATGCTAAACCATCTCTCAAATGGACCCTCCAGAACTAACTCATGTGCCATAGTTCAAGATCCATATCCATGAAAGATAAGCATAAATATAATGCAACTGAGAGAAAATAATGGGCTATACCTCTCAAGTAGCAAACCACTGAGTAGACCAAGAGTGGGGAATGAGAATGCTCATCAAGATACCCAAGTCTCCAACCAAGACTCATCTAAGAACAATCTCCTCTCAAGTACATATTAGGTGACTGCCCCTCGGACTTCCTGCTGAAATCATCAACCATCCCAACAAATACTTCTCTAATCCAAGAGAAATCAGCATCACCACCGTCTCTAAGTATCCATGAGCACCTGTAACCAATTAATCCATGCCAACTCCAAATGCAACATAGCAATATCATGAAGTATCCAGCTTATGATCAATGTACTCAATACCAAGAAACTAAACCAAGATCAATGTCCAAGTTCCAAGCATGGCCTCAAGAACATAAACATGACAACATGATCTTACCATCTCAATTAAAGAGATAACATGCTCCATATGAACATACTATAACATGTCACAAATCTAAATGCATATCAAGAGTATACCATGACATAATAATGAAATCATCCTCATACCAAGGATAACATGCCAAATAAAAGCATAAATCACACCTTTGCCAAGAACCTTGTGAGTCTTCAAGATGCAACCATCTCCACACACCATGAAGAAAACCATCTCCACATACCAAGAAGAACCATCTCCATACACCATGAACATAACTAAGAACTCCATGAATCCTCAAGATCTAACCATCTTCATACACCATGAAGATAACAAGTGCACCATGCAAATGTCAAAAAAATGCTTATGCAGCAACAGGATCTAAGACAAACCTCCAACATCTACAAACACTCAATAAATATATCAATGATAACAACTCTCACTCAATTGTGGTACCAAGTCACCTATGGCATCATAAAATCCATCCTCTCCAAACCAAGAAGATATAAACCAAACTAGGAACTAACCCTGCACTGTCACCCCATCACTATCACAAGCTCCCACTAAACTATGTATCCAAGCTATCCATAACATATGATGAACAAATCCATCCTCTGACCATGAGAATCAACCAAGGCATCAAACCATCAAAGAACTCAAAGTGCACATCATGAGCTCTTCAAAAGAAACCAAATAACCATGATCCTCAACCAAGAAGATATACCACCATAAACAAATCAGAAAATCCAAGCTAATGAACATCAAGGATGTACCTGTATAACCAATTATGTCATGCCAAAATCTATGACACCATGATCACATCCATGAACTGAGCATGTGGCTCTCAATATCTCCAACCTATCAGCATAGTCAACCACAATCCTTCACCATGACTATCCCTGGTAACAACATCTCATCCCTTCTACATGAAGACAAAATCAGCAAATCATGTGACTTAGGGCATAGACAACCCATCTGAATATGCATCAATAATAAAAGATCAATGGGCAAAGACAACCCATAACCAAGCCATAAATGCAACCTATAAGTATAGACTGCTTACAACACTACACAACTTGTAGATCCAACAAGTCATCACACATATCCAAATCAAACACTGATAACCATATCATCATGAGACCAATCTAAAATATGAACTAAGTATACAATGACATCAAATCTTAAATCTTCCAATGCCATAAACTCATAATGTTACCATAGTAAAAATATATCTAGAAATTATTCAGATCAATATATCAACAAATAAATCATGCCAAACCTGCACCAAATCTGAACCATTATGTAGAGCTCTCCAAGAGCTTTCTGTTAACTACTCAAAGTCCAAAATCTAACTCTGTATGCCCAAGTTATGCCCTAATCCATGCTCAAAGTAAAGAACATCTATCTTTAGGGCTCTTAAAACCTAACAAAATTTCAAAATTATAGAACCAAACCTACACCATGTTGTAGTGCTCTGAATTATCTTTCCAACACCTATAAGAACTTTGAAATCCAATATTCTGAGAGAGATATATGGCCTTTTTACTAAGACAGTCTTTTTACCATTTTCAGTACGATTTTTCATTTTTTATTTTTGTGACAAAAATTCTGACAGGATTAAATTTGACGGCCATCATGGGCTGAAACCAAAAAACTCTTTCATTTCCTCTAAACATGGCCAAACTAGGGCATATTATATATCAAAATTTATGAAAATGTCAACCCGGATCCAATGGTGAGGTCTGTTTTTACCCAGGGGGTCATTTCTGCAAGCTACCCCCCAAAACCCTCATTTAAATGAAACATCTGAAAAACTCTTTTGTCCAACAATTTCACATGCCCAAATCTTTTAACATCCCATCATAACAGCAAACCCAAAACCCTTAGATCTGCAATAAATCATTCATATATCTTGCCCTTTCTTTTATCCTCTCATGCATTCCCATGGATTCAATCTAGGGTTACAAACAATAAAACCATAGCTCTGATACCACTTGTAAGGAAACTTGGCAATAAAGAATATAACCATTTCTACATAACCCATAATAGATCTGAAATAAATATGAAATTAAAATCCACATGCAAGAAAATAGACAACATACCCACAAAATTGTGACACAAGATATACCCCGGGAAACCCTCATTGAGGAAAAAACCTAGCCTCCAAAAGCATCCATCACCATATATTATTCAACAAAAATACCATTGCCATACAACCATGGAAGCCTTCATGGCCATAGTCACAACCGAGCAAACTATGTGAACAAGCATGAATCCACACATCCCATACCATGCTTCCAACCTTCACAAATGCTCCCTTGGCTAACCTGTCAAGCCTTGTCCCGCTTGACTCTTGCCTTTTGTCTTCTCCTTGTCACTCTACAACAACTACCCTTATGGCTGCTTATATAGTAGCAAGTCCCACAAAACCACTAAGTGGTATTACATAAACCATGTGCTACCTAACCCACTAACCCTACATTTAATATTGGGCATTTAATTATTTTCTCCAATATTAAATAATTACATAAAATATTTTTACAATGTTACAATACAACTCATCAAGAATATTCCATGGGAATCTTTTCATGTTACACGTCCATCTAGGTACAACATTACATAGCAAAATAAAATATAAGAATATTATGCAATGTGTGCAACACCCATTATCTCAATAGTGTTCCCAAAGGTAAATAACTGAGACTGTTCCACTTGTTTATTATCATATTTTCCATTTGAATGTATGCATTAGAATCTATTATCAATAACTCGGCATAATATCTATGTTGGTGACGTTGTCCATTGTAATTGGAATGTGGAAGACAGGTATGTGCCAACATTTTATTCTATTTGAGAGCACATGCTTTTCCCTCTTGTTTTATGGTCTATGGCAATCTAAATGACTGTTAGAAAAACCAATCTCAAAGTTCAGAATGGTAGAATGATAATATCTTCATGAGTTGATTTATAATCTTGTGTCATTTACATTGAAATATAAGTATAATAGGTTAACTTGTAGGTTCAATTCAAGGAGGGGTTAGGGTACATCTTGTTTGTGAATTCTTGTAATTTTTAAACGTAATTTCTAGGTAGATTGTTATTCATGATCTTTGCCTTTCCACTGGTCTATTGGCAGTTGCTTTACTAACGTGGTACTTCAGTGCCTGATATACACAAAACCTCTTGTAGCCTATCTACTCCATCAATCACATTCTCAAAAATGTATGTTATCATTTCTTAGTAGATTTATCCTTGGACACAGGCATTGCAATATTAGTTGCGGCTTGCAAAAACAATAACCTATACTATTTGTTGGGTTTTCTTAGGTTAGAAGAAAGACTGGTGCTTCATGTGTGAGCCTGAGTTTCTTGTCTCGAGGGTGGGAGGAGGAGATGGTGACGCTTAAATTTTTTAATACCTTTGTTGGTCAAAATTTCCACCTTCATTGCTCAAAATTTCCACCAACGTCTATTTTTTTTCCACCTTTGTTGGTTGAAATTTCCACCTTCATTGGTCAAAATTTCCACCAACCTCTAATTTTTTTCCACCTTTCTTGGTCAAAATTTCCACCAACCTACAATTTTTTTTCCTACCTTTGTTGGTCAAAATTTCCACCTTCATTGGTTGAAATTTCCACCAATGTCTATTTTTTTTTTCCACCTTTGTTGATCGAAATTTCCACCTTCATTGGTCGAAATTTCCACCAACGTCTAATTTTTTTTCCACCTTTATTTGTCAAAATTTCCACCAACATGCAATTTTTTTTTCTACATTTGTTGGTCAAAATTTGCACCAAAGTGCAATTTTTTTCTACCTTTGTTGGTTGAAATTTCAAACAATTCTTGTTTGAACCCATACAATGGCTTTGGCAAGTTTTCAACCAATAGATTGGTCAAAATTTTGACCACCCAGCAAGTTGGTCAAAATTTCAACCAAAATAATATCGACCAATGGGCTGGTCAAAGTTGGTCGAAAGTTGGTCGAAAATTTGACCAATAAAGGTCAAAAAATGAACCCAAATGTACTAGTGAAGGGAAGTACCTCATTGATAATAAAACATTGAACAAAATAGGTGGGAAGGTTGATATAACCCAAGCATATATGATAGATGATATTGGCTACTCTATCATCCTTTTTAGTAGAGCCATGGGCCTCCTTGTAGCAAGTCACCTAGAAACCTAGATGGTAACTTTCATAGAGACTATTAGGATTAAAAAGATATCAATTGATTGGGATATGATCCTTAGTGATAACTTGGACAATCAACTCATTTTTGTGAAAAATGACCCACATTTGTATATGACCTTCTATTTCATTTACCTTCTAACCACAAGACCAATAGATTATCCTCATTTGGTTAAAAAAGGGAATGTATAGGATGCAAATGCATGGCCATATATTATCTATCAGTAACTTGTCAAGAAGAATCTTCCTTCCAAAATCCATGAATATAGGTTGGTTAATGATGGATTCATCTTTTCTATCATTCAATTTGTTGAAAGAGACTATGGAAAAAGAATTTTTGTGGAGGGGGAAGCTCAGATATCACAAATAGGAGCTTATTTCATTCAATTTAACACATTTTCCTACATTCAGGCAACTAGTACCCTTTTGTGCCTTAACAATCTCCATTGATATCAATTAGAGTAATTAATTCTATTAGAGATACCAAGGAAATTAGACTCTAATTATGATAGGGAACCAAATCAACATAAGAGGACATGGGTCTAGTTGGTCACCATTGGAGATTTTGAGGTCAAGAAAAAGAAAGACATAGATACATTTAACTTGAAAGGGGATCAATACCATTTAGAGGACTATTCCAATATGTCACCCATACTTTAACAATATTGGGATGGTACAACATGTTGTAGGGAAAAAATTGATGCATAGCATACTAGAGTAGCTAGAAATCCTACATGTTGGAGTGGTTTTGGCCTTGGAGTTCAACCACTTAGTCATAGAGGGACTAGTGCTTGGTCATTATTGGGTAGTTCCTAGTTGTAGTGCTAGCTAAGGTGCTTGGTTGTTGTAGAAAATCAACATACTTTATGGTGCTTGGTAATACTATTATTGTTGATGCTTAGATTTCTTAACAATTTCTTGTGGGAACTCGACAAGCATGATCAATATTGCCATTGAACTCCAATTGGCTGACTTGGTGCATTTAATGCATGTAGCATGTGATCTTGACATGGACCGATATGGGGGTGTTGGAGGACCTATGTGTGGTCTTTTTTATCTCTCCTATGTACATTTAATTGATGTTGTAAACTTAGGCACTTGTGCTAGGTATTTTTGTGTGTTTATTGTGGGTTAACATGAGGGTTAACATTTCATATTTAATATCTATTATATGCTGACTTGTTTCTTAAAGATGTGTTTGATGCAAGGTTCTATTCAATTTTTAATTTTTCATCCTAACATGTGCCCTAGTTGGTTATAGGTAAGGGTTTTAAGGTAAGTCTTAGATCATAATTCAATTCAACATGGAGTAGCTAAGTGGATTGAATTCGAGAAGAGCTAGTCATTGTAAGTTTAGATATAAGGAGACTGCTTGGTGACTTGTGAGCAAAAATTGAGATCTTGGTAGTGGTTTCTACTAGAGTGAAGTTATATTATAAATCTATACTAGCTAGGCTTTGGATTGGATCTTGAGGGATCTTGCATAACTATTTCGTTCTTTGTATTTGGACCTAATTGGAAAGGCCTTAAAGCCTAACACATTGCATGTAATCAAATGTTTTATGAATCTAGAGTTATATTTGGCATTAGATCTTATATCTTGTGTTGTGTTTCTACTATGAGGTTATTTATTAGGGGCTAGGATATATCCTTTGGGGATTCTCCTACCATGCACTACATTAGGTGGTATCTAAGTTGAGGGTTTTCCTAATTATGTAGACATATTATCCAAGTTGACGTAGATTGTACTAGGACCTTGGGTTGAGAGGGGTTGTTCTAAGAAGATCTTGATCTAGTTGGTGATTTTTTGCCTTGGGTTTGTGAAAATCTTACAAGAATCCTCTAAGAAGATTAGACCCTAGGCTGATTGAGTATCTCTATGATGTTGTGGAAGAAAGTATCTCAAAGAAGGTTAAAGAATATTTTGGATCTGAAATGGAGGAGGTTAAAGCAAATTTTAGATCCAAAATGATGTTGATGAAGAGTGATATGGTCATTGAGATTATAAGTTTTATAGGTTGTGTACCTTAGAATGTGAGTATTGAAGATGGTTATGAGGAAGTTGTTGAAGACATTGAGATTTTTGGATCAAGTGGGGAAGATAGAACTAAACAAGTTGAGAGCCCTTTGGGAAATAGGCCAGGTCAATTTTCTAGAGTTGGAGCTCAATTGAAGGTGAAGCACAAGATAAAGGAATCCTAAGAACCCAATTGATTAGATTGGTGAATTAGAAGACTACTTTAAGCTAGAGGATATTGAAGATCCACTCAAAGTGAGGTTAACAAAAATTAATTTGAAAGGACATGCTTCTCTTTGGTGAAAAGAATCACAGTGAGACCAAGAAGAATAAGGTGAAATGAAGATTAATCACTAGAGATTGATGATGACTAATTTGAAGGCTAAGTTTACTCCTATTTATTAGGCAATTGAGTTGTTTAAGAAATTGTAGAATCTAAACCAAAATTATTTGTCTATGAAGGATTATATTGAGGAGTTCTATAAGCCAACTATTCAGTCTGGACATAGGGAATTGTGAAATGATGAGGTAGTTGGGTACATTAGTGATTTGAGATTCAATATTCATGATGAGTTTGGTATTTTGAATATTGCTTCAGTCAACGATTCTTATGATTATTCTATGAAGGAAGAAGATAAATTGATGAGAAGTAGGACCACTTGACAAAGGACAAACTAAGTGTAGAAGATGAACCAAAACCTGTTGATTAGAAGAGAAGGAAAGGTAGAGGTGAGTTGAAGGGTACTTTCTATAGATGTGTCAAAGAAGGACACATAGCCTATAAGTGTTCATGAAATGTTGGTGATAGAAGAACTACTATAGTGAATGAAGTTGAAGGCTTGGTTGTTAGGATTAAACCATGGACCAATATTTTTTTAGGTTGATGCCTTGAACCCAAAAAAAATTATGAAGTGTCTAACATACTTTTCTAATCATTCACCACAAACTAACAATCTCCCACTTGGTGATTGATCAGACTCCACACTAGACAACAATCTCCCACTTGGAGACTAATCTTGTAGCTATGTCACTACACCCATGAGGCTTCCACTAGATCAAACCACCCTAACTCTATTACTCTTTTATTCTTATTCACTCTAGAAGAGCAACTGAAGTTGAAGAGGAGTTCTGCTTCTCCCTTGTTACTACTTTTGTAAACATATCTATTAAATTTTCATTTGTATGTATCTTGTCCAACTTTAACTACCCATCATCCAAAACTGATGAAATGAAATAGTACCTCAATTGAATGTGTTTTGTCATTGAATGGAAAGCTGAATTCTTTGCAAGATGAATGACACTATGGCTATTTGTAAAAAAATAATTATCCGTTTGAGGGTGTCCTAATTCTTCCAATAAGAATTGAAGCCATATTATCTCCTTGGCTAGCTCTATAACAACAACATACTTTTCCTATATACTGGATAAAGCATTAACCTTCTACAACCTAGAAACCTAGCTCACAACTGCCCCACCAACAACAAATACATAACCTATAGTACTATTTTAGGTATGAATATCCTCTGCCAAAATCTAAGACAAGATAGCCTTGTAAGTTACTAGTAGAGCCCCCAAAGTATAAACACTTATTGGATGTTCCTCTCAAATATCTAAGAATCCATTTGACTACATTCCAATGCTCAATTCCTAGATAACTCATATATCTACTAACGACTCCCACTACATGTGTAATATCTAGCCTTGTACATACCATAGCATATATCAAGCTTCCTATAGCTAAAGCATAGGGTACCCTGGACATCTTATCCTCCTCTTCTCGTGTCTTTGGACAGATTCCTTAGTCAACTTCAAATGACCAAGTAAAGGTGTGTTGACAACTTTAGCATTCTCCATAAAGAAACATTGCAACACCTTCTCAACATAAGTAGCCTGAGATAGTGTCAATTTCCTATTCTTCCTATCTTTTTAAATCTTCATACCAAGGATTTGTTTTTCTGCCCCAAATCCTTCATAGAAAATGCATGTGCTAACTAGCATTCCAACCCCTTAAGGTGATCCATGCTAGATACAACTACAAGCATATCATCAACATATAAACATAAAATAATGTAGTTGTCATCATCCAACCTCTTAAAATAAATATAGTGATCTAAATGACACCTACTATATCCATGCTCATGCATAAAACCATCAAATTTTAGATACCATTATCGAGGTGCTTGTTTTAAGCCATATAAACTTTTCTTCAATCTGTACACTAAGTTCTCCTTAGCTTTGACCTCAAATCCCTATGGCTATGCCATATATATCTCTTCATCCAAATCAAAATGAAGGAAGGTTGTTTTAACAATTACTTGCTCCATATTCAAATCTTTAGTAGCCACAATACTTAAAATAGTGTGAATAGAAGTCATTTTAACAATAGGAGAGAATATCTCATCAAAATTAATGCCTTTTTTCTATACAAATCCTTTTACAGCTAAGTTGGCTTTAAATATTTTCTTACCTCCATCCTCCTCTTTCAAACTATAAACCCATTTATTCTATAAATCCCTTTTACTTGTAAGAAATTTTCATAAATCCCAATTTTTATTTTTTAGAAAAGTGTCCATTTTGTCTTTCATTGTGGACTCCAACTAGATCTTAGTATCCACCTACACAAATTCATCATAACATCCAAGTTCACCAACATTTGTTAATAAAATAGAATACAGAGAAGGAGAAAATCTTTTTGGAGGTTTAATTAGGCTTTTTGTTGATCTAACATTCATTGGTGTGCATGGTATTTGTTGTTGTAGTTGTTGCACATCATGAGGAATTGCTGGAACATCATCTTTTGGAGTATCATCCAACACTACATAATCATCTTCTTTCTTCTCATGTTGCTGCAATAGATCTTTGTATAACACTTTCTCATTGAATATGACATCCCTACTTGTTAAAATTTTATGATTTTCAAAATCCCAAATCCTATAACCAAATTTATTAATGTCATATCTAAAAAATACACATTTCTTTGACATAGCTTACAACTTGGTTCTATTTTTAGAATCTATATGAGAAAATGCTTCACAGTCGAAGGTTTTGAGAAAAGAATAACTCGCCTTCTTACTAGCCCATGCTTCCTTTGGATTACCACAACCCAAAAGAGTAGAGGGACCTATATTAATTAAATATATAATAGTATTTATAGCCTCCACCCACATGTTTAAGGGAAATTTAAAATGCAACCTCATGCTCCTTGCATTCTCCATTATAGTTGTGTTCATACACTCAACCGTTCCATTTTTTTATGGAGTCCATTGACTAGTTTTCTATCTATGAATACTGTTAGTGGAGAAATCATATTCAAATTAATGACTATAATACTCACCACCATTATTAGATTTGAGACATTTTAATTTCTTACCAGTCTCATTTTCAACCAAGCCTTTCCATTTCTTAAAAGTTTGAAATACATTAGATTTCTATCTAAGGAAATAAACCCATACTTTTCCCGTTGCATCATTAATAAACGTAACATAATAATGAAAGCCACTAAGGGAAGATACCTGAGTTGGTCTCCATGCATCTATATGAGAAAGTTCTAGTTTCTCCCTTTTATTTTTCTTCTATCTTCACAAAACTCACTCTAATTTATTTTTCACACACACAACTTTCATAGAAATCCATATTAACACATTTTAGACCTAGTAAAAATTTCTTTGAATGATGTAATTTTATACCTTTCTCACTCATGTTCCCAAGTCTATTGTGCCACAACATTGTATTAGAATCACGATAGCTATTTGTTCTCCCTACTCAACTGCACCAACTATTCCTAAACATTCATGTTTCTCTAAAATAATTAAAGTAGAAGGAACATTATAAATTGCACAATGATATAAGGTGCCTTATTTAACACCTTTTTCTAATACAAGGGAACCTTTTGAAACATTCCAATTTTTATCATTAAAAGTAACTCCACAACCCTCATCATTGAATTTCCCTATTCAAATTAAATTTCTACTTAGCCTTGGAAAATGTCTTACCTCATGTAGTAGCCAATGATTCGCATTCTGCAACTTAATCTTAACTTCTCCCTTTCCAAAAATTTGAAAGGATTCATTATCCCCCCAAATAAACAAGCCCAAAATCCTCTTGGACATAATCAATTAAATAACCTCAATGAGGTGTAGCATGAAATGAAGCAACAAAATCTAAAACCCATGAATCATTAACAATTTCTAAAGATAGAAGCAAAGCATCCTCTTTGGATTAGTTACTAAACAAATTTGCCTCCTTGTCTTCATCTTTCTTTTCTCTTGCATTTTTCTTTCAATTCTAGTAGCTTTTCTTCTTATGCTCTATTTTACCATAGTACCAGTAGTCATTTGGTCCTCTCAATTGAGAACTCCTCCCCTTTGACTTTCTTCTTAATTTCCCACAATTTCTAGAATTACTTCCTCTCTTAGTCATTCTAACTCTACTTTGTGCATTCAAAGAACTTCCTAATGTAGATCCACCTATAAATTTCCTATGAGTTTCCTCACTCAGAATAACACTAATCACATCATCATATTTTAGGGTTTTAAATCTAGAAATACAATTACTTACATCCATTAACAAGCCATTCGAGCTTTTAGGCAAAGAATAAAAAACCAAGAGAGCTCTAATTTATTCATCAAAATTAATACACACAGAAGATAATCAACTACTTATAGTATTAAACTCATTTAAATGATCTACAATAGATCCACCTTCTGGCATTTTCATATTAAATAATGCTTCATGAGAAATACCTTATTTGAAGTGGAGGGCTTTTCATACAATTTCTCTAGGGTTTCCATCAACTCTTTTGTTTTCTTCACTTTTGTAATATTAAATGCCACTGATGATGCCAAACATAATCGAATGCTTTCAAGTGCCTTTCTATCTAAGACATCCAATTCATCATTTTACATAGAACCCTAATTCTTTGTTTTTCCTTCCAACGGCTTTCATAAATCCTTCTAATAAAGATAGTCTTCCATTTGCATATTCCATAACTAAAAGTCTTTCCATTAAAATTGTCAACCCTCATCTTACCCTCATCTACCATCTCTCCCACTCAACCATGAGACTCCCACTCAACTATGAGATTTTCCTATAGAGGATAACTAAAAAAAAAACTTGTCTCTAATGCCACCTATACAGGATTAAACTATGGACAGAAATAATGGTTACATGAAAATATAAACAATATTAGAAAATAATAGATCCAATCCCTAGGCTACAACCACCAAACAACAAGTCCAATAATATTACAATATAGTGATTACAATTGGTAATCCCTTACATCTTAATACCATTGCAAGAATCAATTTTTGCATCACATTTTATGAAATAATCCCTAACCCTAAGCCCTTTTATAGAATTTTTTTTGCCACTTTATTGTTAACACATGTCAATCATAAATTGATGAATATAAGAAATAGCCAATTAGCAAATAGTAGCACAAAATTTTGTGCCTTTGGTGAGTAGTAGCCCAAAAACAAAAGAATTTATGAAGTATGTATGGTAATTCCCTAATTAGTCACCACAAACTAACATTGGTCATTGAACCTAAATAGGGTAAAAATATACTGGTCTGGTGAATACTACTTGGTAAGAAGGCACTAGAATCTTATCAAAGGAGTAATCATTTTAGGACTCACTATAAGCCTATTGCTAAAATCTACAATATGATTATGGATGATGGTAGCATGAATAACCTTTTTGCTAAGGAGACAGTTTAGAAACATGGTTTGAAGAGAGTGAGACATCCTTTCCCTTATAGGATTGGTTGGTTACAATATGAACATGCTTTGGAAGTGAGAGAGAAATTCCTTCTTGGTTATCTAATTGGAAAATATGTTGATCAAATTTTGTGTGATATTTTGGACATGAATAGTTGTCACATATTTCTTGGTAGACCTTGGTAGTATGGTTGAAGAGCTACGCATGATTGTGTCAAGAATGTGATTACTATTTAGAAATGTGGCAGGAAGCATTCCCTATTTTCTTTGGAGAATGGAGAACTCAATAGGAGGAACTCGAGCTTTAGGAATTGAGTTGAGTGGGAGGATTCTAAATGTGTTAGATATCAATATAGAAAAAAAACCTATGATACATCAAGGAAGGATGTGAAGAGTAACAAAGGGAAGAGTGTGCAAGTTGATAAATTGGAGGATGTATATGTGAAGAAGAAGTTTCTAATTTTTGTGCAAAATCCCAAAAGATGTTCTTCCATCTATTAAGAATATCTTTTCACATCATGAGATTATGATGCATGATAATCTTGAGGTATCTTTAAATCCTCCACATCGGAGTGGTTTTGGCCATGGAGTTAGAGAAATTGATTGTAGAGGTATCAGGTCTCATTCACTATTGGGTAGTTCTTGGTTGTAGTGTTGGTTGAGGTACTTAGTTAGTAAAGGAACTCGACATAGTTTCTAGTACTCAATAGAACTTATTCTCAGTGATGCTTGGATTTCTCAGCTATTCTTGTGGGAGTTCAGTAGGCATGCTTAGTTGTTTTGCAAACACTTAATAGCGTGATGGTGCCAATTGGATTTCTTGAGGTTTTGGTTGGTCAACATGGTGCATTTAATGCATGTAGCCTATGATTATGATGTGGAGCAATCTGGATGTGTGTGAGGACCTATGTGTGGTCTTTTTTATCTCTCATATGTGCATTTAATTAGTGTTTTAAACTTAGGGGCTTGTCCTAATTATTTTTGTGTCCTTATCATGGGTTAACACAAGGGTTAATGTTTCATATTTAATATCTATTGTAAGTTGACTTGTGACTTAAATATGAATTTAATGCAAGGGTTCGGTATTTTTATAATTTTATATGCTAACTTATGGCTTAGTTGGGTATAAGTAAAGGGTCTAGTTTAAGTGTTGGATCATAATTTAGTTCAATATAGAGTAGTTCAATGGAGAAAATTTGAGAAGAGCTTGTAGTTCTAGCTTGGGAAATAATGAGATTACTCGGTGGCTTGCAAGCATAAGTTAAGATCTTTCAAGAGTTTTCTACCAAAGTATTGTTGTATTAAAAATATGGACTAGCTAGGATTTGGATTGTGTTGGCTCCTGATTTAACAGTGTTTACACAACCAAGTATGCAAGGAAAGAATGCATCTATGGGAAGCTATCTCCAATAATGGACACACTTCACCAAGAACCTAGGCCAACTATAGGGCTACACTCCTTCTGCACTTTAGGCTCTACAAAACCTAGGTGGGTATACCCATAGATTCTTTATATGGTACCAGTTATCAAAGCATACACTGAATCTAATGTGAAGCAGATAAAAACCCCTAAATATTCTATACTTAACTAGGAATCACAGGCATGAAATAGTTGAGAACATAACTCATGAAATTGGCATGCTAAGTGCAGGTTAACATTGAATAGCTTTCAACATAAAAGGGAAAATTGATTTAACATGTTGATAAAAACAAGACCCAAGTATGAGAAAGAGAACTTAACGATCTTATCTCTGATCAGTGCCTTATCTATTGGAAAATTACATGAATTATAACCATACATCTTCTAGAAATCTATGACATAATTCCTACATCAAGATTCTTGATCTATCCTTCACTTCGTGAACAAACATCTGCTACAAATTTGAATCTCATACTCAAATTATCCCATCATGAAATTTGCAAACCCCTGTGATAAAAATCAAGAAACTACATGGTTCTTTGCTCCTAGCAAGACATTTTAATCACATACATTTCAAAATGAAATGCAACCTAATCTATGCTCTTTAATCACAAACTAGAAAAGATTATAGATCCACAAACAGGAGATAAGATTCAAACTGAATTTGAAACCAATGGTGCTCTTCATTTTCTTTCCTTGAAACCAAATACATGAAATGTATAGAAATCAACTCATAAATCACCTAACAGACAAGAACTATCTGCATAAAACATAGAATGTTGTTCAATACAATAGAGAAATGTTGGGTGTGTGACTTTCATAGCTTGAGCAGAGCTCCAAGAATTGGAAAATAGAAAATCAACCAACAACCTACAATGGAAGAAAAAACAAAAAGATATAGGAAAGAATGAATTTCTCGGATTGAATCTAAACATAACACTTGTCCATTTGGAAAACCTTCTCAGTAGGTTAAAACCATCTTTCTTATCTTTTCCCTCAAATGCTAAATCAAATCTTTGTTTAGTTATGTCTTCAAAAGCATCAAATATCTAAAATGTATGATTGAACAAATAACTAATTTGATTCTTGATTTTTACTCACTGTAAAATGAAAATCAATTTAAAAATTTTGACTTCTAAAATCCAAGGAAACACTCTAAAACTGGTTTTCTTCACACCTAGACTTTACCAAACCTTCAAAACTGCCCTGAAACAAACTCTGATACTTCATGATGATTTCAACCTATTTTGCCACCAATGCCTAAGATTTCACAAATTGGCCTATAGTATGAATTGGTGAGCACCTATGCAAAAATCAACATCAGATTTAGAAAATTCAGATCTTCCTAGTTTTGGTGGTATATTGGAGTGCTTATTTTTGATAAAAATTGCTCTAGATATGACCTTTTAAAAATTAGGTCTCCATTCACAGGTTTGCATTAAAAGGCCAAAAATTTGAAAAAATTTAAAATAATTCTATAGTATAAACTGCAGAACATTTTAATTTTTTCAAAATATAATTCAAACTTTGGTTTGAATGAACAGGAAAGGGTATTATTTTTCATTTAAAAACTCCTCTACCTCCTCTGACCATTTGGACCATGCTACTTGACTATACTTGATTGACCCTTTAACCTGTATTGATGCCACATGTCATTTTTCACTAGTTCTACTAGCACCACATGCCCATGTCAGCACCATGTCATCCATGTATTTTCATACTCGCTATCTTGCCATACTAACTGGCATGCATCTCTCCCTTAACAACATAGCAAGAACCACACAATTTGCCACATGTCACAATCTCTTGCATCTCAAAAACTTGCTCTCTACATCACCATCTCCTAGACCCACTACCATGTGTCATCACTGCATCAATCCTTGCCATGTCACTATGGTAACTTTTGTGCAACTTTCACTTGGCAAGATAGCAAGGACTGCTGGATCGAGACACATGTCAGCATCTCATTGATTGTCGCTACATCAGCTTGTGCATTGGTTCTTTCATAATTTTGCTCTGGACCTTGCTGACATCACCACATAGCTATCTGGGACCCACACACATGAAGCCGCCTTCCAAAAGGTGCTTGTCTTGTGGACACAATGCAATATGAAAAGAATAGTATTTAAACTATTAAATTTTTTTTTTCCCAACCAATGTGGGATAAACCACAATAGGCTTTCCTCTCATGTATTCCTTCTTATCTGCATGGATGGCTCCTACAAATAGTTTCCTCATTTCCCTCTTGAGTCCCAAGTGAGTGTATTTCTCTCTCCATGGCAGGAATCTTTGACTGCGTAGCTTTATCTTTGTGTGGAGTTTCTAGTAACATGTCGAGTCTACTCTTTGAGCATGTGGACTCCTTATTAACATATGCTTGGTTGCTTAGATCTTTGCTATTTTACCTTAGTCGTATGCGTTTTCTATGATGCCTAGCTATTTGAATTGCATCACTTGCTCCTCTCGCTGGCTTGTTTCTAAAATGTGGATGCTCTGTCATTGACAACATGGACCTCCATTTTCTTTGGCGTAGATTTATTTTTTAAAACTTTTCCCTATTCTCCCTTTAAACCTGTGGCTATACATTGTGCTCTTCTTGCTCACGTGGGTTCTTCTCTTTCCTTGGTGCTAGATGAGGTTTATGGCATCCTCCTCCCATTCATGTGTTGGACTGTGGCATCCCCTACAACTAATGATGATGCTATATACACTTACTCTTTTGGCACCAAGCAATGCAGATCCCATTGTCTTTCCATCTTCCTAATGTGCACATGGATGCTTGATGGTGTCCCTTGTTCTTGACATGAGCTGCATATTAGGTTCTCCCCCCCTTTTTTTTAAATGCCCAAATCTTTCCTCTCTCAAACGTGGACTTCCCCTATCTTTTATGGGTGTTGTCTTCTTCTTTAGTGTAGACCCTCCTTCTTCTTTGGCATGACTATTTGTTTTTTAAAAATGTGATTCTTCTCTATTTTTGGCTAGGGTTCCTTTCAATGCTGGTCCACCCTTACTAAAACATGGATAGCTTTCTGCTCATTGGTGCAAAATTCTTTTGTAATTAGCAACTTCTTCTTATCCAAATGTTTGATGCCTCTTCATTTTGTGAGGACTCTCTTTTTCAGCATGGATACTCATTTGATGCATTTTCCTTTGTCTTGGTGAGTTGGTTTTTTTGATATGCGCAGACCTCCCTTTTGATGCATGGAGTCTTTTATACATGCTAGAAGCATATGTAGAGAAATATTTAGTAGAACTATTCCTCAACAGATATTCCTTTCCATTAAAGTGGCTTGAAAGCCAACAATTCCTCCAATGGAGTTGCATACAAAGAAGGCTTCATCTTTAACTATGTCCTTAAAGGAATCATTAACTTGCTTTGCCCAATTCTCGAATGTGTATAGGGAGTTAACTAGAAAATCACATGGATTTGGTTTGTCTAAGTATCCATAACCAAGAAGATCAACTACATAAACCCTGTGGGACTATGCAAGAACAGGTAGATTCTTAATGCAAACATGCCATCTATCCCAAATTTTATGTTTTCTACAATTGAGTGGTATCTCCTGGCTCTCAAATTTCCCCTTTGATGAACCTCAAAACAAGCAAAGAGTGACAGAAGTGGCATGTTTAGAAAAAAGGTGAGAAGTTGATTTTATTGCCAACCTGAGACACACCCAGTGGTGAAGGTTGACTAGTAGAAAGTTCAAACAATCTAACACTGTCAATTATTCAAGGCATCTCTAACTCGAGTGTTCCCTCTTTAGCACTCTGATTGCAAATGATTGATTTAGCTTGCTTCTGCCTTGTACTATCCAAATATTGCCCAAGGCTATATGCAACAATTGGATATTTTAATTGTTTGAATTTAATCAACACATTTGAGGATAAACTTGAACACTGAGATATTCATTCTATCTTCATTATTCTCATGCTTTGAATCCCTCCGCTTGATGGAAACAGTCAAGCCCCAAAGTGGGTCCGGCTAAATTTTTTTTTGCTTTTGAGTGACTAAACCTTCAAACTGATTTATTGAACCCATCATACTAAGTAGAAACAAATTTTGATCATAGATTGATTGTTAAAAAACTCAATTTGTCACTTTCTGCCAACTGTCAAATTTACGCTAGGAGGTCTATTGACTGGCCTTAAAAACTGATCCAAACACTTGATTCAGCTCTGAAAACTGGTACACTAATTCTTTGTTCCACATTTTTGCACCTTTTTGAATCTTGTATCATGACAAATTTGGGGTCAAAATATATTCTCTATTAAAGTTGACCCTTCAAAACTTCTTGTAAGCAAACACGTCACAAAACAATAAACTGGGCTTTGATTTGGCATCAAAAATTGGGAAAATGGACACTTGGAAAGATGAAACTTAGGATATTGGTTCTTTGTCATGAGGAGAGAATAACTCTAGGATTTGGGTTTATGACAAATAATTGGGCGCAAATGGCGAGCATTCAAAGTAGGCTACATGGAATTTCTAGACTAGAAACATTGACAGAAAACATTTTTTGCCAATGGAAATGACCTAGAAAAGTGTGTAGATGGATTCTTCAAGATGTGAAAATTGGCACACTTAGAGTATTTTTAGAGGAAAATATATTGGTACAATCCATTTGATCTCAAAAGTCACGGATTAGGAGTTATAACATCATGAGCAGTGGTACTGATCAATCTGCAAATGCTGACACTAGTAAAAGTTATAAATTGCATTCGAATTGTGTTTGAAAATTGATCAAACTGATCCTTCATAAGCTAAAAGTTGAAACATAAAAATTATCCTACATCTATAATACAATGCAAAAATAATTTTATCATTTAGGTCAACTGGTCAAAATTTATAGCACATCAAATAGGGCTTCCCAGAATTATGTACAAATTGCAAAAGCATGAAAATGGTAACTGACCAACTTTGACGGATTCAAAACCTAGTCAAAAGGACTTGAAATGACTCAAAATATTAGACATAGGTTCTTAGGTATGGACACTAGACACTCCCAAAGTGGAAAGTCATGAAACATTTCTAGGTGTGAGATATCCAACGGAAAACATGGCTTCCTGTCGCTGTTTGACACTCAGGGTAAAATGCAGATTTGACAATTTCTCAAAAATGTGCTTCATGGAATGGCTTAGAAAGTTAGTTTAACTTCATGGAACAAATAGGCATACTAAATAGATGGTGTTAGAAACATTAAAAACCTCTTGGGCCTCAAAAGGACAACCGGGTTCATAAGCATCAAAAAGCGTTTATAGGGCTTGATTTGATTCAAAATTCCAAATAGACGCTCAAAATGAGAATTCAATAATTAGAGCCAATAGATTGGATCTTGAGGGATCTTGCTAAAGTATTACTTGCTTTTTATTTTTCAATAACTTAGTTGGCCCTATAGCCCAACACATTTCATGTAATTAGTTTCTTTACAAATCAAGAGTATTGTTTGGTATCAGATCTTATATCTTATTGTGTTTCAACTATAAGGTTTATTTTTGGTAGCTACGATATCTCCTTTGGGGATTCTCCTTCATTTTACTACATTAGGTTTGTACCTGAGATGGTGATTGAAGATTACAGGATGAACTATGTAGATGACTATGATGTTTAGATTAGGGACTATAATATAATGACTCTATAGCTTGTGGAAAAGGTTCTCAACCTGGAAGTATCCCTTAAGGCATAAATTAAAGTATTCTTATCTTCTTCTTATTTAATTAATTTAATTCATGTAAAGGCTCATGCACCCATTAATTGATATAAACAAGGGTGGAGACCTACTTAGCATCTTTTGAAAAATCAATTTGTATATAATTAGCTTTATTTTATTAGTTTTTAGTATAGTGTTTACAATAGTAGAGCTCTCACTCCTAACATAAAAAGAGGAGAGGGTTTCTTATAAATAAATAGATGTACTATGTACCCCAAGCCAATATTTTGATGCATTAATAAATATTATTGGTTCTCTCATTTTGAGTGTAGTTAATCTTATTGAACTATGCTCTTTTTTATTAATCCATGTTCATGAATGATAATAGAGGTAATGGTTTTATTCTATTGTTACAATTGTGCAATCTTTTAATTTTGGTGTTTTTCTTATGTTAACAAATTTTATTGTTGTGATGATTTGGAGAAAGGATCATTATTATTCTTACATAATATTTTGTCTTAAATACACACACTTTTTGTGGCTACACAATTTGGTGAATCATGAAATATCTTTTAGTTTCTATTAAAGTTCCCATCGATGATTAAATTATTGGAGTTGAAGAAGCACTATTAATCTTAGATTGGTTTTTACATTTGATTGTCAACACACTTAACCAAATTCTCAAGATGATGCCAAGTATAATATAGAAGCTGAGCTACAATATATGTTGAGCCAGAGAATTCAATACATGTCAAGTGAACTTCAGGTGGTGAGCAATCTTTAGGTGCCAAGAAATTTTGAAGTGCCAAGAAAAGTATAGATATCAAGTCACTATAGATATTGAGTGAAATAAAATTAATATAGGAGTTGAGTGAGCTAGTTTTCCTATATGGGTTGGGCATCAGCAACTAGTAAGTGTCAAGTAAATTAGAATCAACATATGAATTTGTATCTTCACAAACTCAGATGTAAACAATTTTTGTAGCCAACTTAGGATGAATCTCAAAGGATCTTGAAGATAAGAATGAATATTTTGTATTACCTATGTAATCAGCATGTAATCAATAATAAAAATGGAGAAGGCATGCAACCAATAAAAAAAGTGCAAGAAATGAAAGAGAAATGAAGATTTAATATTGATGATAGATTCATTTCTAGCCTCAAGTCTTTGAAATCTTTAAAAGGAGGACAAAGCCCTATTATGCAAGAGAGAGGATGCACAAAAGAGAAGTGTATGGGTGAATTATAGTGAATTACAATAGGGTGAAGAGACTTAGTAAAGAACATAGCAGCATTGCAAAATCTAGTTGATCAAGAATAGACTATCAGAACCTCAAAGAATAACATATCAGATCATGCAAGGATCAGAGAAAATAGTGTAGAACATGGATCTGTAATCAACAATAGAGGATTGCGAGTTATCAAGTTAAAGGCATTCTAATAATCTCTAAAAAATTTATTAGACATGGAAATCCTATGGACTTAGGTTTTCCTAGTAGCCATTTGAAAATCCTTTAACAAGCTGGCATTCCAAGTGAATGTACTAAAGTCTTTTAACTAGGCCTACTTTTAGCAGGGTAGTGAAATCCTTTAACTAGGTCACTTTTACTAGTGTGTATAGTCTTTAATAAGATAGGCCTTTCATAGGGTAGAGCATTGGAAGTGGTCAAACATTGTAATCTTGAATAGTTACACATTGTTGTAGTGATATTTTGTAGGTGTCATCCCCACTCCAGTGTTACCTTCTCATTTTGGAGGGTTTTTGGGTTACCAAATTTGAGTGTTATCTTTTTTCATGCATGCTTTTACTTTCATATTTATTAGATGAATTATATGGATGTGGATAATATTAGTTGAAAGGATGTGAAAAGGTTAAAGTTAGTTACTTCTGATTCACCCCCGCTCTCAGAAGTAAATCTTCCCACTTGTTAATTCCAATAATTGGTATCAGAGAAAAGTTCTCAAAATAGAAATCTACTAACTTGGGAAGATAATAGAGAATTAGCCAATTGATATACAATTTCCTCTACACACATTGGAAGAAGTTAGGGAGGAATTGAGAAAATTCTTAAAGAGAAGGAGAGACATTTCCATAACTAAGAATGATACAAAATACAAGGAGATTGACACCTCAAATCTATTTTCAAATGGAAATTCCAAAGAGTTTGATCCAACAATAGTAGACCTAATGGCAAATAATAGAGCTCATGCAAAAGAAATTATAACACTCAAGCTTGAAGAAGAATAACAAGCCATAATGCTTTGTGAAGTGACTGAACAAAAGAAAAGAGCCATTGAAGAGAAGGCTATGCTAGAAGAAGACGAGAGAAATCTTGCCAATAGATTGGAAGAAAAATCAATTGAGCTTGCAAGAATCTCAAACATGTAGCTAAACACCGTGAGCTAGATGATGAATGCACATCATGAATTGAATGTCAAGGATATTGAGATCTCCACACTAAAGATGCAAAATGATCAATTGCAAAATTACCTAAAAAGAGAGAAAGAGATTGTAGAAAGCTTCAAAAAACCTAATGAGGCCATCAATTACTTTAAGTAGCTACTAAAATTACTAAGGGCCAGTAATGATACTCCAAGACTTGGTTACACTAGCACTAAACAAGTAGAGTCTTCCAAGAGTATAAAAGAAAGGAGTAAAAAAGGTAAGAACACTAAATGTACTTTTCATTTTTGTGGTAAAAAGGGGCATACCTCTAATGTATGCAAGAGAAAGAATTCCCATTAGCTTGACATGCCTAAGAATTCAACTTATTGTCATAAGTAAAAAATAAAAGGACATCAAGAACACAACTATAGGACTACGACTATCAGGACACCAAGATTTGGAGGTCACTGCTACAATTGCAAGAAGTATGGACATAGAGCTTTTGAGTGTAGATCAAAATGTGTGTGGACACCAAATCAGGCAACAAGGGAAGGTACCATGGTCAACACTACAATTTAGAGGGAACTACAAAAGATGGTTGAGAAGAACAACATGTTTCAGTTTCTTGGAGACTAGTCATATTAGCAAGCATTGCCCAACAAGGTCAAAGGCACCCAACTCAAAGAATGAAAAAGGTAAAGAGAAGGTAGATGTTACACATATCAGAGGAGAGATAAATAAGACATGGAAGATGAAAGATGGGTGTAGCACATCAAATGAAGGGATCAATTCACCTAAAAAGTCAAGTGATCACACTTCATCAAACTAAGCAAAGAAAAGGCATAAGGGACTAATTTACAAAGCTTTATCATACATTATTTTCTAAACAAGCAAGAACTAAAAAGAAGAGAACAACATAAACAAAGATACAAAGTTAAA
The DNA here is from genome assembly GCA_028749045.1 of Cupressus sempervirens. Taxonomy (NCBI): domain Eukaryota; kingdom Viridiplantae; phylum Streptophyta; class Pinopsida; order Cupressales; family Cupressaceae; genus Cupressus; species Cupressus sempervirens. The sequence goes on from CM053786.1 coordinate 397,040,155, forward strand.
ATTTCATGGTTTCACAAGCATTGCCGAGTTGGTCTCAGAAGCTGAGTTGGAAGAGGAAGCTGAGTAAAGAAGAATTTTAGTTGAATCCAAGTAAAGAATACTCTTGTGGAAGCTAGGTGGTGGAAAGATAGTAGAAGTCAAGTAATGTAGAAATCCATTAGAAGCTATGTGGATAGCTATAAATGCACTAAGCATTAAATGAAATGAAAATAAGGTATATTATTGTATTTTCAATCATTTTTCCTCCTCATGAATGAAGAGAAAAGAAAAGAAAGATCATAGAGTGAGTTTAAAGTAGAGATTCTAGTGTTTAAACAATACTTCAACAACATTCCAACATGATTTCATTGATCTTGAGGTATTTACGCCTATGCCAAGTTACACAATTTACTATTTTCTTCATGTTAAAACCCTAGAATTGTGAAAATGGTTTCTAGCTCTAGGAAAACTTAGGAGAAGGAACCTTTCAAAGTACAACTAGAATCCAATGAGATCAAACAACCCAATTTTCATCCAATACCAGAGGTTGCATATAAGAATGATGCAGTTGGAGCCCTACCCATCATATCCCCTAAGGTTGTAATGGTTAACGATCTTAGGAAATGTTATAATTGCAATATTGGAGCCATAAGTGACATGGAGACGAGGGAGACATTTGAGAAATTGTGTAAAAATGGAGTATTGAAGGAAGAGTATAGAATTGTTGAAAACAAGGGTTTAACACATACCCTAGAATTCCCTACAATGTTCAAGACTGAATAGATTAGGCTAGTGCTAACCAGAATGCATGATGGAAGTGTATGGTTGAAGGATGGCCCTATGAAAATAAAAAAATGAATTGTTCATATAGTGATAGGGACCCTAGATCGGCTAAAGACCCTTAGGAGTGATTCTAAGGAGGCAATTGAGAAAAATACTGGTGCAAAGTGAAATAAGAGAGGGATGCTAATTGATACCATCCAAGACCCTCTAGTTAATTTTTCTATTAGGGTTACAACACACAAATTCTACCAGTCCAGTAGACTTAACAATGTGCCCTCCATTGTAGTGGATGTAGGATACAAATTGGTGAAGAAGGATCATACCTATGATCTTGTACAACTGCAACTACAATAGATAAATGAGAATCTAGTAGCTATCAGAAGAACCAGGGGAGCCCAATGTAAATTTGGTGCTATTTTTATGCATATTCTTTTATGTTTCAAATGAATTCCCTTATTTTGGTAAAGTGGCATGGAAAACTAATAGGTCTATTATAGCTCAAGTCAATGAATACATAGAGAAGATGGTAGGTAATTTTGAGACCTTAATGACTAGCTACTTTGAGGATTTTAAGAAAATAATGAAGCATAGACTAAGGATTCTAGTGTCATTACTAGAGAAATATGTAAATGATGTATGTTTTCCTGTAGATATTGATTATATATACATTCAAGCTACCATACCAAGAGTCAGATGGTTAAGAGCTATTAGGTATGAAATTAACATAGATGAAACATCAACAACAATAACTACATTATTAGCAGAGGAAATAAACAAGGATACATCACATTTTGGAACTTATGATGTGGTCAAATCAAAGGAGGATATGGAGTTTAAAACTACCTCCACACTGAAGAATAAAGATAAGCTTGTGAAGAAATTAGAAGCTAAATTTGGGGAAGGCACTATAGAAACAATAGAGAAAGAAGGTGAAGATGCTGAGGGTGATGAAGAAGAACAAGATCAAGTTCCACTTGCCTTAACTCAAGGTATGGGAGAGGATAAAATTGAGGAGTAAGGTGTCAAGCAAGAAGCACCCAAGGCTTAGTCCTAGAAAAGAAAGGAAAAGAAACAACCAGTTGCACAACCAAAGGCAAAGAAGTAAGCTATAAAACCAAGCCTAGCCAAGCCAATCACAAGGACTGACACTAGGGCTACAACTCAAGGTGAAAAGGAGTAGGAGAAATAGAAGGCAATAGAAAAAGGAGGACTTGTAGAGAAGAAGAAAAGAAGAAAGTATGTTGCACCTCCTAAATTAGATAAAGAAAGAACAAAGTTTGATGAAGATCAATTTAGATCAGTAAGCCATACTACTAAATCTAAATTAGAAAGCATTTGTAATAATATTAGAGATAATTTTGATTTAACTGGTCTAAGGACCATTGAATTTAATAATTTGTTAATTGAACAATAGAGCATAGTGGAAGAGTCCATCTATGCTATGATGGCTATGTTCAAGACAACCCCACTTGAACTAGATAATTCAATGCCTAAGGAGTTAAGCTCATTAGTTGAAAATAAATGGCATTACTGTCTCAAAATTTTAAAAGAAATAAGGGATTCTACATTGGATCATGTAATGCTAGACCCTACAAAAGGTCAAATAACAAAGGCTAGCAAGAAAGATGGGAGAAAGTTTGCATCTAAATATAGAGCCTTCAAAATTTTGCAAAACCAAATAGAACATGTTGTCCAAAAGTCCACACAAATGTAGAAATTAATATATGGTTTGAAAATTGTAAAGGAAGGATAGGAAGAACCATTTAAGGGTATAAATGATGGAGATGGAGAAAAAAATGAGAAAGAGGAAGAACCAAAGAAAAAGACAAAGAAGAGAAAGAGGCAGAAGAAGAGACAGTAGAGAAGACACATGGTGAAGAGGCAACAACTAAAGAGTAGAAGACTGAACAAAGTGTCTAGGACACACAACTACCACCACCAAGTCCTCCACATATAGCACCTATATAAAAAACAATTGCATAGGATTTTCCTAATACCTTAGGTCAAAACATCAACCCTCTAACTAAAGAGGATCTCAAAAAGATCCTTCACCAAACTGCAATACAATCACAGCTATGTATAAACCCAGTTTCGGTGAGTGTGGATGAATTATAGAAGGCTATAGCATAGATAACAAGGGAGAAGAAAAAAAATTCAAGTACCATCTACACAACCTCCCATAGCTACAACAATTGAACCTAAAGAGAAAGAAGAACATGATAAAATTGCTAAGATTGAAAATACAATTATAGTCACAACAACTGCTGAGGAGCCAACAAAGGAACAAATAGGGAAAGATGTTCCTACCGTACAAAGTCAAGGTTCACCTCCTCAAATCATCATTATTGATCAAGGTAGTAGAGAGGAGGATAAAGAAGAGGAGAAACTCCCTAAGGAGTAGGAGGCAATACAAACATTGGTGAACTTGCCTACCTCGGGGACTCCTACTAAGAAGCCAAGCATTGATGCAATACCATTGCAAATTTTAGCACCAAGCTTGAGCTCCACCAAGGTTGTAAGGGTACTTCACTATGGAGACCCTATACTTGATGAAGAAATTTTCATACCTAGTTATGACTCAAGGACTATGAATTTAGCTCAAATAAATGAAGTGCAAGAGGCACTTGAAAGAAGAAAGAGATAAGAGATATGTAAGGAAACTTGGCAACAAAAAATAACCATTTCCACATAACCCATGTAATAGACCAAAAATAAACACGGAATTAAAATCCACATGCAAGAGAATAGAAAACATACCCACAAAAATTGTGACACAAGATATACCCTAGGAAACCCTCATTGAGGAAAAAACCCAGCCTCCAAAAGCATGCATCACCATGTATTATTTAGCAAAAATACCATTTCCATATAACCATGGAAGCCTTCATGACCATAGCCACAATTGAGCAAACTATGTGAACAAGCATGAATCCACACATCCCATGCCATGCTTTCAACCTTCACAAATGCTCCCTTGGCTAACCTGTCAATCCTTGTCCTGCTTGACTCTTGCCTTTCTCACTCTTACTCTCTTCAACAACTACCCTTGTGGCTGCTTATATAGTAGCAAGTCCCACAAAACCACTAAGTGGTATTACATAAACCATGTGCTAAAACTATGTGCTAACTAACCCACTAACCCCACATTTAATATTGGGCATTTAATTCTTTTCTCCAATATTAAATAATTACATGAAATATTATCACAATGTTACAATACAACTCATCAAGAAGATTCCATGGGAATCTTTACATGTTTCACATCCATCTAGGCACAACATTACATAATAAAATAAAATAATAAAATATAACAATATTATGCAATGTGTGGAACACCCATTATCTCAACAAGATACTCAAAAATGAGTGTAGGAAGAAGCAAGCACTAGTGGAAATCAAAGACATATTTCTTGATGCTTTCAGCTTGCAAGTACCTGATGAAACCCAACCCATAATGGAGCAATTGTGAACATAGTGGACTAGGTATAGGATGAGGACATTGATACAAATGTACAATTATTAGAATGATCAAAAAAGAAATTTTAGATGAAAGTGAATGATAAAATATCTAGTGAGATAACACTTTCACAAGTTGAATTGGCTAAAAGATTGAAAAAGTGAAGAAAGTACTCGAGAATGTATTCTCATTGTAAACCAAGTTGTGTGATTCATCTTATTTCACATGAGAATCTAGTCAAAGGATACTAAGCTTGGAAGAAAATCTCAAGATTTCTAGCACTCGACTACCCAAAGATCTAGCTTAGAGTGAGAAGCATTTTGTAGCTACACTTCATACACAGAAAGAGTTAGCTATGTTGATAGTAGAAGAGGCTAATATCAAGGCAAAATTAATGAAGATTCAATCTTTCCTAACCCCACCTCTAGAAGTGCTCCATAAGGAACAAGCCTATGTAAAGAATGTTCTAAAGAAGGACCCTAACCTTTCTACTTTAGAAGGTCTTTTTCATCTTGCAATAGAGACAACCATCCAACACAAGTCATTGGAAATTTCTTTAGATAATTGGGATGCTTCTCTCATGATGATTATGGAGGTAAATAAATTTTTTTTGGAAAATTATTCTATTCATCCTTAGGACCCTTTGACATAAGTGTTAGAAAAGGTGGAGATATAATGTGTAATTAGAAAGGGGGAGATATAATGTTTTGGGCAGATGTGAATAAGAATGGGAAAGAATACATTTGTTGATGGAAATAATGAATATCCAAAGGGGGGAGATATTTATATTCACATTTTTATAGAGAAGTAAAAGCCAAAAAGATGTGAAAGGGAAATAGATATAGAGTACAGGAAGTAGAAATAAGATACACAAAGGTAGACAAGGCAAAGAGTATCAGATACATTAGCATGAGACACATTTAGCACATGAGTTTTGGTTACTAGAATGCAAATAGCACATCAACTCAGAGGGAGTTACAAAATTTTGAAGCATACAAAATTTTTGAACATGTTTTTGAAGTCTTATACATATGTTGAACAAAATATGTAATATACTTATAAAGATCAAATTCACAAAGTTTAAAGTTAAGTGTTTTTGCCACTCATTTCAAAGAAGGAGATTGTTACTCTCAAATTGGTTTTGACATTTGAGTGTCAACACACTTAACCAAATTCTCAAGATGATGCTGAGTATAATATAGAAGCCAAACTATAGTATATGTTGAGCTAGAGAATTCAATAGGTGCCGAGCAATGTTTAGGTGCCAAGAAAAGTTCAAGTGCCAAGCAAAGATGTTGAGTCACTATAGATGCTGAGTGAAATAGAATTACTATAGGAGCCCAAGTGAACCAATTTTCCTATATGGGTGGAGCATCAACAACTAGTAAGGGTTGAGTAATGCAGAATCAACATATGAGTTTGTATCTTCACAAACTTAGATGTAAACCATTTTTGGAGCCAACATAGGATGAATCTCAAAGGATCTTGAAGATAAGAATGAATCTTTTGCATTACCTATGTAATCAACATGCAACTAATAGGAAAAATGAAGAAGGCATACAACCAATAGAAAAAGTGCAAGAAATGAGCGGGAAATGAAGATGTAATATTGATCATAGATTCATTCCTAGCCCTAAGTCTTCAAAATCTTTAAAAGGAGGACAAAGCCCTATTATGCAACAGAGAGGATCTGCAAAAGAGAAGTGTATGGGTGAATTATAGTGAATTGCAAAAGGGTGAAAAGACTTAGTAAAGAACAAAGCAGCATTGTAAAATCTAGTTGATCAAGAATAGAGTATCAAATCCTCAAAGAGTGACATATTAGATCAAGCAAGGATCAAAGTAGACAGAGCAAAACAAGGATCTATAATCAACAATAGAGGATTGCAAGTTATTAAGTCAAAGACTTTCTAATACTCTCTAGTAATTGTATTATATATGGAAATCCTATGGACTTAGGTTGGCCTAGAAGCTATTTGAAAACCATTTAATAGGGTGGCATTCAAAGTGAATGTACTAAAGTCCTTTAACTAGACCTACTTTTAGTAGGGTAGTGAAATCCTTTAACCAAGTCACTTTTAATAGGGTGTAATGTCTTTAACAAGATAGCCATGTCACAGGGCAGACCATTGGAAGTGGTCAAACATTGTAATGTTCAACAGTTACACATTTTTGCAGTGATATTTTGTGGGTGTCATCCCCACTCTAGTTTTACCTTATGATTTTGGAGGGTTTCTAGGTTACCAAATTTGTGTGTTATCTATTTTCATTCATATTTTTACTTTCATGTTTATTAGATGAATTATATGCATGTGGATAATATTAGTTGAAAAGATTTGAAAAGGTTAAAGTTAGTTACTTTTGATTCACCCCTCACTCTCAAAAGTAAATCTTCACACTTGTTAATTCCAACAAGTACTCTTAATTTCATTAGTTTCCTACAAAATCCTTTTGATGATTTACTTTGCAGATGTGTTGTTGCTTTGGCTTATATTTGTTATAAATTTTTATTTTAGTAATTTATTTTAAATCTCTCATTACTCTATCTTTGTTATTTTCTTTTCAAACATGTGGTTAAATCAAAATTCATATAACTCTATTGATAATAAACTGCATTGATTATAAAATAGAAAATAGAAAATAAATAAATAAATTTGGTTGTATTTCATTAAAGTTGTGTAGAATTAGTAGATACTAGTGAATACCTCCTTCTGAATATTCACATTCATCCTAAATTTTATTATCCAATAGGTTCAAAAATAGCCATCTAGAACCTTGGATTGACTCATTGATTAACTTTCTAAGAGAGATATTCTGATAATTTCTTCCATTAGCACCATGTCGAACAATCACTCTATTGAGATTTTTACATGAATAAGAAACAAAACACTTAATAACAAGATTGTGAAGATCACAATATCCTAAGGATTATCTACATCCTATAAACAACTATATGTTCTTCAGATCTAGACCCAACTTCAACAAAATCATGGAAGATTTTCTACTCTTTTGGCTTTGCAAAACCAAGGCGAGTGCATCTAAGGGATAAAAAGATTCACAACTTGACACAAAATTTACACCTCACTCATTCATGACATTTTACAACAATATTCATCCCTTACAACAGATTGGTGACAATTCTTCTTAGAACTACAAATAAATCTAGGCAATAATAGCTAACTAAGACTCATAGGTTAAATGTAAAAAAGTACTAACCATCTATGACACTCTTCATATATTAAAGTAAAATTGATTTTATTTTTAGATGTTTTCTTGACATCTATCTAAGATATTTTCATGTGCTAATTGAAATAATTGATCAATACCTTGTTCATTGGGATTCATTTTGTACCCAATTTCTTGACCTAATTGACTGCATTACAATAAATATAATTAGAAATTCTCCCTACAAATCATTATTATAAATCCTTTTTAATGCCTAGATATCCTATCACATTCATTGAAGCATTTACTTAATTCATTGAATCAAAAGCAATAATGAATTGACCTACAACTTATCCTAGTTGCATTAAACTGAACAAGCTTTACTAATACAATCTCAATATAACTAGCCATAAAAAATGGATACAAGATTTAGAGAGAAAAGATAATGAGGATAGTTCATCTTTGCATTAATATTCTTTGAAAATTATATAACATTGGATAATACTCAGTACAACTCCAAATAAGACATCGTGATCATGGACAATTAATGTATTTTTAGAATTTGTAGAGAAAATATATCAAAAAGTTGACATCAAGAAAGACTAGACCAAAATACACCAATAGAACCAAAATTTATACAATAAATCAAACCCTTTCTCTAGCCTTGGGATCTCACTTATATGATGTGAGTGTTAACAAGCTTTAGGCATAGAGAAACTGATAGCTATCCTTAAGACAAAAAAAAATATAAAATGTTATTGCCATAAAAGACAAAAAATAGTGCAATGGAAAAAGTTTACAGAAAATATTCTTTTGGGGGCTAGTTTCTTCTCCACTTATCATTCTAAGAGGTTCATGATTGGTTTCAAAGTTGTTGGCATTCCTTGGATGGTGTAACCAATGAAGTTATACATGGTGAACTTGATCCAAATATCTCCAGAGTTACTTCAACTCAAGAGTCTCTATCCACATCATCATGCACAGTTAAAACAACAATTACATCTATTTTTTTTGTTGCCATGTCATTAGTTTTGACCACTATATTTGTTAGCATAGTTAGTTTCTCTTCTTTGTCTTTTTGTACCTAGGCTAATGTACAAGATGCTTGTGTATCATCTTGGACCACTTCCTAATCATCAGTTTCTTCAACTAGTAACTTCTTTGAATGCCCAAAATATTCCATCCATTTATTAAAAACTATATCATCTAGCCAATCAAAACTCAGAACCTCTCATTTCTTCTTAATCAAAAAATATCCCAGCTTATTAATTTCAACAAAATGTTCTCTGATGGAATTATAAAATAATTGTACTTTAAAAACCTCTCTAGTTGTCATTGTCCATGGAAAATTCCCTTTGCCACTTATGACTCCATTTATTCTATGGCATAATAAATCATCTTATTCTTTGTCCCATTCTTCTTTTTCTTTTAGTTTATCTATCATTTTAAGTGCATGGGGAAAGAGCTCAAAATTCTTAGCAAGATATTTTGAAAAAAAATAATTATCTTCTTCTAGGGTGAATGCACAAAGTTGGATCGTAATTCTGCGGAAGTCAAATCTACAAAATGAAACTTCTTAGAAATGGGTACCCGATTTTAAAAAATAGGCACCTATTTTTGGTTCGGGTGCCCGACCTTAAATTTAAAAAATAGGCACCCGTTAGTTTTAAAAATTAGGTACCCATTTTTTATTTTCAAAAAACAGGTACCCGTTTCTCAAAAAAATAAAAATTTAATTTTTTAAGAAATGGGCACCCATTTATTAAAAATAAAAAATAGGTACCTATTTCTTAAAAATCGGGTACTCATTTTTTAAAAGTTAAAAATGGGTACCCATTTCTTAAAAATTCAAATTTCTATGTTTTCAGCAGATTTTACATGCTGCTTTTAGCTTTTCAAAATGGGTACCCATTTTTTGAAATTCATATAATGGGTACCCATTTCCTACATAATGAGGTGGGATTTTTTTTTCCTGCCTCGGATTTTGGTTTGGGACAAGCTTGGTGAGACCAAGCCTATGCCTTGGCCTCTTAAGATTTCGCTAAGGCATTGAATTAACAAATTCATGCCTTGCCATAATTTTTAGAGGGTCTTCCCAATCAAATTTTTTTACGAAACAAAAACCCATTAGAGCTCTCACTGTCCTGATTTCAAAAATATAAATTTTATAGAGTTATGTTTTTATTTACTATTTTTTTTTTTTAATCAAAGATGGTACCTAAATGTAAAATAGCAACGTTCACTAAAACTTTAATAACTTTTTTATTTTATTTTTTTTCTTAAATTAATTTATATGTCATCAATCTACATTCCATCCTTTTGAAGTTAAAAAAAAAAAAAAATTGAAAAAAGTGAAATTTTGATCAAATTATGGTGTTCGTACACGAGAGGTTTTAAAATTTTCTTTTATAGCCAATTAAAAATTAATAAATAAAAAAATATTCATTAAAAAATTCAAGAAAAATATTCTCATCAATCTTTGGTGTATCAGGTAACTCCGTTTAAAATGATTCACAAAAATTCATTCATTTGTGTCAAATTATGGTGTCTGTACATGAGCGTGGTATGGTCCTGAAACAGGCATTTTGAAAAAGTGGTTTTTAAAGATCCATACCAAAAAAATAATCTATCATATGGGTATACAAATAAATTACATATTCAAAAAGAAGATTCCAGGCACTACAATTTTTATTTCTGAAGTTTTTTTATATTTAATCTCTAAATGGCTCAAATTTTTGCATCCATTGACAAAATATTTCAAAAACAGGGAAAAGACTTCCACTTTTTGGCCAAAAGTGAGACCCAACTTCTTGCACTGACCGTCTATAGTGGAACTCTTCTTTCAGAAAAATCAAACAAATCATTTGCCACATCAAATTCTTTTTTCTATATATGGACAAGATGAACTAATAATTGAAATCATCAAAAGTATGACATCTTTATCCCTACTACCCCATTTACTCATGATGGGTTTTAGAGCATTTTCACTACCTTTTATTTCTTCCCACATTTTCATTATTTTAACCAATTTTTCATGAAATTTTTCCCAATCAATCTTATCTACTATATATAATATTTTCTTCATGATTTTATCTTTATACAAATCATTCAACTCAACATGTAAGGTCAAGAGTTTATTCTTTTCTTCCTCAAATTCCTCAGCAGTATAGAATTCTTGCCTTTTTGGAGTATCAAGTAGTTCTACCAAGGGAGTTGAGCTAAATGGTTCAATTCAGAGGAAAGAATAAGTAATTCAGGGCTATCTTGATTCTCCCACTTTTCTTTTTCCTAGTTGCTTATCCATTTGAACTACTTAAGTCTCTAATTGATGTATCCTATTTCCACTATCCTCATATGCCTTCAGTATTTCTTCAAACATGGCATTAAGCTCTAGGAATTTATTTCTATCCTTTTCGGCAACTACAACCCCAAAGTCCATCATTTCACTAGTCATTTTCGATACCTTTGCACTATCTACCTCATTTTCTCTATGAACCACGAGGCTACCTCTATGCTCAGCACTTGAAATTTCTTGTAGCCTAGTTTTAGATCTCTTTTCAATAGACCATATCACCAATGGTTGGTGATCATTGTTGTATTTCAATCCTCTATGTGCATGTAGGATCTCTTCCTCAATTTTTAACTAAGTATCCTTTCCCTTCCTAATAGAATAAAAAATCATAGTGTTGACTATGTCCCATTTAGGAAAGATTAAAACTATTGAGTCTTTCAATAGTTTCCTTCCCCCTTTAGGGGTTAATTCTACAAATTCCTCCATAAATTTATATTTCACTTCCTCTTCAATTTCATAGTCCAACTTATTATGTTTCTCTTCTTTTATTAGTTTACACTTATTTTTAAAGTTGCCAATATTTCTTCTCCATAATAACTGGGGAAAAGCTCTAGTTTTTACAAAATTTTCATCATCAATAATTTTTTTGGCAGCCTATGCTATCATAGGGTCTATCTCCTTACCTATATAATTTGCAATAGTAAGATCAAAAGATGGCACAAGAGACTCATTAGCTCCTCCTCCTTCAATGTTAGCATTTGTGACCACAATGTCCCTTTCCCCTCCAATTTGTCTTAGTTGTTCTCTTAAAGAGGCTTTATCATTTTTTTGAGTGGAGTCTAGGTAGATGAATACTCTTCCACATCAGAATATGATCCTTGCTCTAATCTCTTATTTTTGGGAGAATTTGTGTTAGGTGGGATTTTAGACCTTGGCATTTTGTATGGGGCAACATACTAGCCACCATATTCTCGACTCATTTCTGTAATGTATATTGCCTTGGGGTCATAATCACTCTATTGGCTAGCCTTCTGTCCACCTCAATAACATTGTTTGGGTAATCTTTTGTTCTAATTTCTTTCTTCTTATTTAGTGTATGCATAATCCCAACAAAATTATCCATTAGCATATCTATTTTCATTCCCCAATACTTTGTATCTGATAGAGGATCATAATCTGGCTCAAAAGCATTTATAAAATCTAGGACTTTACTGTATACTATCCATTTTATTTTCTAAGTTATTGTTCTTGCAATGAGAACCTATTCCTAATTATATCCTTAGGAAAGTATATAGTTTTCTTCTAAGATTTAGCTTTACTCCTTTCCCTGAGGAGGTCATAAAATCCTTCTAAGACAACAAAGCAGGCATGGGATTGAGCCATGTGATATTTTTCTAAGAATTTTCCCAAGTTTGTCCATCCCTTTTTGACAAAAAAAAAATGTGAAAAATAGTAATCATTAGAAAGAAAGTACCTTTAGATTTACCAAGAAAATCCCTCTCCTCAATTGATCTGATTTGCGATAACAATTCAGCAATCTCTACATTCAAAGGAACCTAGTATGGCAGCACATGTGGCCTTCCCAATAAGCCATAAACTTTGAAAATAGTAGAAATAGGATATGGAATAATATTACCCCAATTATGGCCTACCAATAGTCCTTTAGCATGGTCCTTAGGTCTTATCAACTCAAATAGAGACCATGGTATTTTAGGGCTATCCCCTACTAACAACATTTTTTTCCTACAACCAAAGTATCTATCAATCTAACAAATTTGGAATTAGTTTCTTCCCATGTCATTTCTACACTCCATAATTGCATAGGGAGCCTTTCTCCATCCCTTTCTAATTCTACTTTCATGTCCTTGGAGAAAAATGTAACTCCTTTGTATAAATAAATATACATCAATATAGAATACTAGTAGAAGGGCTTGCCAACTTTAGCCTTTCTATTCCAATCAAGACATCAACCAAAAATTTATCAAAATAAAGGATTGAACTCATTCCATATTGAAGATTTTGAGAAATAATAAGAAAAATACAACCTAGAAGGTGATCTTGTTCATCCATATCAAAAATCTTACAAAGATGAAACTACAAGTTCTGTTCCCTAGGGTTAGAATACTTTTTTAATGAGGGCTTGGGGTTTTTTATTTTGTGACGAAGGGAAATCATCCAATATTAACAAAATTTTGTTGTAATGGCCCTCCCCTTCAATATGTCCTTTGTGTATCATATCTGGCTTGGAGGTCCTCAATGTAAATTTCCTCATGAACAACATGATTAGGGTTTAGTTTGACAACCTCTCTAATCAATTTAGGTGAAACCCTAAAGAGGTTATCACCCACATGGTTCTTTACCACTCTAGTAATTGGATCATACTTTTTTGCCATGTTTACTAGCAGATCATCATTGAAAAAGACTCCGAGGACAATTAATCTACCCATGTCAAATTCCTAGACATTGCTTACTAGAGTATCCAATTTCCTTTCTGCAAACCATTTCCTAGAAAGCTCTAATCCTACCATATATACTTTTTCATCCCTTAACCCATTAGCTTTGTCATAAAAACCCTCACCAACTAGTAACCTGGGGCATTTTGGAATCAAATCTCTACCCCTAGCTAATTCACTCATTAATAAAGGCATTTGTTCTAGAAAATCCTTGTGAACTACCTTTTTAAGGCAATCTACCTTTCTCGAAAAATCCTTGCATGGAAGCATTTTTTTAGTTTACCCTAGTGCAATTAAAATTTCTCAATTTTTAGGAGTTCAAACAACTTACCCACTATTTCATGCCCTTTTCTCTATATAAATCACTTTGTGATATGTTGAAAACCTTGACAAGTCTTTCCCTTAGCTCTGGAAATATTTGTGCTACAATAATTATGTGATCTTATGGCTTAGTAATGGAGAATTCTGAATTTTACTACAACATTTAGCTTGCACAAAGTTTCATTGATTAGAATTAATGCTCTAATAGCTAAATTTTGCATCATGCCATGAAGTTTGAATTTCAACCATTGATCATGGAGAATCAAACAGTTTGTTTTGAACTCAAAATGATTGTATTAACCTTTTTTGGAAATTTTCTACATGTCAATTGGGCACATCCCCATATTTCATAATCGTCGAGAATTTTCATGAAGTAATGTAGGGCTGATTGTAAATCTTCCAAAGATGGACAATCATAAAGGATCCTTTTATCTTCATAACTCTAGCTTTAAAATCATGGGCCCACTAGTAAACTCATCTTCTAGCTCAACAAACACATAGACAAACCCATCAATTCATTATATTCCATATCACTATGCTTTTCCACCCTAACATGACTTGGCAACCTTCTGAGTAGCCAGTCCCACTTGTCCACATGGCAAGTAGGCACTTTCCTGCATTAGTTAAAGTTTGGTCATTTTCATATTGTAGGGATGTGCCTTCCATTGGTTTTCTCAAGATCAATGGCACACATACATCATGCCTTTTACAATCTAGTCAACAAGGTCAAGCAATAAATTGCATTTCTTTTTTCTAACATGTTCTGACAGTTGCCAACTATAAATCATATCATCACCTTTTTTAAATTATTGTAGATGACCTCATCCAAGTACACATGGAAAGCAAGAACTTCCCTACTATAGTTAAACCTTGAGCATATCTATCTTGTGGGAATGTGTTGTTTTTTTATCTTCCCAAGATCAATGATGCATATATATTGTGCTTCTTTAACTGCTTCAACATCTTGCATGTCATCACTTAATACACATATTGCTAGGGTACTTACCACATTGGGTAAAATTTAGACATTTTCATGATGTGGTAATATGCCTATTTTAGATCTTTCCAAGATTAATGGCTTAATGATATGATACCAAAAGATGACCCCACTTCTCAGCTTGACCATTAAAATTGCTTGAAAACTTCAACGTGCTCTAACAAATCTAAGAACATTCTAACACCTTCACTTCATTGCAATGAATTAAAAGAAAAACATCACCGAATGTGACATGGCAGAGAGGCACACTCCTACATTTGCTAAAGGTCGAGAAAATTCTTGATGTAGGCATGCACTCATCATTGATTTTTCAAAGATCAATGATTGATGAGAGTAAACCACAATGATTAAGATATTTTGTAGAGTATTAAGGAAATAAAAAAAGTAAAACCATAGCTAGGGAAAGGTTTACAATGAAGGCTTTCTAAATTACAAAAATGTAACTTAAAATAAATATGAGAAAAGCGTAAAAGTAAAACCTTAGGGTAACAATCTTCCCATGTAATTTTTTTATAAAACATACTTTTTGGAATTTTGAAAAGCTAGCACACATGACAAGGGTTTGAAGAATTTTTTTAAAAAATTAACCTAGGCTTTTGACAAATTTCACAATTTTTAAATGCATGGGACTAATGGTTCTGTCACTATAGAGTGAGATAATAATACATAATGAAAATCTAGGCTGGCACACTCAACAAAAGTGATGCTAGAAGCAGAGCCAACAAATGATTTTTTCCTAAGAACTAAGTTGTTGTTTGACATTTATACAATTTTTGATGTTCTATTTATTCTAATTTTGTACAAAATTTGAAGGTGCACTTTTTACAAGGTGTTATTTTTGGAAGGTGCACTTTTAGGTAGTGCTCTTTTTAGAAGGTTCACTTTTAAGAAGATGTTCTTTTCAAAAGGTGTGCTTTTCAAAGTGAATGCAAACTAGAAGGGCTTAACCTATTGTATCCATTTAAGAAATAATTAAGGTCTTCACTAGAGAGACATAAGTTCCTATAACTTAGTCACTTTTGCAAGCCTTGTAGTGATAATTTTAAATTTTATCATCTTCATCTATTATGCTTCCAAACTTACCTTGATCTACTAATCTGCTAAACCCTCCACTTATGGATTTATTTGAAAATGTAGTAGATTCACCAATCAACTTGCAAGATCCACTCAATCACTTTCCATAGAACCCTAAGAGATTTTTCCCAATTTTCATATAGAGAGAGATAGACATAGTTGAAGATCACATCAATGTTTCCAAATAAATATAGAATAAAAATAGATTCAGGAAGAAGACATGGTCCTTCATCTATTCCCATACACATTGGGATAGGTTGTATTTAATTAGTACATCAATATGCCACCAATATCTATTCCAAAGTGGAAAAATTTTGACAATAATTTCTTGGATCAATTAAAAGAATTCATCAATCTGATCATGACACACCACCAATTCATATCTATAAAGAGGGATCTAGCAGAGACTATCTAACTGGTAGAGACTATCTCACATGTTAATCATCATTTTCACATAGTATACCACAAGTTGGATCCCCCTTATATAGTACTAGTAGGGTATGCAATAAAAATCTACCTAAGATCTATAGATCACCTTACTTCTCTCTTCCTAAGGAGGCTACCTTTTACAAAGATTGACACTCTAGAAAATGTCTTCAAATAAGCAGTCACCTTTATGAAACAAGCTAACCTCAATGGAGGAGGCATGATGGTTCCAACTCATGCGAATACAATAGTATCATCATACCCTATAGGAGCATAAGAAATGCCTAGTGAATTCATTCTTGTTATATAACACCATAACAATAGGCATTGGATATTTCAACTCTAGTTATAACTTATCCAAGATATAAACCTACAAAAGTTTTGTTCTTTGAGAAAAAAGTCACACTATCATTTGAGGGAGAAAAAATGTTACAACCAAGTTAGATCAAATGAACAATACCATGTCTAAAATAACCAATGAGCTAACCCATCTTAGGTTGTCACAAGGAAAGAATAATAATTTCCAACGAGCTAATATAACCCCATACAACAAAAATTTTAGTGCAAAAAATATTGCAAGAAAATATTTCAACATGCCAAATCAAAACAATAGTTTTCAAAGAAAGAATTGAAAATGGAATACTCATCAAAACAATGGATGTATCCTAGCAGACATTAATAATAATGGTTAGTTTGTTTATATCAATCATATTGGCACTAGACAAAATATACCAAATGATGGCAACCCATTCCTTAGAAGAAATGAAGAAATGAACCTAAATTTACATAATGATAACACTGAGTCCCCTATTCAGCTGAACACCATGCTATTAGAATATTTTGATTCTATCTAAAACACCAAAATAGGAGATCTAGTCAATAAACATTTCTTCCCTTTAAACCAAGGATCCAACCCTTAACCAACCAAGATGTTTAGTTTTTAGCATGATTATCAGAACACTTACAACCTACACAATCAAAGGGAACCCATATCTGATGGAATTCCCTTTAGATTACATCCAGTGCCACCTAATCTAAGAATGAATAACAATTTGACACCTACAAGAGCAACTACCTTGGGAAAACAAACTTAGGCATAAGTGAACATACCTACTATACTAAAGAATTCATCTTGGTCAACTAAGAAGTAAATTGTGATTGTAGAATTAGAAAAAAACAAGGCTAATTGTTGGAATGTTCAAAATGGGAAGAGCATTTCTTATGGGGGGCGGGGGGTGTGGGTGAATTAGAAGTACCACACTTTTAACCTTTTCCAATATTTTAAATCAAATAACTAAAAGTAAATTGCATGCATATAAATACATTAAATAGCCATAAAGTAAAGACATGCAATAACACATAACACCAAATTTGGTAACCCAGAAACCCTCTAGGAATAAGAAGGTAAAATTGGGGTGAGGATGATACCTGCAAAAATTACTACAAAAATAATTATTTGACCACTTCTGATGGTCTTCCCTATGAGAGGCCTCCCCTATTAAAGGCTTTTCACTATGTCAATAGTGACCTGATTAGAGGATTTACAAACACTTTACATGAAGTGTCACCCTATTAAAGGATTTACAATAGGCTATTAAACCCACCTAATACATAGGATTTTCATTCACCTTCTCTAAAGGTTCTCTTACCTAGCTATTAAGCTAACCTATCAATATAGGATTTTTAGCATCTAATACAATGGAAAGATAGTATTAAAACAATGAACCTAATAGTATGCAATCTCTAATTGCTAGATTTCAAGCACTTGATCTACTCTCTCTAATCTTGATCCTTTAAGAGCTAAGATCTGATTATGTCCCTTTTACCTTGTGCTATTATGATCAACTAGATATGAAATTGTTGCTCTATTCCTCTAAGTCTATCCTTCTTCATACTAAATTTCACTATAGTCTCCCCATACACTATTCTCTACCACACACCTAATGGAGTTTTTTACCTCCTTTTAAAGATTGAGAATATTTTGGGTTAGGTATAGATCTATGATCCACATTGAATCTCAAGTTCTCACACATTCCTTGTATTTTCATCATTGGTTGCATGCCTTCTCCATTTTTCTAATTATCTACATGCTCATCACATAGAAATCATAAAAGATTTGTTCTTATCCTTTTTCTCTTTCAAAATCCTTCTATGTCGGCTCCAAAAATGGTTTACATCTAAGTTTGTGAGGGAACAAACTCATATGTTGATTATGTGTTACTGGGCACTTATTGAACTACTAGTGCTTAGCACATATACTATCCTAGATTGCTCATCGCTTATTACACTCTATCTCACTCGACACATATATGTTCTTGGCTCACTCAGCATATGAAAAATTCTAATTTTCTTGGCATCAACTATGACTCAACACCTATATGTCACTTGGCACTTATATACTGCTTGGCACCTAAAGTCACTCGACACTTGTTGAAATACTGACTCGGCACACATTGTGGCTTGGCATACATAGTATACTTGGCTTCAATGTAGAAAGTAGTTAAGTATGTTAACACTCAAATTTCAAAACCATCTAACAACCAACAATCTCCCCCTTTGACATGAGTGTCAAAAACACTTAACTAAACATTGCTAATCTGTCCTTATGAGTACCTTATCCACAAAATTTCATAATTGTTCAAAATTTGTTCAAAATACCTTAACTCCCCCTGAACTATTTTGTGCATTGTCATTCTTGCAACCAAAATTCTATGCTAAATGTACCTAATATTCTTTTTCTTCTTCCCTGTACCTATATTCTATACCAATGTCTCTATATTTGTTTTATCAGAGCTTATGGAATTTTTGCATTTTGCATCAAAGCTATTTTCCATATGATTTCCAAGATTTTGTATCTCCCTCTTTTGACTATATCAGAATAAATGAAAGATTGTAGAAAAAATTTATAGCATTCTCCCCCTTTAATATATCTTCCTTACTGTTATTTCTCCCCCTATATTATTATTATTTCTACCCCTTTTTGACACTTATGTCAAAGGGTTCTAAGGAGTAATACCATACTTAGCCAAAAAATTAATATTTACCTCCATTATTATTTTTAGAGCTACATCCCAATTCTCGAAAGCATGTCAAGTGACTTGTGCTGGATGGCAGTCTCTACAAAAAGGTGTACCAATCCATCAAGTGTAGAAAGATTTGGATCTTTCTTTAAAAAATTTTCAACATACATTTGCTCCTTGTGGAGGACTTCTAAATGAGAGATTATGGATGATTGAATTTGCATCAGTTTGGCCTTAATGTTAGGTTTTTTTGTTGTAAGTATAGCTAACTCCCTTTGTGTGTGAAGCGATTATGCAAAATGCTTCTCACTTTGAGCTAGATCCCTAGCTAATTGCATGCTAGATATTTTCAAGTTTGTTTCCAAGCTCATTATTCTTTGGGTCATTTCTTGTGTGAAATTTGAAAAGTCACACAACTTCCTATACAATGAAAAAATGTTTTCAAGGACAATTTTAACCTTATCTATTTTCTTGGTTAATTTTACCTATTCAAGTGCTATGCTACTTGATATCTTTTTATTTACTTTTCCTTGAAACTTTCTTTCTAACCATTCCATGAGTTTAAAATTTGTATCCTGGTCTTCATTTGTCACCTGGTCAACTATGTCTAATAGTTTCTCTATTATTGGCTATGCTTTGTCTAGTGACTACAAGTTGAAAGCATCCATAAATATTTCCTTTATGTCAAGAAGTGCTTGCTTATGTTTGAACTATTTCCTCAATATTTCCTACCTCATCCTTCCATCTAATGCATTTTTTTATTTGTTCCATTGTTATAGTCTTGGAATCATAGGAATGAATCACAATATCTTCATCTAATTTAGGGTCTCCGTAGTGAAGTACCCTAGCCACTGTAGTTGAGCTCAAGCCTAGATTTGAAAATTTCAAGGGGATGGCTTTAGTACTCAACTTCTAAATGGTCTTAGTAGGAGTACCAATGTCTGAATAGCAACCTGCTCCTTTTCTTTTGTTGTATCAACTTTCTCATCTGATTTCCTCTCCTTTGCACTCAACATCTAATCGGTGTCACTTGTTGCACTTGGTGGAGCTAGTGGTGGAAGCATCATAACTTTAGTCCTAGTAGCTATGTATGTGAAAGGTGGATCCTTTGGTTTTACCTTTTCCTTTCATGGTGTAGTTACTACTCTTTGTAACTCATCAACTGATGCAGGAGCATCCAGAGGTATAAGGGCAATCCTGTGTCACCCAAAAAAAAAAGGAGTTAGACTTATTTTTTGTTTCATGTGTTTTCATTTCTGGATAACCATTTGGGTCAAATAAAGGTTCCAACTCTCATAGTTCCACTATTAATGTTCTAGGATAGAGTATTTGAACACCTTGGGATATGTATAAATGCCAAAAAAATAGGACTATGTAATTGAGCCATCATTTTGGTGAACTAAATGGTGTAAATTGACTAGATGAATGTAATTTTAATTTACAGCATTCTAGAAAAAGAATCAGGTCAAAAGGCCCCACGGTTTGAAAGTTACTGCAGTTTTTCAGTTTCTAGAGACCTCCTAAGAATTCTTCAAAGTCAGGTTAGGGGCATTAAATGACCTCAAAAAGGGCCAAAAATTAGGGGATGAGCAAAGCTGGTTCATAGGGCTATAGAGAACTTCGAGAGCTTTCTGAAAATGTAAATAGTTTGTCAATCAGAGCTAAGGTTCAAAAGTTATGCATCCCTGAAGTTTGGTTACCATTTTTGGATTCTTCTAGATTTGTACCAACTTCTAATGCGGCTTCTGGAGCCTTCTACTTGGTCGATGGATGCCTACTAGCACTTTCTAGAATGTAATCCTAGTCCTTAACCCTTAGGGGTCTATTTAAGGACATTACTGGCATTGTAAAAGGTAGTTCAGAGTGGAATTTGAGAGGAGGTACCAAAAGGAGAAATTATCTTCAATTTTGTGCTATTTTAAGCCCTTAGGGCATGTTTTTAATTCTATTTTCTTTGTACTAAATGTACTAGCTTATTTTCCTAGTTAATACAATTTCCCTTTTCCTGTTGTGTCCATTCTGTGCTTGGGTTGTGTCCCCATCATCAACACTCACCAAAACAGGGCTTGTACACAATTATGCCTTTAGAGTAGATTGGTGAAGGATTTTTGAGAGATCCTCTATAGTTAGTGGATTGATGTTCTGAGCTTACTTGTTAGTAAAACCTTTATGATTACTATCTTTGTAGGTGTATTGGTTACATGAGGTGGACTGGGAGGTGGCAATTGTGTATCTTGTACACTCTATTCTTCTTCTTGCTGTTGATTAGCTATTGGCATAGTTTCTTCTCCCTTATCTAATTCTTCTTCTTCTTTCTCCTTATTCTCTTCCTCACTTTTCTTTTCCTCCTCTTTCTTTTCTTCTTACATCTTCTCTATTTCCTTTGCTTCTACCTCTCCTTTCTACTCTTCTTCCTCCTTTTCCTCTACCTTCTATTTGGCACTAGTTTCTACCTTATTTGTTTCTTCTTCCTTGTCATCAGTTATCTTGTATATTATTTTCCACAACTATGTGGATTTATTTACAAAATCCTCAATTTTGTTCTAAAGGATGCAAAAGGCTCTATACTTGGGTGCAAACTTGACACTATGTTTCTTGTTTGCCTTAGTTATTTAAGCCTTTATCATGTTAGGCTTTACTTGTGCTAGGGTAGATTCTCTAATTCCCCTCTCCATCTTTAGACAATAATTCCATTTATTCTCAACTATCTCATATAGTTCCTTTGGCATAGTATTGTCAAGTTCTAGAGGTGTGTTTTTAAATTCTGCCATGATGGCATACATAGATTCCTCTACTTTATTCTGCTCTTCCCTAATGAGCTTATTGAAATTAAGGGACTTTAAATCATTCAAATCTATATTTTTAATCTTATTACAAAGTTTGTCAATTGCAAATTTAGGAGGATGACTTAGCACTTTAAACTAGTTGATGTCCTTTGATTCTATTCTCTCCTCATCATCTATATCTAGTTATGCCACATACTTTTCTTCTCTTCTTGAGCTCTTATGTAGGCTATTTATTGGCTTTCTTCTTCTCCTTTGATGCCTCTTTAGCCTTTTGAGTGGATGCTCTTGTTGTGGCCCTTATTGCTGGAGCTATTTTTGTTTGAGCTTGTTTGGTGACCTAATTGGGCTTGGTTTGAACTATAGGCTATGTTTTTTCGTATCTTTTCTTTTTCTTGGTAGGTGTAGGTGCTTCCTCAGCTTCTTTTTCATCTACACCTTCCTCCTTGTCTTCCCCTAAGCCTTGTGTTAGCTCTTTTGGGCCTTTCCCTTGCTCTCCTTCTTCTTCACTATCTCCTTCTACTTGTTCTTCTTCTTTTTCATCTACTTTTTCCTTAATGCTTGCCCCAAATGTCTTCTTTATTTTCTTTACCATTTTATCTTTCTTCTTGATGAAAAAAGCTATTTTCAATTCAGTCACAACTTTGGACTTGACAACATCGTATGTGCCAAAGTGAGGAGCTTCCTTATCGATTTCTTCTGCAAGCAACATTGTGATTGCTATTGAGGCTTCATCTACATCAAGCTCATATACCAATGGCCTTAGCCATCTTACTCTTGGTATTGTTTCTTTGATCTAGGTCTACTCAATGTCAACCAAAAAGCATATGTCATTGATATGTTTCTCTACCAATGAAACTGGTATTCTCATTCTTTATTTCAATGATTTCTTAAAGTCTTCAAAATAACTTGTCATCTGAGCCTCAAAATTGTCATCCATTTGATCAATAAACTCATTGATTTGAGTAATTGTACTTTTTTTGGGGTTCTAATTCACCTTTCCTATAGAAGGGAATTCTTCCATCACATAAAAGAATATACACATAAGAACTAAACCAAATTTTCATTGAGCACCTTTTGATCTCCCTATAGCTCCTAGGTTCTCATTAATTTGATGCAACATGAGTTCTGCCAGATCATAGGTGTGATCTTTCTTCACTATTTTGTAGGCTACATAACCTACTAGACATGGCACATTGTTTAGTTTGTTGGATTGATAAAATTTGTGAGATATAATTCTCACAACAAAATCTAGAAGTGGATCAGTTATTGTATTAATGGTCATTCCCCTATTGTTCCATTTGCTCTAGTATTTTTTTCAATGACCTCCTTTCTGTTGCTTCTCAAGGTCATTAGCAGATCTAGGTTTGGGAATCCCATAACCCTATGAACTATTCTCTTGGTAATATTTATAGGTCTTGTGTCTAGCCATAAACAACCATCATGAATTTGACTTAGAACAATGTGAATCCATTTAGTTTTGAATCCTATAAGGTAGACTAGGGCATTGGTCAAACCCTTTTTCTCAACTATCTCAAACTCCTTTAGAATCTTGTTCTTATAGAGTTTGTCATAAGCTTGGAATATTTCAAAATCACCTATGGCACCAATTGTGTAGTTGTAGCACTTTCTTACATCTTGCACCATGACTACTTTAGGTGGAATGAATGATAATGCACCAGCTCGGTCATTTTTGGAGGAAACTTTGAGGATTGGCCTAAATTTGGGTTACTTTACTTCATTGTTGACTAACTAAATCTCATGACCTTCCTTTGCTTTGGGGTTTCTTGAGCTAGAGGCCATTTTACTAAAGTAGGGTTTAAAATGTATTAAAATTTTAATTTCTACGTAGCTCGAAACTTGATAAATACCTTTGAATTAATGAGTTCATGGTGAATTTCTATTGAGATCTATACAAATGGCTATTAGGTTTTTGCTTGATTGCTTTTGCACTCCTCTTAGCTTTTCTTTGTGTTCAAATGGTGTGAAAATGAACAAAAATTAACCTTATACCTATCAAAGGCCTAGCATTAAATGCTTTGTGCATATAGATGTAAACTTGGCACTTAAGGGATTCAATATGACTTGGCTCCCATTGTATTTCATTTACTCAGCTCCCACTAGACTTCTACTTCACTCAGCTTCAACTATCAGCTCAATATCCATTGGAACTTTACTCAAAATCTAAGGGTAACTCAATAACATTTGCAAAAACTTTAGATTTTGACTTGGTATCTTTGCTTATGTAGATTTCTTCTTTGCAGTACTCTTTTATTCTTTGGGATTGATGTATGATATAACTTTGTATATTAGTCCCATACACCTTTGTTTTGCTTAGTTGGATGAAGTGTGATCACTTGACCTTTTGGGTGAAGTGATCCCTCCATTAAGTGTGTTGCACTCACATTTCTTCTTCCAAGTCTTGTTCATTTGTCCTCTTATTTTTTCTACATCAACCCTCTCTTTTTCTTTGTTGACTTTTATCTTGGGTGCTTTTGACTTTGTTGGCCAATTCCTGCTGATATGTCCAATTTTCAAGAAAATGAAACATGTAGTTTGACTTAACCATCTATTATAACTCCCTCTAAAATGTTTCGTTATGCAATTTTTAGGAATTTTTCCATACTCCTGAAAATAGTGACAGCTATGCCTGGTGTTATAATCCCAGTTGTAGTGATCTACATGGTTGGTTCCTCTTGCAAGTTGATTAGGTGTCCACATAGGATGTAATCTACATTCAAATGATCTATGTCCATACTTTTTGTAGTTGTAGTAGTGACCTTCAAATGTTGGTGTCCTCATGATCTTGGTTCTACATTCATGTGCTTGATATCCTTGTTTTTTGCACTTGTGAAAAAAGCTTGCATTGGTAGGCTTATCATGCTGATGACTATTCTTGCTCCTACACACATTAGAGGTATGCCCCTTTTTACCACAAAAATTATGATTAGGTTAAGCTTTCTTACCTATGTTACTCCTTTCCTCTATAGTTTTGGATGATTATCCTTGTTCAGTGCTGGTGTAACCAAGTCCTAAAGTGTCATTACTAGCCCTTGGTGATTTGAGTAGTTGCATAAAATACTTGATAGCCTCATTGGGTTTGTTAAAGTGTTCTACTATCTCCTTCTCTCTTTTCAATTCATTTTGTAATTTTTCATTTTGCATCTTCAAGGTGGAGATCTCAATGTCCTTCATGTTTAGCTCATGATGAGCATTCATCATCTGACTTAAGGTGTCTAGCTGCATGTTTGAAATCCTTTCAAATTCAATTGTCTTCTGTTCCAATCTATTGGTAAGATTTCTTGTAATCTTCTATCATGGCCTTGTCTTTAATGGCTCTCTTCTTTTGTACAGTCACTTCACAAAGCATTATGGTTTATGATTCTAGTTCAAGCTTGAGTAATTTGATTTCTTCATCTTGTGCTTTGTTTTTCTCCATCAATTCTACTATTACTGCATCAAACTCCTTAGAATCTCCATTGGAAAACACTTGTGTGGTATCAATATCCTTGTAGTGTATGTCATTTTCAGCTATGGCTATCTCCTTCCTTCTTTTAAAGGATTTTCTCAATTATTCTCTGGCTTCTTCCACTTTGTGTAGAGCTAGGTGCACATCAATCACTTGATTGTCTATGATCTTCCCAAGTTTCAAAACTTCCATCTTTAGATCTTTTCCCTAAGCTGTTAGGCTTCTCCTTATGAAAAAATAGCTCCGATACCAATTTTTGGAATGTTCAAAATGGGAAGAGTACTTCTGAGAAGGGGGGGTGAATCATAAGTACCACACTTTTAACCTTTTCCAATCTTTTAAATCAAATAACTAAAAGTAAATTACATGCATATAAATAAATTAAATAGCCATAAAGTAAACACATTCAATAACACATAACACTAGATTTGGTAACCTAGAAACCTTCTAGGAATAAAAAGGTAAAATTGGGGTGGGGATGATACCTGTAAAAATTACTATAGCAATAATTATTTGACCACTTTTGATGGTCTGCCCTGTGAAAGGCCTACCTTGTTAAAGGCTTTTCACTATGTCAATAGTGACCTAATTAGAGGATTTACAAACACTTTACATGAAGTGTCACCCTATTAAAGGATTTGCAATAGGCTATTAAACCCACCTAATACATAGGATTTTGATTCACCTTCTCCAAAGGTTCTCCTACCTAGCTTTTAAGCTAACCTATTAGTATAGGATTTTCAACATCTAATACAATGGCAAGAAAGTATTAAAATAATGAACCTAATAGTATGCAGTCTCTAATTAATGGGTTTTAGGCACTTGATCTACTCCCTTTGATCTTTATCCTTTGAGATTTGATATCTAATCATGCCCCTTGTCCCTTGTCCCGTGTGTTGTTCTAATCAACTAGACATGAAATTGATGCTTTGTTCCTCTAAGTCTATCCTTCCTCACACTAAATTTTGCTATAGCCTCTCCATACACTATTCTCTACCACACACCTAATGGAGTTTTCAACCTCCTTTTAAAGATTGAGAAGACTTAGGGTTAGGTATGGATCTACAATCCATATTGAATCTCAAGTTCTCACTCATTTGTTGCATTTTTATCATTGGTTGCATGCCTTCTCCATTTTTCCAATTGGCTGCATGTTGATCACATAGGAATCATAAAAGATTCATTCTTATTCTTTTTCTCTTTAGGAATCCTTCTATATTGGCTCCAAAAATGGTTTACATCTGAGTTGGTGAGAGCACAAACTCATATGTTGATTTTGTGTTACTTGACACATATTGAACTATTGGTGCTCATCACATATTCTATTCTAGATTGCTTAGCACTTATTACACTCTATCTCACTTGGCACATATATGGTCTTGGCTCAATTGGCATGTGAAGCATTCTGACTTGCTCAGCATCAACTATGACTTGAAACCTGTATGTCACCTGGCACTTATATACTACTCGACACCTGAAGTTACTCGGCACCTGTTCAAATACTAACTTGGCACGCACTATGGCTCAGCATACATAATGTACTCAACTTCAATGTAGAAAGTGGTTAAGTGTTTTGACACTCAAATGTCAAAACCATCTAAGGACCAACATTAATATCTCAATGTATGATATGCTATAGATTTTTTATAGCTAAAGGGAAGCATTGTTGAGAACCCTTGATCATACAAAGACAACATGAGGTGTTAACACTCAGAATAAAGTCTTGCCATAGGTTAACATGTTTAAGGCTATGGCTATCATATATATAAAGATAAAGCTTAAGCCACCCCCCACTTTTTCACAAGCTTAGAAGTTTTTGAAAAAAACTTCACAATTGCCTCATCAATTTGGACACTTCTTAGAATGTCATGCCACTCTCATTATGACTATAGATCCTCAACTCCAAGACATGATTCACATACATTTAGTAGAAACTAGAGAAATATTAGGTCTACTACTAAGTACAAAATTGACTAGCTATTTAAGAGGATGGTTCTCAAAAAATTTCACTCAATTATGGCTGCCTTAAAGAGATTGAACAAATAGATAAAAATAGACATTGAGCCAAAATTAAACACAATGGCCACAAAGCATAATTTTCCAAATTTAAATGAAGTGACCTTTCTTCAATTAGACTTATGCCCTTACATAGTAGTGGCTTTTGAAATAGTTCTCACCAAAATAGCTGATAACAAGACTACAATAGGATCACAAGACCTCACCACATGTGCTGACATCATAACTCAATTTATAGATTATATGGTTGCAAATTTTTAATGTTTGGAAGAAGACATAGATCAAAATATTTTACTCCTTCGAGGATTTGTAGGTTTCACCATACGAGACAACCATAATTTAAATGCTTAAACTATCAAGAGATAATTTCTTGAGTTTTAACTTAGTTGACACACTCTACAACTAGCCAAACCATAAGAAAAATATCAAAAAGTAATTTGAGTCACTTATGCATTCCAAAAATCATGAACAACATCATTGGGGAGGAAATTAAAGAAGATCTAAATTCTTCATATAGTGGCATCTCCTCAAATGAGGGAGCTTTATTCTTCACTTCTGAAGTGATGATTGAATTTCTTAGAAAAGGGAGGAGGTAATGGGTCCCCAAGAGATAGTCTTTCAGAGACCAAATAGAATAAAGTGTTTGGATAAATAAACACAAATCAAGGAACCCAAAAGATCAACCAATATGGACACTCATGTTTGATGGTTCCAATTACAAAGGAGTCAAAGCACATATTGAGTTGGTTAATCCAAAAGGTAAGTATTTTTATCCTAGATATCATTTATACTTCATGTGTACTAATAATTTCTCCAAATAAAAATCCTTGATACAAAAAGTCTTTTTCACACTAGAAAAGGATGTGAAATCTCTCATAGTCAAAGGAGACTCCTAGTTGGTGATTTGAGAAGTCAAACTGATTTAGTCCTGTAATAAAAAATGATTATTGTCTTATGATAAGAGATTTTGGGACTTGATAGAATATTTTTAAGCACTTAATGTCATATCTAGTTTGAGAATAAGTAATGTAGTAGATGATCCCTTTGCAATCTCTATTAGTGGACTGTAGCTCATTGAAAGAACAAAAATCAAAAGGTTCTTAGTGGAACATGTGGCTTCCCTGTCTATTCCTAAAAATATTAATAACTTCTAGGTGTTCCAAGATGACCAACACATTCTAGAATTCATCATGTGTAATGGTTTGTTTGAAGGACAATAAATTGACAATACAACTGACAACAAACATGAGAGTGATGAATTGGAAGATGAAGATGTGATCATAAATTTGAAAACTAATACTATTACTAAAAGGATGGTTGAGTTGTAACACATTGTTTACCAAGACAAATCAATGTGCAATAAGATGACTAATGAAGAAAAGGAAATCAAAGAATGTAACCCTTATAAACTAGATACAAAAGAGAACCCTAAGATGGTGAAAATTATAAAAGTTTTTGATTCACAAGAGAGGGAAAATATGCTATAATTACTCACAGAATTTAGAGATGTCATCACATGGAGTTATGAGGAGCTCAAGACATATGATGGTGACATTATTAATCAAATTATATTCCTTTGAATCCTGATTATAATCCTTTTCACCAAAGACAAGGACTGGTAAATTCCATTAATAAACCCTTAATAATGAGAGAAATTCAAAATTTTCTAGATGCCAAGATTATTTTTCTAATTTGACACTCTACCTGGTTCATTAACTTGGTACCTATGAGAGAAAAGACTAGATAGATTTTCCTTTGCATAGACTTCCAAATTTGAACCAAGCATCTTAGAAAGATAACTACCCATTTCCTTCACTTGATGAAGTACTACAAATTGTAAATGAATCTAAGATGATATCTTTTCTAGATGGATATTCAAGACATAACCAAGTAATGGTAGATGAGGAAGATAGATTCAAGACAACATTCACCACTAAATGTGGGACATTTTCTTATAGAAGTATGCCTTTTGGTTTAATAAATATAGGAGCAACATTTCAAAGAGTGATGGATGTCACATTTAAGGGGTTAGTAAAAAAATATATAGTTATTTATATGGAGAACCTCACACTCTTTTCAAAAGAGAGGAGTACCCATATTTCTACCTTAAACAAGTTTTCAACCAATGTTGAAAGTACAATATCTCTTAACCCAACAAAATGTTCATTTGGAGTTACAAAATGGAATCCCCTAGGCCACTTCATTTCTAAAGTAGGTATTTCAATTGATCCTAAAAGGATAGAAGCAATTTAAAAAAATTTGCCTCCTCATAATTGCAAAGAGCTAAAGTCTTTCTTCTAAAATATTAACTTTCTATGAAAATTCATCAGTGGGTTCCCAAAATGGTTTACCCCCTTAGTGATTTAATGAAGAAAGGAGTAAAGATTGATTGGGTTCCTAAAGTCAAGAAATATTTTAGAGATATTAAATTGGCTATTTCTAGTGCCCTAATACTTGTGAGTTTGGACTATCAATTTCTTTTCAAAGTCTATTCTTTCACTTTGGAACATTCATGTGCAGGTATCATCTCAAAAAATAAAGACAATGAAGACAAAAGATCCATCACATTTATGAGTTTCCCACTTAAAAATTCCAAATTAAATTATCCCAATTTGGATAAATAATTATTCACATTAGTAAAAGTGATCAAGAAATTGTGCCAATACATAATCAATAGTAAGGTATATTCTAGTGTACCAAAACCTACAATCAATTCATTGCTCATGTAGAATGAGTTTGAAGAAAAACAGGAAAATGGATGATGGTTAAGAAAGATGACATAGGAAAATGAAGAAAAAAGTGTACTGTCTTAGATAGACACCAATAAAGGGATAATTATTGATGTTTGGTACCAAGACATTGTATTATACCTCTTACAAAATCAATGCCCTCAATGGATGAACAATTCTCAATGTAGAGGGCTGAAAATCAAATTTTAGTCCTATATGCTTAAGAATATAAAAATTTACAAGAAAAAATATGAGGGGATTTAATTGGTGTGTTTAGGTCATGAAGATGCAAGATAAGTACTAGAATAATACCATAACAATTACAATATTGCACATGGAACAAAAAAAGCCAGAACACATTAGATTCTAAAATCCAAATACTTTTTGTCTACTATTTTCAAGAACATGTATAAACATGTGCACTCTTTTCACATCTTCCAAACAAGTGCAAACAAGGAAAGAAAACCAACCATGTCGTTGCAACTAGCATTTGACGTTCACCCCTTCGCCATGTGGGGCCTAGATTTCATTAGGCCTTTAAATCCACCATCATCAATAAGACATTTATTTATTATAACAATTATAGATTATTGCACATGGTGGATTGAAGCTAAAACTTTAAAAAATTGTACATCAAAAGTGGTCACTAGTTTCCTACAAGAACACATTGTGACTATGTTTGAGACACCATTCTTACTAGTGTGTGATAATGGGTCATCTTTTACATTATTTTTTCTTACTCAATTTACATTGGAGAATAAATTCATAATCAAATTCTCATCCAAATATTATCCACAATGGAATGGCATAGCCAAGTCTAACAACAAGAATTTGATAATAGTCATAAAATTCTTGCCCACAAAAAATCCAAAATATTGGCATACCCAATTGAAATATGTGTTATGGATAGATAGAATTAGGATAAATAATGCTTTATGAACATCCTCGTATTTACTAGTCTACATCTAGGAACAAGTATTCACACTCAACCTCAAGATTCTAGTGCTAAAATTTATGAAAAGATATGTTGGAGATGTTGACAGGGTCCAAATAGGATTAATGAATTTTTTAGAATTGGATGAGAAAAGGATAATGGTGTTAGAAAAGTATGTCAAAACATCAATCTATTATCAAACACCATTCAGAAACAAAGTCATGATCAAATCTTTCAAAATTTTAGACCTTATTTTTCTGTGGGACAAGGAAAAAGAAAAACCAAGTAGTGATACCAAGTTTCAAATCTTGTAGATTGTTCCTTATCATATTATAGAGATCTTGGGTGAAAACACCTTTAGGCTAAATACTCTAAGGGAAATTGGTTTTATTTGAAGTTAATGGCCAACTTTTGAAACACTATTTTGAATCATAAAAAATTTAAAAATAAAAATAAAATAAAATTGTGTTTGCTTTAGTTTGATTTACGATTTGGGGTTAATGTGTAATCAAGATTCTCCTTGATAAGTTAGGCCATTCCAACCAATCTTGATTTTGGGAAGAGTTATTTCTTTGTCAAAGTAGTTGGATAACTTTGTTTCTTATACCAACTAAATGCTAGTGCTATTTGTAGATGAAAGAGAACCTCCAACCTCAAAATATAAATCTAGGTTGATCACTTTCAATGCTTTATAAATTTAAAGAATTGACCATGTAGACCATATTCAAATCTAGGTAGATGGTAGAAAAAAAAATTTAAAACTTAGCAGTTCATATAAAGGGTCTTCTTAGAGACCTATAAAGGTCATTTTTTGGCATGAGAGTTTCCTAAAAGTTCATTAAAAATGGAATGCAAGAGTTATCAAATTGGAAATTGATCTGCAAGAGAAACACCAATAGCTTGGCTATACAATGTAAAAAGGAATAAAAATAAAATACAAATGGTATCACATAAAAGATTTTGGATGCTTGCAATGGTAATCAAATACATATATAACATGTCATAGTTGCTATCTAATTTCACCTAATAAATAAAATACTTTAAGGAAGAGTCATATGGAAACACATGAGCTCCACAAAGTAAGATAAAAGATTACCAAAGATTCAAAGAAGATCACTTAGTAACTCATTCAGAGGTTAGTAACTCATTAAGATCCCTTTGAATAGATTCTCTCATCTATCCATATAATCATTGATATCAGGTTTATGGGGATATTTTATGTTTTTTCTAATTATTAAAATATTGTTTTCACATTTCTAGACACCCATGATGGTTTGCACCTATAGATGTCAAGAGAAATTGAGATGTTAAACACACACTGAGTGTGAAAATTTGTGATTCTAAGTTTCTTGTTTCCCAAGTACTCATAGGCCACTTATGACACTAGAAATCAAGTTTCAAACTTGACACAAACTAGAGGAATGCCTGCTAATAAAGAAATGTCTTTTTTATTTCTTCCTTTTATCAGTTCTATTTGTTGTGGTTTCACAATCCATACCCAATTTTAGACTCAAAATAGGGACTCCCTCTTTTGAGTGAGAGATTACTTTTTCCAAAATAAGGCACCAATTCAAGTGCCTTGGTGAATAAATATCTCCCTCTAAGTCTTGTTCATTCTAGGGTGTCTGATCGGTCACTTGTGAACATTTCCATTTGGTTAGAAGATCATTTTAATAAAAGTTAGACAAAAAGTGGGCAAATGTGTATCTAAGACATTGTCACATTCATTCTAGGTGTGTATTGTGCATTCATACTTTGAGGAGCCACAAAGTGTGCACATGCACACAAGTTCACTATTTGAGGTGCACACATTCACACCCAACAACTATGCACTTATATATAGAGACAACAACAACCCCCTACTCTATGCATTCACTTGATTGCCTATAAATTTTAGGGAGTGTACCTTATCAACCTTGCGGCCTCTACATAATTGCATGTCCACACTTCAAACTACAAGCCTTTTAAAGGTAAAGAGAAGATGCACACATTTTGAAATGTGGAGGTGCACACCATTGAAATTTGTGCATAATGTGCAAATACCCTAAAATAGACATTCATTTGTGCATCAATGTCCACTATGTGTGCAAGATGTTCATAATAATAAATGTAGTCTTTTCCAATGTGTCTAGATGCCAAGGGTGCACATGTGCACCTTGCACAAATGAGTAGGTATGCCATGTACACAAGGTGAATATTTTAGACACTTATAAATCTTTTTTGTCACTTTGATAAATTGTTTGCCAGTTGGGTCAAGTTTGTAAGGTCATCTTAGGTTCTCACCATTAATGGTACCGATGTTTTTTTTTGATAAAAATAAATGGTGTCATCTTCATCTTCTATGACCATAAATAATATTGGACCTATACTAATAGCTTTCAAATATCTAAAAGCACCAAAGAAGTTTAGATTCATGGATAAAAATTTGGAAATATGAGATATCACATTAGGACACATTGACTAGAATACCTTTCTATTATTGCACAATAAACCAAAGGAAATAGTAGGTATAGTTTTTATATTGATTAGAAGTGGGCAAGTAAACAGGACTTCTCGTCCACTATCTTGCTAGTCATAAGAATAGGTAATGACTCTAGAAAACCACTATGTGCTCTAAAGGAAAGTGGTTAAAAGTGTAGAATGAGAAATTGTCCTAGACATAAGGTCATGAAACATTAAGAAGGTCTTTCATCTACCAAAGGTAGATCAATATCTGTAGATCACTTATGATACTATGGACTACTAGTATAGAGAGAATGAGTCAAAAGTGAAGGAGTTTGTTTAAGGGAAGTATCTCATTGATAGGATGTCATTAAACCAAAGAGTTGGGAAGGTCAATATTAATCAAGGGTATAAGATAGATGAAATTGGCTAGACTATAGTCCTTTTGAGTAGATCGATGGGCATCCCTTATTGTCAATTGGCTAATGGAGATATGTAATTATTATCATTTATGGCAACATAGGATGTACATGCTCACAAGAAATCTCAAAA
Source organism: Cupressus sempervirens (assembly GCA_028749045.1). Classification (NCBI taxonomy): domain Eukaryota; kingdom Viridiplantae; phylum Streptophyta; class Pinopsida; order Cupressales; family Cupressaceae; genus Cupressus; species Cupressus sempervirens. The sequence goes on from CM053786.1 coordinate 397,074,047, forward strand.
ATAAAGATACTTAGCTTTTGGTGCTCAGAAAATTGTCTAAGTATGAATTCAGTATACAACAATGTATTGTTTTGTTTATAACTTGTTGCTAATGTCATATTATAACTAGAAAAGTTAGATGGAAATTGTATACATGTTGATGATGAAATTTATAACCTTGGAAGTTAGTATGGACTGTACAAAACAAAGATATTCATGTTTTGACAATGAAATGAGACAACAAAATTGAAGGAACGATTATTTTGTCTATAAAATAATTACTTATCCAATTAGGGCTGACATCCTACATGTTTACTCTAAGTTGGAGAAGTGTATTATGTTCTTAGCTGACCTAGCAAAAATTTGTGTGAAGGTATCATATTTATGCAAAGGACATCTTGAGAATTAAAGTGTGTAATCTTGAAGAAGTTATGTTGAGAAATTGTATGCAAGATTTTCTGAAAGTGATATATGCAAAGTTTGTATAAGCTATTTTGTGATTTGAGATCAAGATGAAGATCAATGATCAACCGAGAAAGAAGTTACAATAATTGGAAGTGCATGTTACTTGTTTGAACATCAAGCTCTTCTTGTAATTGGAAGTGCATGTTTGGGTAGTGGGCTCATCTTGCATCTACTATACTACAACTCCTAACAAGGTTGTTACAACCCCTAATAGGGTTGGAATTTCCTAAAAAGGATTCAAAGTCTCCAAATAGGGAGCCCTTATACTAAATTTTCTCATTAACTCCTAATAGGGTTTATCCTCTAACAAAGAACTTATATATTAGTGTATTATTGAGTGGGTATCATCTCCATCAGGGTTTTCCCTTGGCCAAGGTTTCCTAGTTAACAAAATATGGTTTTATAAGTTATCTTTGTCCATGATTACTATTATTGTTTATCACTAATTTATTACTTTGTTATGTATGGTTTAAAGTAAGAAATAATATCCATATTGTGACTAAAGTTTGTCTATTACTGATTCACCCCCACTCCCCTTAGTAATCCCTATTTTTAATAATTGATATTAGGGTGCAATTACTCTAAAGAACCTTAACAACTTGAGTAAGATCCCTATGGATATGGAATAGTTGATGAAGAACCTTAAAAAGGCACTTAAAGAAATTGATCTCTTTACAAATGAAAGAGATAAGCTAAAAGACAACTATGAAAACTCCAAAGTATACATTGGACAATTGAAGGAAAAAATTGAACATCTCAAATCCAAGCTTGAATATACTAATTCTAAAACTAGCAATGATGACTATTCAAAGTTAAAGATGGAATAAAAGATCTTGAAGCATGAATTGAATATTATGAATCTAATGTTGACTTTTAAAAATGATCCTAGCAAAGTTGAGTCTAATTTGAAAACTTTGAATCTAAATCTATGCACAAGTTTGGCAAAGAAGACATCTAAATTTGAAACATTGAAAGAAAATCATGAAGAGCTTCATAAATACAATACTATTTTGAAATGTGAATTAACTCAGTGCAAGAAACAACTTGAGAAACTTTATTCTAGTGGAGAAAAACTTGATGATTCAATGTCAATATAGAGACCTACTTATGTTACTTGACTATTCTTGACTATCTATTTAACATGTCTGCAAAGAAACTTAAGATTAGATTAGATTTCAAAGAAAAGGGAAAATTTGATGATAAGATTGAATCTAGGCAATCTTCTAATAAACCTAAAGAAGTTGGACAAGACAAGGAAGTTGAAATTCTAGATGAACCAAAGGAAGTAGAATGTCCTGAGGAAACTAGGTATGGATTTAGAGGTAAGTGTGTTTAATGTAATGAAATAGGTCATTTGAAAAGAGATTGTACAAACAAGTCATCTAGTCAGGTTAGGAATTTTTATTGTCATAAATGTCATGGTATGGATCATAAAGCAATTGACTATGAGAACACTAAGTATGCTAATGATAGAAGGAATAATGGAATTTCTAGAAATACTAACCCTATAGATACAAGAAGATCCAATGAAAGGACATCAAGAGAAGGAAGAACCTATGAAGATAGAAGACACACCATGTGTTATAAGTTTAAAAAAATTGGACACATTGCATGGAGCTATCATGCACCTAATGATCAACATAATCCTAAAGAAGAACACTACTATGTTAGCTATGTAACAACTTCAGACATACAACAAAGTATTATAGAATGGATAGAAACTTTAGAGATAGAAGGAATAATGGAAGAGACTTTAGAAATTAAAAAAAAATAGTGTAAGAAATGTTGGAAATGATAGAAGGAACCATGAGAATAACTTCAAAACTAACAAAGACAATGAGGAACAAAGGAATGTAGTTAGTGAACTTTGAGAGGAACTCAATGAGGCATTTGTAAAAGGATTGGACATCTCAAAAGATAAGTTAGATGATGGTAACACAAGATGATCAAAGTAAGTTATCAAGTTTGATTCAATTAAGTTGAATTAAGCTTATTCACAACATGAAAATATGAAAAATTCATTCATGGATCAAGTTAGAGGTTACAAAGTTGGAAAAGGTGTATTGAGATAAGTTTAGATGATATAGCTCACTTCTAATTTGGAGCTTATCTAAACAAGTTATGAAGGAAGTAAGAGTTACTGGTATTACAAAGAAAATTAATTCTCTAGTAGAAGATGAAACCTATGTTTTTGTAGAGAATTTTGTGAAGTGAATTCTTGTGGAGCTTTGTCATCATGGAAAGAGGCTATGGAAAACCTTAGGTGAAATTTGAAGATTAGGTAGAAGTTCTTGAGTATTTATTTGATTACAAAATTTGATTGACATCTTTTTCATTTTTGCAAAGTATTCATTCAATGCAAGTTTAAGTTGATGGAATAAATGGAGTATAGCCTTGATTGTCACTTCATTGCAAATACATCCAAATTAGAAAGCACTCAGAAGTGACTGGTCAAGGTGATTTGGAAGGAAACCCTACTTTTGAAAAGAGGTATCTTATCATTTCTCCATAAATTTATTCAGTAAAAGATCATATTTGATATAAACCATGGATATGTTAGTAGTGCACAATGTTGAGAATGAGGATAGACCTAAGTTAAAAGTTGTTTTTGTAAAACCCATAAAAGAAAACCCTAACTTAGTATTATCCATTACTCTGAACAATATAGTAGATTTGGGAGACATAAGAATTTATCTTAACAATAAATTTGAATCTATTGGGAGTGAATACATGAAGAAGGTTATGGAATTGGTCATTAATCACAATATGAGTATGAAACCTAGATTCGAACACTTGAAGGAATTAAACTTGTTCAAATATCATTTCTACTATGAATTAGACATAGATGAGTAGACACACATCATACTAAGAAAAATACATGATAAAAAACTATGGATATAGGATATTGTAATTGATATCTTAGTTGACCTTATTCATGACATAATTGGTCTTAGTAAATAAGGCTATGTTCCTATAGGTGAGAAAATGGTTAAGAAGAAAGATGAAAGTTATACTAAAGTAGTGTACGATGGAAAGACCATGGTGATCAACACCATCAAGAGAAATGATGTAATATTTTTGAGTAGAATTATTATGTACTCTGTATGTGCAAGTTGATAAATTGATGAAATGTCAGCTACATTCATCTATGCATTCTATAAGATATGTATTGAGAAGGAACAATTAAATGCAACTAATTGAGAACCTTGAAAAGATCAAGAGGACTAAGAATAATGTGTTTAGATTTCAGTCACTAATCAATCACATATTCTTTCTTCTACTTAAAAGATTTCCATATTCATAAGTCAAAAATATAATGAGTAGTGATAGATGTAAAATGGAGAAGATCACAAAAGTATGTAGAAGACATGTTGTAGATAAGATATTAGGTAGTGGAAACCTGATAGTGAGGACATTTCAGAATGAAATGAGATAGAGATTTAGAATTATACCTATAATTGAAGATACATTTAAAAATGACATTTGTGTTATGGTTGATATATATTTTTCTTATACACAAGCATTATAACCTTGGGAAACATTTCTTGATTCCTTAGGCTATGAATTGAGTGATGATATTATAGTTGGATATATTGACTTCCTATTGAAATCAAAGAAGGATGAAGCAAAATATAGAATTGGAACATATGCTGAGATTACCCAATCAGTTCATCATGCATCCTTGGGAAAGGCTTCTCACAAGAAGATAGACATTATTATGAGGAAAGCTTTATCAGAGGTTGGTATGACTGAGAGTGAGTCTTAGATAGTCAAGCAAATTGTGAAACAAGGTATAGTGAATATACAACTTTTCAGTATCTATTACAGATACATCCTTAGAATAGAGCATTCTATATGTAGAAGTTTCAAATGTGCAACCAAGTAAGCCAAAGGGAAAATACAAGAGATTTGGGGAAGAGGTGACCACTAAGACAAAAAGGATCAAGCAACAAGCCACCCGACCAAGAAAATGACAAAAGAAATTGTTGATAATTGTTGAGTCTAGTGATGATGAAGAAGAAGAACAAGAAGTTAACCAAGAAGAGAAGTTAATAACATCAAAGAAATCAATAGGAAAAGCTCAGCAACCTTGGAAGTTGAAGATAGAAAAGTTAAACTCAAGTATTGCTATTGAGGGTAACTTTGTTCAGATGAACAAATTTTATGATTTAAATAAAAAAATTGATAAAGATAAAATTGATATCTCTATTGTGAGATACATTATAGAAAATTATTTGAAATTGACAGATATTGAGGGTATTGTAAACCATAAATTATATGATAGACTTATTGAGAAGAAGGCACTAGCAAGAGAAGAAGATTAAGAACATTGAAAGTCTATGCTAAGAACTATTTGCAAGACTAGTGACAAAGAAGAGATTATTGAATAAAAAACACCTTAACTAAGAAATAAAGTGAGATAATTTTTTTTATGGTGGGTGAGAAATACAAATCAAGAAGTGAGACTGCAGTAGCAATAAGTCAGATGTCGATAGAATCTAAGGCAACATCTACACCATCACCCAAAACTTTGGAAGTATCAGTGAGCATTGACAATATACAGATAGATTAGGACAATGATACCATTGGCATTGATAATACTAATCTATTTGAAGGTTTTGAACTTAAGAACCTAATAATGAGGATATTGAAGACAAACTAAAGAAAATTGTAGAGAAGAAGAGATTACTTGAAGAAGAAAAGAAGAAAGTAGAAGAGGAAAATAAAAAATTACTTGAGAATGAGAAGAAAAGGAAGGAAGAGGAGGAAAAGAAAAGAATAGCAAAAGATGAACTAATAAAGAAAATAGAGGAAGACAAGAAGAAGAAATTGGAAGAGGAAGAGAAGAGAGAAAATGAAAGAAAGGAAAGAGAAAAGAAAAAAGAAGAAGAGATAAGATTAAAATAGGTAGCCAAGAAGAAAAGGGAGGATGACACTAAACCTTCTAGTTCAGCTACTCTATTTTCACTTGCCAAGCTAGCAATTGATGATGATGAAACTGTTTTGATCTCATCCTTATCAAAACTTATTCAAAATAACAAAATAGTCAAGAGCCTGCAAAAAATCTTAATGGAGGTTATTGATAGACCACATGGTACTCTTGTAGTACAACACACATAAGCAAACCCAAAATAGAGGGCATAAGCAGTGATAAAGTCATTTGATGAAGAATTTACCAATTTTTAAAATGTTGCAGAAGCAAAGGTACAAATTTTACATGATGCTAGCTTGTTTAGCACCATTTACCAAAGTATTAAGAATGATCTAATAAGTCTTGATACTTGTATCAAGGAACTTAGGAATTGTCAATAGGATGAGAAGATACTGTACATTAAGTTTAATCTATCATATAAATTGACTAAAGATATTGACAATCAAATTGCAAGAAAGATGAATAATCTCAAGGCTTTAACTAGCCAGATACAACATCCATCTTGTAAGATTGATGATTTTGAAGGACAAGTGGCTAGCATTCACAATGATAATAGGAAACTAGAACTTTGGAAGGAACATATTTTGAAGTGAATATAGGATTTCAAAGAGTCTATTGCTTTGAATGTATCTTTTGTTGAGAAATAGTTGGAGGAATGTGTCAAGGCCAAGGACACTTATTCTAACTTTTTGTATTCATACTTTAGTGTAGTTGAGATTGCATCATATTGCTTATATGAAATTCTCACCTCTATTGAATCTACCAAAGAGAGATCGACTAAAAGTAAATTTTGATGGTTGCATGAAGATTCTATTAGCTTAAGGAAGAAGGACATCATTTTTGACAATAGATGGATGGTTTTTGAATAGATTTTGATCTTTGTCATTGATGTCAAAGGGGGAGAGATGCAATGGAAAATTCAAAATTAGGTAAAGAGGGGAAAATAGTATTGTAAATTATATTGAAAGGGGGAGCATATTTAAAGATGGAAAAATTGTAATGGATGCAATGTGAATGTGTTGTTCATTTTATGTTTTTGATACTTAACCAATTTTCCCTATTTTTTTGCCATTAATGCCAAAGGGGGAGATTGTTGACAATTAGCTAATGGAGATATGTAATTGTTGTCATTTATGGCAACACATAATGTACATGTTCACGAAAAACCTCAAAAGTAAAGATACTTAGCTTTTGGTACTCAAAAAGACATCTAAGTATGAATTTGGTATAAAACAAATTACTAATTTTTTTATAACTTGATGTTGTTGTCATATTATGACTAGCAAAGTTAGATGGAGATTGTATAAATGTTGATGATTGTTGACATATCAGTCAAGATTTTTATTAGTGACACACACTTATTCAAATTTTGTATGGCTACCAAGCTCATTGACCAGTCTATAGTGTTTACCATATAATTCTAGTAGCTACCAACCATTTCAATGGTTACCAAGTATATTTAGTTAGTATGAAGCCCAATAGTTCAAACAAAATAGATTCAATATAGCAATTCAACCCACCTAGTTTAGTGGTTACCAAGCATTGTAGTTTCTATTGAGTTCATATCTCATTTAATGAGAAGCCAATGTTAACCGAGTTGTATGATAATTGGTGTTTATCGAGTATAATCATGGTAAACAAGTAACGCATTTTATGCTAAGTTACACAATATCTACTGAGTCACTAGTGCAAACTGAGTTCAAGACTACATTGAAGTGATTAGTGTGGACTGAGCCTCTATTTCTACTAAGTACATGATGATTTTGAGTAATGATAGTGGGCACCGAGTATTAGAACTTCACCAAGTCAATCTTCTAAACCTAAGTGTCTTCATTTGGGCCAACTTTGTGATATATGTGTTAACTTGTATGATGGCCGAGTTTGTGATTTTGTAATTTGGATTGGTATATATATGTAACATATTGTATCACATCAATATATATGATAATGAGCATGTAAGAATGTGAATGTGAATAATTGAATCTAAGTAGCAAATAAAGAGTAAATTTTGAAGGCCATATCAAAAGAAAAGCAATAGAGACATGTTCATCATAGAAAGGTGATTAATACATTCAAGGAATCTCTATTAGTAATCTAGTTGTAAGTCAAAGATCTACTATTTCGTCCTAATAGGTGAACCAGTCAAAATCCTTTCACAAGATAGACTTAGCAGTCTTTCTTAAAATCTCTTAAGAGAGTGCATACTTCACTATGTGTTTATAAAACCTCTAACAAGGTGGACCTAGAAATCCTAATTGTTCCTAATAGGGAAAATAATTAGAAATCATCAATGTAAGCCTTAATAGGCCAACTTTATGCTATAGTATTGAAGTTTTGTCAGTATCATCCCCACCCCATTTTTACTTTCTATTTGGAAGGTGTCTGGGTGACCAAATAATTGTGTTTAAGTGTTGTGGATGCTTTTATATTTTTGGTTTAACATGCATGCAATTAGATCAGATGTGATAAATTAATTGTCAAATGATTTATTGGATTTAGAATCAAAATTAGTGAAGAAATTTTAGAAGTTACTGATTCACCCCTCCCCTCTCTGGAACTTAAGATAGTCTTAAATATTTCCAACAATTGGTATCAGAGCTTTGTGCTTCTCAAGAGAAAGTTTAACAACTTGAGCAAAGATCAAGGATATGGAGATATTCAAACTTTATAAGGCAATTGAAAATGAAAAGCTAGATCTAGAAATGGTCATTGTACAACTCAAGGAAGCTAAGGAGAAACTTCCCCAATCCCTGAAAAGAAGAAAAGAAATTGCAAATCAAATGAATGACCATCTCTACATTGAAGAGAGAATTGGAGATTTTTTTCATTCAAGTAGTTTAGATGAAGAAAATGATGCAATCAAATAACTCCTAGAGAAGAATGGTTCCCTACAAGAAGAAGTAAGGAAACTAAAAAGAGAACAAGAAATTTAGTCAATAAGGTTGTGTGAAATCTTGCAATGGAGGAACAAGATAAAAGAAGAAATGGACGAAAGAAACAATGAAATATAGAACCAATCCCTTTAGCATGTAGATCTTATGGATCAAATCTCCAATGCAAATGAGGAAATCATGAGCCAAAGACAAATCAATGAAAGATTAAGAAATAATCTAAATTTGGAAAGACAAATAAATGAAAGAATTTCAGAAATGAGCTGAGATTTGAAAAATAAATTAGTGAAAGATTGAAAAATGACCTAAACACTGAAAAGAAAATCAATGAAAGACTGATGAAATCTTAAGCAGACATGGTCCAAATCAATGAGAAAAAACTCTATACACAAAAGGGTAAAGAAAGAATTGGATACAAAGAAGAAGGTGAATCCTCCAAACAAAGTACTCAAAGGAATCAAAGACCTACTTCCAATAATTCTGGTAAGTTAGGTAATACATCAAACAAATATTGGAGTAAAAGTAAAGCAAAATTTAATGGAAAATGCTACAATTGTAGACAACATGGTCACATGGATAATGAATGCAAAGAGAAACCAAAATTTGAGGGCAAATTTCATAGATGCAAGAATTAAGGTCACAAGGCATCAAAATGTAGAACTAAGTCATTCAATCTAGTAGAGAAAATTGTGAAAGCAATATTCAGTTAGAACTACAACACTTGATGTAGATATCAATACTGTTGAGAATTTGGACACATTGGCATGAACTGTGTCAAACATCACACAAGGAAGAGAGATACCACCATAAGATGTTTCACTTGTACCAAATTTGGTCATCTAGCCAAAAAATTGCATGAATACTAGTAAAATTGAAGATGAAAAGAAGGTAAAAGCCGATAACAATTGAAAGTAGATGAGGTAGAAATGGATTCATAAATCTACCAAGGATGATAGTCCAAGTAATGATGGTCATGTCATTCAAGAAGTGGGTTACTTCACCATTTCCAACTAGGTTTCCAAAGGAGAACTAGAACTGCATTATCAAGATCACATTAAAAATAGTTCCAATTGAGAGGTGACAAAGATCCAAAATAGTATTCAAGATACAAAAGAATCATAAAGGAAGAATAGTATTAGTTATCACCAAATTACCTTCTCTACCAAGTAAGGTTGGGTCATAGACTCTACCAAGCAAGGTTTGTGAGTAACAAGACACACATGGTTACCAAGTCTTAAAGCCTTCACTAAGTAATCAATAGAATAGTGGATGAAAGCCTATCAAGCATGATGTAAACTTAGCTACCTTTGTACTAAGCATTAATAGTGAAGCTTTAAAAAAAAGCATGAAATGGAATTCACTTCTCACCATGAAATCTAAGTGCTATTGTGAAGAAGTGATTTACAGAGTGATCAAGTGACTTTAACTTAATTTCCAACAAAATATCAAGGTTCTCATAATTTACCAAGTACAATGGCATCAAGTAGCAGCAAAGTGAAGAGAGGGTATAAGATGGTGGTTCTTGGGTTTGAGTGCAAAGCACCAAATTTCAAACTTGTGCCTATGGTTACAAAAACCCTATACCCTAGCAGAGCTCAATCAAAAATTCTTCCAGAGGTACCCCTTATTAATGATATTTGTACTCATTTCAAGTGTTCTATTCAAGAAATTGGAACCCTAGAAATGCATGAAGCCCTAGGTGAATTGTGTGTCAGTGGAATTCTTAAACCTAAGCATAAGAATTTGGAAGACAAAGGTTTAACTCATATCGCTCACATGCCCTGTGGTTTTCAAATCAAGTGGATTAGATACATTCTAAGTCAGGTGCATAATGGTCAACTATGGCTTGAGAAACTAGTTGTGATTACAAAGAAAATGATTCATCTCATCACCAACCTCCCCATGCTCACCAAAGCAAAAATGACCAAAACACTAGGTCAAACTGAGCTAGAAAAGAAAACCCTAGCATAATGGGATGGTAGAGGGATGAAAATTAGAAGTGTAACTGATGTAGAGCTAAAATTTGGGATTCATGTTATAGTACATAAGATATTTAGTTTGAGCCACCTTAACAGTGTATTCTATGAAGCTATGGACTTGGCTTACAAAGTGGGGAAAAATAACTTGTCCTATGACCTTGCTGAGTTTTACTTAAGGAAATTCAACAAGTAAAAGGGAAAGTATTAGGACATCCAAGAACAAACCCTATAAAGTTAGTTCACACTTGACATGTTTGTTCCTTTACGATCAGAAGTTCTTCCCTTCCAAAGGCACAATAGTATGGAGAAAAGATGTGCTTGTATTATATCAAATAAATGAGTACACTAGAGAAATGGGAGAGAAGTATGTTAGCATTATGGATAACTACTTAGAAGTGTTCAAAGATAAAATGAATAGTAGGTTCTCAATTAGCTTTTTTTGTCCATCTTTGTCCTGATTGAATTTTGGGACTACTACAAGCTAATACAAGATAGGTTGAGAAAAATCAATCTCAATTCCTATTGCCTCAAAGAAAATGTTCTTGGTGTCCTTAATAATCTTAATCTCTTTATCTCTTTCCTCTCTAAGTCTTTGTCATTTACCCTTTTTCTGAAGGAGTTCACCAAATGTTTGCATTTGGTCTGGGGTAAGCTTGTAGATATTCCAATTGGGGATTACTATTTCCTCATCTAAATCAATATCATCCTCTATTTCCTTTCCTTTCACCAAAAATTTTGCACTCAGTTCAGCCTTAGGCTCAGCTATCCTTGTACTTATTACTTTTGTATTTGGAATGAAAATAATAGTTGACATACTTGGGCTTGCAGTAAAAATTTATATTGTTTTGATTGATGGAATACTTATAGAAATACTTGAGGAATCCAAAATTGATGAAGTCAAAATTGTAGAATCCAAAACTAGAGTACTTACCACTGATGTATTCAAAACTAAAGTAGCCATTGTATCCATAACTAATGATACCAACTCAGTTAAAAAAGAAGTAGATGAATTAGAGGTTACATATGTCAATGATGTACTGAGCTAAGTGGAGGCAAAGAGTGATTGGACATTTGGTGCATCACTAATGGTCACAATAAAACTTGCTAAAGCTATCTCCATTCTTGATGTAGTCAATGGTTTGCCCAAAGAGTGAGGAAGTGAGGCAATGACTACCACAACTATCTTGATTAGGTTAGTTTCCTCATCATCTTGTTTATCTTCTCTATTAGCTTCTTACTCCTTGAATTCTTCATAATGAACTCTGACAAAATGAGTTGATCCTTCATCATCCTCTTCATCCTTTCCTTCATCATCATCATCATCATCTTTTACTTCAACTGGATATTGACTTGGTTTATGAAGATGATAGATTTTTTTCCAAGTATTTGTTGCATTCTTCACAACATGTTCAATATCATTCATTAAAATTAGAAAAATGTTAAACTTAAGAGTCATCTTATCTTCATTTTCCTTTAATAACTTATTCACCTTAGCATTATTCATGCTCAGTTGTAGCTACCTTAGGCTTTGCCCATATATGTCTTTGACAATTTTCTTGGCATGTTCCCATCTTGGCCTAATTTTCTCCATTAAGGTATTAGGAATCTACAAAACAAGTTGGTTAGGTGAATACTTCTACTTACCCATTTTTTCCATGACCAAGTCTTCTATTTGCTTCTACTCTACCTCAATCCTAGTATCATACTTTAATGCATAAATTTTTTTTATTCCTACACCATCCTCTAGTTCCTTTAATCTTTCCTAGAAGCTGGCTAGAGGTCTGGTGAATATGATATCTACTCCTTGTTTGCTAGCCTTCTTCCATTATCTCCTTGTGAAGGTTTTAGTGGATGGCTTGATTGGCTTGGTGATGATCACCTTGTGTTTCTTCTTCAAAGGTTCTTCTTCTTTCTCAGATTCTTCCTCATCCTTTGCTTCCTACATGTCATCACCTTTTCCTTTAGTTAATAAGAGAGGTGCACTTTATTTTATTTTTTCTTTCCTCCTCTTTCCTTTGTTCACTAATTTTGGAAGCTTTTTCTCAAGTTGAATCCTAGCCTTAGCTTCATCATATGTGCCAAATTAAGTTGCCTTAGGATCAACTAGCTCATTGATAATGGCTCTAATGATATATTTTCTCTCATCAATGTTCACCTCATAGCTAAGAGGTTTCACCCACACAATTCTATGCCTTACTGCCTAAATGTATACTTTGTTTCTATTAACCATAAAACATACATCATTCTTATAATCCTTGACTAACTTCTTAGGAATTTTAAACCTATTATTTATTTTCTCCTTGAATGCATCAAATTAGTTGTCCATGATGATATTGTTAATTCTTAACCATTTCTGCAATATACTCATTTATCTGGTAGAGCACAGGGATATCTTTTCTCCATGCAAAAATGCCTTTTGATGGGAAGAACTTTTGAACATAAAAGAATAGGTGGGTTAATAGTGAACCAAACTTGCACAAGTTATTCTTAAATGTCTTAATGCTTTCCATATTCTTGTTGAACTATTTCAACAAAAACTCAACAAATTCAAATGATAAATTATTCTTTACTACCTTATATGCTAAGTACATGACTTTGCATGACACACTATTCAACCTACTTGAGCTGTATATTTTGTGTGTAATTATGTGAATGCCAAACTTTAGCTCTACATCAATAATACTATTGATTTTCATTCCCATTCCATCCCATTTAGCTAGGGTATTATTTTCCAGCTCTGCCCAACCTAGGGTTTTCATTGTTTTGTCTTTGGCTAGCATAGGGAGGCTAGTGGTTCGATGAATCATCTTCTTGGTTACCAAAATTTGTTGTTCAAGACATAGCTACCCATTATGTACCCAACTAACCTAATCCATTTGATTTGAAACTCTTGCAACATATGAGGGATACGTGTTAATCCTTTGGTTTCCAATATTTATGCGAAGGATTCAATACTCCATTAACACATATTTGACCTAGGGCATCATCCATCTTGAGTGTACAAATTTCTTGAATAATACATTTCAAATGAGTGTGAATGTCATTAATAAGAAGTGCCTTTGGTGGAATTTGGGATTGCACACTACTTGGGTCTAAGGTTTCAGAAACCATGGTAGTCAACATGAAATCTAGCGCATTCCATTCAACTCCATTAACCAACATGTTAGACCCTTTCTTGACCTTGCTATTGTTGGATTCCATTTTCACTCAATAGATTAAGAGAACTTCAAAAAGATTTTGCAAGGAATTCACTCAAATCACTTTAGTATCTCTAAAAATAGCTCCTTCATAATAGCTCTTGAAAATTCATGGTAAGAAATGAATTCAATTCCATACCTTTCAATAAAATTTGGTCATTAATTCTTGGTGTGAAGGTAGATGTGTTAACATTATGCTTGATAGACTACCAATCACTATTGATCACTGGATGAAGTCTTCTAAACCTGGTAACCATAGGTGTCTTCATTCCTCTTGACCTTGATTGGTAGAGTCTATGACCAAACCTTAGTAGAGAAGGTAGCTTAGTGATAACCGATACTGATCTTGCTTAGTGACCCTTTGTATCTTGAATACAGATTTTGATCTTTGTCACCTTTAGACTGAAATTGATTTGAGTGTCATCTTGATAACCTAGTACTAGTTCTCCCTTGAGAACATAATTTGAAATGGTGGAGTCACCCAATTATTGTGTGACTTGGCCATCATTGCTTGGACTAGTATCCTTGATAGACTTACGAATCCATTGTTGTCTCATCTTCTTTTAGATGTTGTTAGCTTTTGCCTTCTTTTCATCTTTAATTCTACCAGTATTCATGCAATTCTTGGCAAGATGACCAAGTTTTGTACAAATGAAACATCTTTTTGTGGTATCTCTTCTCCTCATATGATGTTTAACACAATTCATGCCAATGTGTCCAAATTCTTCACAATAATGACATCTACAACTAGGTACTATAGCCCCAACCTAATATTACTTTCACAATTTTCTTAGCTAGATTGAATGAGTTGGTTTTGCATTCTAATTCCTTGTGTCCATGCTTCTTGCATTTGTGATACTTACCCTCAAATTCTAGTTTATCTTAGCATTCATTAGCCCTATGACCATGCTGACTACAATTGTAGCACTTTCCATTGAATTTTTCTTTCCCATTACTCCAACATTTTTTTGATGTATGTCCTATCTTACCACAGTGATTACAAGTAGGTATTTGATTCTTTTGAGCACCTTGTTTGGAGGATTCAACTTCTTCTTTATATCCAATTCCTACTTTTCCTTTTTGTCTATAAAGATTTTTCTCATTAAACTGATTCATGTGTGCTTGAGATTTCATTATCCTTTCATTGAGTTGCTTTTTAGAATTTAGATCATTATACAATCTTTCATTTTTTATCTCAAGTTCATAATTTATTTAGTTGTAGTAGTGAGTTGAATGCTGAAGTTAGTCTACTAGAGGGATAGATTTTGAATCTCATCATATTTTCCTTCCATTATTGCTTTTTTTTTCCTCTTCCATGATTTGACATAGTCTTACTGACTAGATTTCTTGTTCTCTTCTTAGTTTTTTAACTTCTTGTAGGGAACCATTCTTCTCTAGGAGCTCTTTGATTGCATCATTTTCTTCATCTGAACTACTTAAAGAATGAAAGTCTTCAATTATTTCTATAATGTTCTAATGACAATTCATTTGATTTACAATTTCCTTCCTTCTTTTTACAAATTGGGAAAGTTTCTCTTTTGCTTTCTGGATTTGGGAAATGGCCATTTCCAGATCCAATTTTTCATTGTCAATAGCTTTGTCAAGTTTGAATATCTCCATAATCCTTGATCTTTACTCAAGATGTTAAACTTTCTCCTGAGAACCACAATGCTTTGATACCAATTGTTGGAAATATTCAAGACTATGCTAAGTTATTGAGAGGGAGGGGTGAATTAGTAACTTCTAAAACTACAAAAATTTTAGATCTTAATACAATAATCTAATTATCATCTACTTCATCACATATGCATGAGAAACTAAAAACATGAAACCATCCATAACACTTTGACACAAAGTTTTGGTGACCCAAAAACCTTCCAAATAGAAAGTAAAATTGGGGTGGGGATGATACCCACAAACTTTAGTACTGCAACATAAAGTTGGCCTATTAAGGTTTACATTAATCACTTCTAATGATCTACCCTATTAGGATAAATTAGAACTACTAGGTTCACCTTGTTAGAGGTTTTACAAACATACAATGAAGTATGCACTCGGTAAAGAGATTTTTGAAAGACTATTAGGTCTACCTTGTTAGAGGATTTTGACTGGTCCACCTATTAGGATGAAATAGTAGATCTCTAATTTGGAACTAAATTTTTTGAGTTGATTACTTTTGTGTATTGATCACCTTTCTGTGATAGATAAGGCTATGTTGCACCTTATGCTTATATGGCCTTTACAATTTGCTAGATTCTTCTACTATATTACTTGCACATTCACTTTTACATTCATACTCTTATTTCTTAGATACGATACAATACATTACATATATATACCAACCCAAATTACATAATTACAAATTTTTCCATCATACAAGTTAACACCAATATTACAAAGTCGGCCAACATGAAAACACTCGGATTCTGAAGACTAAATCGGTGAAGTTCTAATACATGGCATCCACAATTATTTCTTAGAATTGTCATGCACTCAGTAGACATAGAAGTTTGGTTCATACTGATCACCTTCAAGTAGTCTTGAATTTGGTCTACACTGGTGGCTTGGTAGATACTATGCAACTTTGCATAAACTAAATTATTTATTTACCATGACTGAACTTGGTAAACACTATCACCATAAGCTTGGTTAATACTAGCTTCTTCACATGAACTGTGAACTTGATAATCAATGATCTACTTAGTTTATACTAATAAATTATCATATACTAAAATGCATGATTTATAGTGCTAGACTTCATACTAATTGATTCTACTTGGTATCCACTAAGATTTGTCCAAAAGACTTGGTAGCAACTTAAATGCTTGGTGAACATTGCTAATTGTACAATGAGCTTGGTAGATGTACACAATCTAAAGAAGTGTGTTGTCACTAATAAAAAACATGATTGCTATGTTAACAAGTACCATTAAAACTATATGCAAGAATATCTGTCATGTCCCCTTTTCAAATAATTAAAAATAATAATCTTTTCTAAGGCAGGCAGGCCCAAAAAAGGTGAAGTTTCGAAAAAAGGGGATAATCTTTGGAAGCTAATGGACTAATAAATGAAAATTATTATTAAAATATGTTTCATTAACCCCTCTTGGACATGAGTTAGGATTATGCCCTCTTTTAAGGGGGTTTGGAGGCATTTTGGGCTCATTCCAGAACTTGATTTTTGCTCATTTCTTTTTTATTCTTCAGAGGCTGCCAAACTTGTGGAGAAGGAGACCCAAGAATAGGAGTTTGCAGGTTTCTAGAGAGACCCAAGAATGGGATTTTTTAGGTTTCTAGGAAAGTTAATGATGGGAGTTTGAAGCCATTCCATGTGCATGCTCATGCAGAGTTTTCCTTTGTGCTGAACAGTGCAGATTTGTGAGTTTTCGAGTGTATTTTTTTGTAAGAGTTTGGTGTTTCCAGTTGAGTATTTCATATCAGCTTGGGTTGCTGCTGAATATCAGACTTTTAAATGTTAAAATAGAGCTGAAAAATATTTATTTTGATATTATTATACTTATGTGATAGATTATTAAGTTTTTGTGGTGATTTCGGGCTATTTTGTGCTATTTTCAGGAGCTCGATGAGCATTATTTTTGTCCTCCATTTGGGAGCTATTGTGTGCATGTTATAAAGATCTTGAAATGACATTTTATAGGTTTTTATACTGCTCAAATTTCTGTAAAAATGTCCAATTTTAAATTTATTAATAATAGGTGAAGCTGTGAAGCTTTTGGCACTATTTCTGGCATACCCGATTTGGGGTTCATTGAGAAATTGGTGGATCTTTGAAATATTGGTTGTTTGATCTTAAAGATATGATTAGAGGTTGGAAATATCATACAAAACTAGTAAGGGGAAATTGGTATCAGAGCCATGATCTTGTCAACCTGAGGGTTTGTAGAAGTTTGCATGTCAGTTTTGACAACTACCCAGATCTTGCATGTTAGTTTTGACAACTACCTAGATCTTGCATGTCAGTTTTGACAACTACCCAGATCTTGCATGTTAGTTTTGACAACTACCTAGATCTTGCATGTCATAATTTATGGTTTCATTTTGCTTCCAATCAGTTGCATGTCAAAATCTATGGTTGCATGCTACTTCTAATCATTTGCATGTTAGTTCTTGGTAAATTTGGTGGTTGCATGTTACTTCTAATTAGCTGCCTGTCAAAATCTATGGTTGCATGCTACTTCTAATCAATTGCATGTTAGCTCTTGGTGTTTGAAGAAGTTATAACCTATTGGGGTTACACTGTACTTTACTCAGAATGGACAAGTATAGTACAGAGTCTCAGAGGACACGATCTTGGACAATTGATATCCAGAGTCAAAACGGTAGAAAGGATGGTTATTTAGAAATTTGAGATAAACTTAGGAAAATAAGCCATGACATGTCTAAACAGTTGGTTGAGCACCACCATATAATGAATTACATGTTGTCAGACCCAGCTAAGGTGGATAAGTTGATTGGATTTCTATTTGGCAGATTTTCTCACAAGGCAGATGACACAATTACAAAGAACTTGCATGAGGAGTTTGAGAAACTAGCTTATAGCCAGGCTGAGGTCTTAGATTCTACTCTACCACAGGAGGCAGTGAGAAAGGATATTACACAGATTGATATTAATGGTCAACTTGATACTCAAATTGAGAAAATTGTATACAGGTCGTCAAAGGGTGATGTCATAGGTATTTAGGATGGTATAGTTACAATAGGTAGTGACTACAACGTAGTGGATTCAGATGATGATTATGAGGATGGTGTTGTGCATGATGGTGAGATACCCGGTAGAGATGAGCAGACATTGAGCATTCATGACTTTGCTGAGAAAGAGTACCAAGCACAGTTAGATGCTTCATCAGAGGAGGTTAAGGCTGGTAGTACTTCACACGATTTGTCCAGCCAGTTGAAAGTGAACAAAGATAGTATTGTGACTTCATTATCTCATCATGACAGGTATGTGGAGTTAGTTGGTATTGGTCATATTACTCTAGTGAGAATTTTGCTTGAGTTACTAGCTGATTCTAGTTTACAGATATGGACTCGAGATTGTTATATTGGCATTTGGGATTCAGTTGACTGGAGATCTTTAACACTTTTTGGTAGTAGTTTTTGTTTGGGTGCTATCATGGATTTGATAAGCAGATTGCACAGTGTTGTCTTTTCTTGTGCTAGCTGTAGACACCTAAAAAACCTTTAGAAAATAAAGTATTTTTATTTTCTAAAAAATTCCTGATGACATCATCATTAATTAATTAATTAATTATTTAATTAATTTATTTATTTATATGCCATTAAATCCCTTTATCTTATTTAAAAATATTTAATTAAGGAATCCCTCCCAAAAATGTTTAAATTTTATTTAAACATTATTTCCTTATTTATTAATTATTTAATTAATAAATTGACCAAAAAAACCCAAAATAAATAAATAAAATATTTTTTGCCCAAAACTTGGCCAATTTCCTTAAGACCACTAACCTCTTCCAAAATCTTCTAATCCTTCTTTAATTTTGTTAAAGGCTAATCCCATCATTTCCTACCCCTAATCCCAACTCAAAATATTTAATTAAGATTAAATATTAATCCTCATGTTTATTAAAAAAGTTTTAATAAATATCTCCTCAACCCAAACCCTTGAAATAAATAAAACTTTATTTATTTCCTAAAAATCTAATTTATCCTCATCCTAAGAAGTTCTAGACTCTTCTAGAAAGTCTTCATCCTCATCCTAGGAAATTCTAGACTATTCTAGAAAGTCTTTATCCTCATCCAAAATTTAGACTCTTCTAGAAGATGTCTTTAAACCTAATCCTAATCCCCTTCTAACCTTGTCACATTCCTTAAAAATGGGTTAAGACTTACTAACCCAAGCCAAAGTGAACAAATATCTCCTCCTTCACCCACCCTCATTAAATGCCATCCACTTGCCTATCCCTAAGCTAATCCTAAACCATCCTAATCCATCCTCTAATCATTTGCATCATCCTAAGCAAGCTTAAAACCCTCCTAATCAAGCCCAAGTCGAAATTGCTCTCATCTCCCTCAAAATATCTCAACCATAAAACTTTATGAAGCCCACTAGGCCATAAATGACTCTTCCAAGCCCTTTTATTGCTCTTACAAGTCATTATGAGGGTCTTTATGAAGATTTTATCCCTTGAGCCTCCTTTGTTGACTCATCCTTCCCCTTTCCTCCATCGTCTCACCATGTGACATGTGTCACTCCTTGATTGGTTGTAAGGAAGCACAATCCATGTGCTCTTCTCTCATGTAATCTAAGCCCTCCATGAGCTTTTTCCCATCCTTGCATCTTAGCCCTCAATCCCTCAAGCCTCTTGCCCATAAATTGGATCCTTCCCCTTTGCAAAATAACACAATCCATGAAGTAAAGTTATAATGCTATTTTGAGAGCCAAATCCATACTTAAAGCCATCTATCCACACCAAAAATCCACAATCATCCATTGAAGCCTTTGGAAGCACATTGAGCATACATCCTATCCATTTAGATAAAGCCACTCAACAAGAGAGCTTCTCATTGAGAGAGCCCATTAATGGCTCATATTCTCAATTGAGAGCTCATATTAGTCTATCTTGAAGTTTATGAATTTTGTTTAGTTTGTAGAATCTTTATTTAAATTTGGTTTCTATTAGCATACTAACATTGCTCATATACACTAGCAGCTTGTCCGATGTTGGTATTAGTTTTTATACATCGGTGTTGGGCTTTGTTCATATATCCAATCGACCATACTTGCTAGAATGTGTTGATGATCTTTCATATTTGGTAGTGTGTATAGATGAGTCCCAGGATCATATTGGCATTGATGACATCTAGGAGGATGTAGTGGGAAGTTTTGAAGACTTAGTTTCTTTGGGTACAAAGGAGTTGGACAGCAGTGCTATAGTTTTTGATACTCCATTTGTTGATATGATCTTTAGAGTTGATTCAAAAGATATGGATGGTAATAATCTAGAGACTAGTAACTTTGAGGATACTCCTTTAGACAATACATCAGAGGAGGTTTGTAGGAGACAATCAAGCTAGTGCCATCATGTGTCTAATCAGTTGAGAGTTAGTGAGTGAGACATTGCTATCACTTGCCAACATTTTGATGTTGCTCGTCAATTGTTAGCAATTTATGGATGGCATTCTCCTACTAGTGATGAGCAAGGAGGCAGTTATCTTTCCTTGACAGAGTTCCACTCTTTATGGGAGGATATGCAGATTCTGAGATAGGATTATATGCAATTGGTAGCCGACAAAGATTACCTTATGGAGTGGGGCAGTACAGCATATGATTCATTGTTGGCCAAGGAAGATGAGGTGAGTGAGCTTACTGAGCAGCTTGAGGTGACTTCTGAGATTCTTGAGAGTACATAGTTGGCTTTCAAGGAGTCACAGTTTCATTTGGCTAAGGTGACCATGGAGTTAGATAAACTACAATCTTTACTAGATTCTGTACAGTCACAAGCTGTGGTGTCTGATGATCTGAGGATATCCATGGTCAAGATTGTCAAAGATAGTGGAGATGGGGATGCATCCATCCTTGATACTAACATTGGCATATCAGGTTCATCCCCACTAGAGTCAGGTTCAGTTGAGTGGGGTGTTGCAGCAGATTGTTGTGGTATGCCTAGCATGGTGGTGACCTCTAGCACTAATGGCACGAAGACTAGAGATGTTGTATCAAAGACCATGTGTGATGTTGGTGAGTCGATAGTTGGCATGGTTCCTGCTATTAATACTACTCCCTTGGTGACGACTTTAGAGGTAGTAGTCAATTCTAACTTGGTTAGTGATCAATTTCAGTTAGTTACATCTGGATTGCAGTTTGAGCCACTGACTAAGATTGGTGCATTCTATTAGCATTACATTGTGAGGTATGCTCATCAATTTACCTTTGATGACCATGTTGATGAGATGATGATGCAGAGATTTACTTTGGTTCCTAGTGCTTATCATCAGTTATGGTATAGTTTGACGCCTTGGGATGAGAGTCATGATGGGCACGACATGGTGATAGGTTCTATAGTTTACAGCTTGATAATACATGACTTAGAGAAGGAGTTTTTGAGTGATGCTTTAGCGGGTGTTGTTATTGATTCTACTCCTTTGGCTATGACATCTCCTGACTTAGCTGGTGATCACTCACAGTGGGTTGTATCACTTGTTCATGGCAAGCTATTGACTGAGGTTGGTTTTCTTTATCAACATTATATTGTAGGGTATGTACATCAGTTAGCATTTGATCCTTGTGTTGAGGAGTTGATGGCAGGAAAATTTTGTTTTGGTTCCATTTCTTACTGTTTATCTTGTGATGGCCTTTCACCATTAGGGGTATATGGGAGTTATGGTTATGAGATAGTGGCCGGTGATTTGTAGAGTTGTGTTGACTGCAGGAGTTGTATAGTGTGTGGATTCTCCATACTTGGTACAGTTTCATTCGGGAGCATTCACCATTGTTGCAGAGTTGGATTGTACATTCTGTATAGGCCAGTGCAATGCATTAATGGTATTTACTATGTTGGTAGTCCACTTTACTTGGGTTTTGATGTTTTAAGAGTTTGTGTCTTGTGGGTTTCTGACTATGGAAGTTGTGATTTTGGAGTTTGGTTGAGCTATAATTGTTAGTTTGATTATGGATTCCTCTTGGTCATATTGCAAAGGATATTACAGGAGCCTGTGTTAATTGGTAGTAGTATAGTTCATGACTACATTTAGGATCTAGGTGGATTGATTGGTTTATTATTCAGCCATTGCTTGAGGACAAGCAATGTTTGGGAGGGGAGGACTTTTCATGTCCCCTTTTCAAATAATTAAAAATAATAATCTTTTCTAAGGCAGGGAGGCCCAAAAAAGGTGAAGTTTCAGAAAAAGGGGATAATCTTTGGAAGCTAATGGACTAATAAATGAAAATTATTATTAAAATATGTTTCATTAACCCCTCTTAGACGTGAGTTAGGATTATGCCCTCTTTTAAGGGGGTTTGGAGGCATTTTGGGCTCATTCCAGAACTTAATTTTTGCTCATTTCTTTGTTATTCTTCAGAGGCTGCCAAACTTGTGGAGAAGGAGACCCAAGAATGGGAGTTTGTAGGTTTCTAGGGAGACCCAAGAATGGGAGTTTGTAGGTTTTTAGGAAGGCTAAGGATGGGATTTTGAATCCATTCCATGTGCATGCTCATGCAGAGTTATCCTTTGTGTTGAACAGTGTAGATTTGTAAGTTTTCGAGTGTATTTTTTGTAAGAGTTTGGTGTTTCCGGTTGAGTATTTCATATCAGCTTGGGTTACTGCTATATATCATACTTTTAAATGTTAAAATAGAGCTTAAAATATGTATTTGGATATGATTATACTTCTGTGATAGATTATTAAGTTTTTGTGGTGATTCCGGGCTATTTTGTGCTATTTTCGGGAGCCCGATGAGCATTGTTCTTGACCTCCATTTGGGAGCTATTGTGTGCATGTTATACATATCTAGAAATTTCATTTTATAGGCTGTTATGCTGCTCAAATTTCTTTAAAAATTTCCACTTTCAAATTAATTAATAATAGGTGAAGCTGTGAAGCTTTTGGCACTATTTCTGGCATACCCGATTTGGGGTTTATTGAGAAATTGGTGGATCTTTGAAATATTGGTTGTTTGATCTTAAAGATCTGATTAGAGGTTGGAAATATCATAAAAAACCAGTAAAGGGACATTTCAATATCCCACTTCCGTAACATGCAATTATACAATATAGTTCCTTTATATAAAATAGAGATAGATATAAAAACATACTACTGCTATACTTCACATTTCTTTTGATCATTCATTAGAGTTTGCATCATATAAAGTTCATATATCATACATACAATCCTTGCATAAGATCGCATATCACTTTCATGACATTTAATTCACCACATAACTTCGCAAGTTATGATCCATTACTTATATCTTTATTTTACAAAATTATTAACCAATCGACCTTAATGCTTCCACACATTTAAAAAAGTGCACTATTAATGGCTTCCCCCTTAGGGTTAACATATAGGATGTTGTCCCTAATTAGTTAAGTAATTATTTTGTAAACAAAATAATTCCTTAACCATTTATTTCTCTATTTTTGATGTGTCATGTTCTTCTCTATTCGCTACTTTTACTAGTATTTTCCTTACAACTTGTTTTGTACTATTTGTATTGATTTGCATACTTAGGTATGCCATCATGACACTCTATTCTACCTTTCCTTAACTATGTAGAAGATAATTTTCATTGTAGATTTTTCTATAACAAAATTACCTTTTGATTGATGTTAAACTATCAGATACTTAGACAATAAGTTATTCTGACCATGGAATCTTCAACTGTACAATCTACCATCTCATCAAAGATGTATGTTTCCTTAAATGAAAACCGTTAACTCCATTAACCTAATCATCTTCAAAATATCTCCCCCTTTATTATTGATGGAAAAATATGGGAAAATTAGCCAAGTCACAAAATATTACTTTAAAAATTTGTCAAAATTTGCCTTTACAAAATTTTCAAAATTTGGATCATTATATATAACCATCTTTTCCTTATATCTCCTAATATTAATACTCTCCCTTTCATTATATTTATAATAATTCTTCTTTCAAAATTTTCATATGTACTTCTCCCCCTTCAACATAAATGACAAAGGTGTCAAAAACTTATGTACATGCCAAAATTTGATTACCTCATTTCTAGGCTGATAGGTGAGAAATGTAGTCACCAAAATTGACTGCAAGGCTCTTCATGTTCTTCTCCCATGAGACCTTTACTCCTTCTAAACTTATGAGATGAGTGCATAAACCATAAGATGCAATCTCTACTGAATTCAAATATGAAAAAATTAAGTTTTTAAAAGATGTCTTTAGTTGATAGACAAACTTCCAACTGATACTCAATTGTGCTCAATTTTACTGCTAGTGTTCTCTCATAAGTGAGGGCCTCTTTGTTATCCTTTTCTTCTCATCTTTTAGAAGAATTATCTCATCACAAGTCTTGTGAAATTGGTCTTTAATTGCTTCAATCTATACACTAGGTTGACTTAACAAATATATCAATGCTTCTACTTTTGCACACTTTCCTTTAAAATCACTACCAATGTCTTTTGTAAAACTAAAATATGTTGCATACTTTTCATACAAAGATTTCCATTCATGCTCACACTTCCTTAATGCCTTGATGCATTTATCAAGAGTCAATAAATCATTTTTGATATTCTAAAGAATAGTGTCAAACATTTGATGATCATGCTTAGCCTGAGCTTAAGATGCTACAACTTCAAATAAACTTGTGAGTTCAGTATCAAATTCTTGAATTTATTCTTTGGATTTTTCTTTAGGGTTTGGATGAAGTGACTTTTCAATTCTGACTATCTGCAATTTTTTAGTTACCACCATAATATTTTTCTACAAACTCTTGACCTACTTGTCCTTATTGATCATCTTGTTGAGTCATGATATTAGTTTCAATTGATTATCATCATCAATACCTATAGGATATGATAGTGAGATAGAAGTATTTGGTGCACTTGCCTCTCATTTGTTCCTTTTTTCCTCTTCCCTTTTCTTCTCCTCCTCCTCTAACTTATTCTCTTCTTCTTCTTCCTCTTCTTCTCTTCTTCCTCATACTTCTTGTCTTCTACTTCTATGTTCTTTTCCTCTTCGTTCCACCTTTTCTTCTCTTCTTCTCACCTATTGTTTTCTTTCTCATGTTTCTCCTTTTTCTTCTCCTCATCTTATTTTATCTTTTTCTCCTCCTCTTGGTTCTTTTCTTCTTCTTTGCTCTTCCTTATTTTTATTCTTCCATCTTTTCTATTTCTTTACTTTTCCTTTTCTTCACTTCTTCATCGATGCTTGAGTAATTATTGATATGGCCAACAATGTTTGGCCCAAGATCCTTAAAAGGATCTTC
This sequence comes from Cupressus sempervirens, assembly GCA_028749045.1. Lineage (NCBI taxonomy): Eukaryota > Viridiplantae > Streptophyta > Pinopsida > Cupressales > Cupressaceae > Cupressus > Cupressus sempervirens. The sequence goes on from CM053786.1 coordinate 397,099,429, forward strand.
TATGATATTTGCTATCATGTTTCTAACTCTAACTTGCATTGTGTCTTTTCCAATAATTATTTTTGTTGTTGTTGTATTTAGATCCTTCATCATCTGTACAATGGCTATCCTTTTTCTTCATTGGCCTCTTGGTAATTTCCTATCATTATCACTATGGGTCACTTCTTATTCCTAGTATAAGGTTCTAAACCTTTTATTAGGCTTGTCAGGTTCTCATCATTATCTATCTTACCTAGTTTGTTAAGTAGATTATATATGATGTTCTTATCTTCCTCTGCAACTCTCTTTCTTTTGTTAGTTAGTCTCTTATAGAGATCCTTGGCAATATCAACCTTGGTATCTTCAAATTTATTAGTAGATAATATGATATAACTAATAACATCATTTTATAACTATAGTCTATTGATACTAGTATACAAATGATAATATCTATTCCATTGAACAAAATTTTCATCATTGATGATTGCACAAATTACCTTGTCAATTTTTGGCATCCAGGCCTTTCTTCCTAGTTGTGCACTTTTTTTCTCTTTTTTGGATGACTCCTAAGCCTCTAATTGGCCTCAAATTTTCTTGATTAGAATGGTAGGGTTTATTTCATTCTTTCTATTACCTACACCTAAGGCCGTAGCCTTTACTCTTTTGTTCCTGGATTATCATGTGATTATTTTTTACCTCTACAAGTGTAACTGAATTTCTATTGAAATCTATCACCTCAACTTTTGTTTCCTTGGATTCCTTTGAGACTAAACTAGAAGAAGTGATAGGGGCTTGGTGATGTGATATTGTTGCATAGGGAGAAATGGGAGCTATGGTTGGAGGTGTGACCATTATCACACTTTTAGATGGTCTAGTTGAAGCCAAGAGTGGGACACATATCATCTCTTACTGACCAATCTGGTACATTGTAGTGAGATTTTATCTCAATGTGCTCATAAGTTTCAACCCTAAATTTTGATCCTTTTCTACCTTAAGGATAATTTGAATGAATCCTTCTATCTTAGCCTTTGAAAATTCATACCCCAAGGGTTCCACATAGAGCATTATAGTTTGTACTACTTCAATGTAGGTGACATCAATATCAACCATAAAGGAAATTATATCTTCCTTAAACTTTTTTGCCATTAAGGGTGGCATTATAAATCTATGTCTCATCTCTGACTGACAAGTTTTCATTATCAAGTTTGGCTGAAATTTACCTTATCAATGGAATGCCTATTGTAGATTCTAGAAATTTTATTCATAGTACAAGCATCACTACTCATCAGGGTTTTTGATTATGTAAAAATAAATCTTTTAAATAATGAGGTGGAGAGATATTTAGGTAATCAAGGATTGAAATCTAAATTGATAGTTCTTTACTTTTATAGTCCTTTCCATTTTTTCTATCAATTATGTTCTCAAAACCTCACATAGATTGACCTTTTCTTGATCCACATAAATCATGAAAGCTACTTGTACATAGTCAACTACCATGTCATCCTCTCTAGAACCATGAAAAATTATTACAACAATGGTTCTACTCAAGAACATGACATCATAATGTCTATTCTTGCCAATGACAATATCTCTGCCATTATATATTGACCTTGTCTTTTCTATAAATAATTTCTTGATATTATTATCTATTAGATTAGGCCATTGTGATTTAAATATTCAAATTATGGTTTCTAGCTCATATGCTAGTTATAAATGTTATCAAAATATTTAGAAATAAGCTCTTCTCCAATATTTTCAAATTCACTTGTTAGAAAATTATGACATCTTCTAGATGTAGAACATTTACAGGCATTCTTGATAATGCATAACTAGGATTATCACTAGAGTATCTAATAGGATTAAGCTTCATCTTAGGTCTTTTATTTTATTCCACATTATAAATTAGTGATCTATCAATTCTTATAATTGAGTTCTTTTTCACAATTCTAAGTTTTGGAAACTGAATACCTTGTTATAATGCACAATTAGGTTTTCTAAACTTCGTACATGAAAAAAATTGAAATATCATTTACTTTGTTGTAAAATTTCTCTTGAAAGCTTGTTAACTCCTTGCATGACTAAATGATACTCACAATATTTTCTCCATGATGTATATATAGAAAAATGATCTCTGCATTAATTGTGTAACTACCAAATGTGTCACAATTGTTATTCTATTAACTAGTAAACTTGTTTTCATTCATATGACTTCATATGATCTCTAAATGACTTTCACTCTAAACTTGAGCTTTCTCATGATCATCTCAACCTTCAATCAACTTCATAATTTTTAAATCAATTTCCAACTTTTGTTGGACCTTTGTGATGCTCTATCTTTGATAAAAAGGTGTTGAATTCAAATAAGATGAATCACACACTATGGTTGATTTCATTCTTTCTTTAGGTGCATCAAAAATTATTCTTCCAACATTTTATGTGAACTTTCTATTTCATTTTATCTCACAAGTACTTCCTTGAATTCTTCATTATGCTCTTTGAGTGCTTACTTCTGGTTGCTATTGCTACTATTATCATTTCTTCTATCATTTATATTTTTTTTCCTTTTGTACTTTGTATTCCTATTGAAATTCCTTCTATCCAATTTGCAAAATATTGCTACTTGTCCAAATTAATTGCACTACTAATATATACATTGTTAGAATATATATAGTCCACTAATATAACTAAGAGGGAGAGGGGGGGGGGGGGGGAGAAGGGGAGTGAATTAGTTATCCAACTAATATCACAATTATCTACCTTAACCAATCTTAACCATATGAGTAATATAAAGTAAAACCACAACAAGATACTCATACACAATAACATCAAATATGTTAACTAGGGAAATGCTTGATTAGAGGGAAAACTCCTGTGGTGATGGTACCCACATTATGATGTACTAATATAAATATTCCTTGTTAGAAGATATACCCTATTATGAGTCTATTACAATAGTCAATACATATAAGTCCATCTTAGGAGACTTTGAATCCCTATTAAGAGTTGTGCCAACCCTATTAGGAGCTATGGAAGATAGCTAGACCCACTTCCCAAACTGCTTCAAGGGAAAGACCAATGAACCCACTATCCAATGGATCTTTGTATTATTCCTTGCATAATAATAGAATGGTACTATATTATTCCTTCCTCTTTCTTTATCCTATCAACTAGACCTCTTCTCCTTCTGATCTTGTAATTAGATCAAAAATATTATGTCTAATAATCCTTTGGATCACATACATACATTCAGTAGGCACTCTTCTCATTTTCAAATGCACTTTGCACTTTAACAATGATCACAATACTTGAATACACTTTTCACACACTTTAAAATCAAGGAAAATATCTTTCCTTTATACCATGTCTCAATAATAATTCCTTGATTCAGCCTTGAGGCCTTTCTAATTAATTAGAATTAACTAATTAATTATTTACAATTATAGCAGCATTGTTGGCTCACAATTTATACAAAACTTCATAAGTGCAATACTAAGGCTCGAGCACTCATTGACATCATCAGCCACCTATCATTTGTCACTACATGACTATACATCTCTTCATTACATTTTAGATGTAAGATAGCCAACAACCATCAGGAACTACTTTCCCAATGCTCTATCTCTAAACTTCTCTCTTTAAATCAAGTACATCTTCTATATGTCTTTGAATTAGACTCTCCATAATTGACCATGTCATCAAGACACTATGAAAAACATGTCCATAACTTAGCATCACCAAAAAATCAAACCATTTTTCATAGCATCAAGATCATTGTCTACGATTGGTCCAATTTTTCTAGAAACCATGCTATGTTGACATCAATGAAAAACACATTCATGAATACAAGATATCAATCCTCTCCAATGCTTAGGATACTCCCCAATAATTATCATTAGTATTTGTGCTAATAATATCCCCCTTTATAATTGATGGCAACATAGATGAAAAACATCTAAGTTCCAAAAATGCCAAACAATACTCTATTGGTGCTAGTGTACTCATCTACTCAAATCCTCTCCATCAAGAAAGTGTAAAATCCTCTTGATTTAGAGACCGACATCGACTATCCACACACTAAAATGGATCTCAAATACAATTGATGCACATAGGTGCAAAATCCTTCTTAGACATCAATTGTTTACTTTAGACTAAATAATTGACGCAGGAGGATCCAGAGGTATAAGGGCAATCCTGTGTCACCCAAAAAAAAATGTACTTAGACTTAGTTTTTGTTTCATGTGTTTTCATTTCTGGATACCCATTTGGGTCAAATAAAGGTTCCAACTCTCACAATTCCACTATCAGTGTTCTAGGTTAGAGTATTTGAGCACTGTGGGATACGTAAAAATGCTTTAAAATATAGGAGCATGTAATTGGGCCATCATTTTGGTGCACCAAAAGGTGTAAATTGGTTAGATGATTGTAATTGTAATTTAGAGCATTCTAGAAAAAGAATCAGGTCAAAAGTCTCCACAATTTGAAAGTTATTGCAGTTTTTTTATTTTTGGAGACCTCCTAAGAATGCTTAAAAGTCAGGTTAAGGGCATTAAATGACTTTGAATAGGGCCAAAAAATGGGGGACAAGAAAAACTAGTCCATAGGGCTATAGAACATTTCAAGAGCTTTCCAGAAATGTAAATAGTTCGTCAATCAAAGCTACAGTTCAAAAGTTATGTCTCTCAGAAGTTTGATTACCATTTTTGGATTCTTCTAGTTTTGTGCCACCTTCTAACGCAGATTCTGGAGCCTTCTATTTGGTCGATGGATGCCAACTAGCACTTTCTATAATGTATTCCAAATCCTTAACCCTTTGGGGTCTATTTAAGGACATTTCTGGCATTGTGAAAGGCAGTTTGGAGTGGAGTTTGAGAGAAGGTACTAGGAGAAGAAATTATCTCTTGATTTTTACTGTTGTAAGCCCATAGGGCATGTTTTGAAGTCCATTTTCTCTATACTGCATGTAATAGCATAGTTACATAGTAAATAAAATTTATCCTTTCTTGTTGTGTCCATTCTGTGTTGGGTTGTGTCCCCATTAATTGGTATCAGAGCGAGTTTTTCTGAGTATGTAGATAGAGTGTCGATAGTGAGGCAGTTTGCACCAAGACTGTGTGGTTGTGGGTTTGACTTAAGAAGATGCCTCCATAAAGAGAGCATTTTGGAAGGGATATAGCTATTAATCTTGAGGAGGTTAGAGCCCTCCAAAGGCAAGTCCAAGCATTGTAGGAGGAGCTCTGTAGGGGAGAAAATGTTGCTGCAGGTGACAAAAGTGAGGATGATAATGAAGAAACATTTGGACCAGAAGGGGAAGTTGATGGGGAAGTTTTGAATCAGGAAGAGGAAAGGCTTTTTAGGGCCATTGCTAAGTTTGAGAAAAGACCTACAATTGATGTGGGTGTATTTTCAAGAAATTTGAAACCAGATGAGTTGATTGACTTGATCAATGAACTCGAAGAGTATTTTGAATATGAGGATATTAGGGATACAGATAGGGTTAAGTTTGCAAAGGCCAAACTAAAAGGCCATGCCAAGATCTAGTAGCAAGAGGTTCAATTGGAAAGAAATAGAAGAGGAAAGGATAAGATCACAAGGTGGGATTGTATGGTGGAAAAATTCAAAAAGCAGTTCATTCCTATTGACTATGAGCTTGATCTGTTTAAGAAGATGCATGGGTAAAAGAAAGCAAGAAGATCAATCTAGGAATATATGGAGGAGTTTTACCGACTTTTGATTAGAGTGGGGCATGCAGAAGTAAATAAGGAGAAGGTTTCTTGTTATATTAATGGGTTGCGACCTAGCATCTAGGAGGAATTAAGTCTGGTAAGAATGATTAGCATTGAAGAAGCATACCATTTTGCCCTACGAGTTGAAGAGAAACTAAATAAATGGTTTGAAGGAAGACAAAGAGGGCATAGTTAGGGAGGAAGGGGCAGTGGTAGGTCATCTGGAGGTCGAAATGAGACCCAAAAGAAAAATGAAGATTTGGGTACTAGCAGGAACTAGAGGAACGAGGGTTTCAACCACTCCCATGATCAAGACTTTGGAAATTAGAGAGGAAGAGGTAGAGCATGTGGACAAGGAAGAGGAGGCTTCCATGGTACCTATTTCCATTGCAATGAAGAAGTTCATCATGAATTTGAATGCCCTCAACATCAAGGAAGGACAGATAGGAGAGGTGAAGGACAACCTAGGGTTGCTCATGTGGATGAGGATGCACAGTCATCACATTCTGAGGATGCAAAAAGAGGAGAGACTTTAGTAAATGAAAGGGTCTTATTAAGTGGTGAGATTGAACTAGGACAAAGGAGGAGTCTATTCTGTAACAGGTGCAAGTGTGAAGATAAATGTTGTGATTTGATCATTGATGGTGGTAGCACTGATAACTTGGTATCAAAGGAGATGGTGTCTATGTTGAAGCTCAAGAGGGAGAAACACCCGCAGCCTTAGCGAATTGCTTGGGTGAAGGACGATCATAAGGTCCTGGTAAGTGAACAATGTTTAGTGAAGTTCAAAATTGGGACTTACCATGATGAAGTTCTCTGTGATATTATTCCAATGGATGTTTGCCATCTATTGTTGGGTAAATCGTGGTAGTTTGATCGGCATTCATTACATGATGGTCATGCAAACACATACTCTCTAAAAAAGAATGGAGTTCACCACAAACTAAAGCCCATGAAGAAGGAAGGTGAAAAGGTATGTAGCAGTGCTAGGATTTTCCTTGTTGATGGAAGGAAGTTTTTAGATGGCATGAAACATCAGCGTATGTGCTATACTTTGATTCCTAGAAAAGATAAGAAAGGTAGTAGTGAAATACCACTCGAAGTTTTAGATTTATTAGGTGAGTTTGGAGATGTCATCTTTGATAATGTTTCAAAAGGATTGCCACTAGTAAGTCAAATTAGTCATCAGATAGATTTAATCCCAGGAGCTAGTTTTCCTAACAAGGCTGCTCACAGGATGACTTCTACCAAAATTGAGGAGCTAAACAGATAGGTTCAGGAGCTATTGAGGAAGGGTTTGATTTAGGAGAGCCTAAGTCCATGTGTAGTACCTGTAGTATTGGCACCAAAAAAAGATGGAGAGTGGAGGATGTGTACAAACTCTTGAGCTATCAATAGGATAACCATCAAGTATCAATTTCCTTTTCCAAGAATGGATGATCTTATGGATTTCTTGAGTGGAGCTCAGTATTTCACAAAGATAGATCTCAAGAGTGGGTATCACCAGATACAGATATGAGAAGGAGATGAGTGGGAAACTGCCTTCAAGACCACGGAGGGTCTTTATGAGTGGTTAGTCATGCCCTTTGGATTGATGAATGCCCCAAGCACCTTCATGTGGCTTATGAATGAGGTACTTAAGAAGTTTTTGGTAAAATTTGTTATTGTCTTTTTGGATGATATTTTAATTTCTAGCAAGACTTTGGAAGAACTTTTATTGCATATTTGTAGTGTCCTTGAAAGGTTGAGGGAAGAGAAACTATTAATTAATCTGAAGAAATGTATCTTTTCAAAAAGGGATTTAGTCTACTTGGGGTTTGTTATATCACCTAAAGGTCTTAAAATGGATCCAAAGAAGGTAAAAGCCATCTTGGAATGGCCTACTCCAAGATCTGCTACTGAGGTAAGATCATTTTGTGGTTTGGTTAGTTTTTACAAAAAGTTCATTAAGAATTTCAGTGGCATATATGCACCCCTGATTGACCTAATAAGAGGGAATAGAAAAGAGTTCAAGTGGACTGCACCAGCTGCAAGAAGTTTTGAATTGTTAAAGAAGAAGGTAACAGAACAACCTGTGTTGGCACTTCCAGATTTTAGAAAGGTATTCTAGGTGGATTTTGATGCTAGTGGTACTGTTATTGGAGTTGTATTGAGCCAAGAAGGTAAGCCTATTGCATATTTTAGCAAAAAATTGAATGATGCAAAGAAGAAGTATTCTATTTATGATCAAGAGTTCTATGCAATAGTTTAGGCTTTAAAGAAATGGAGACATTATTTATTGTCAAAGGATTTTTTTTTGTATACTGATCATCAGGCATTATAGTACCTAAATAGCCAAGGTAAATTGAATCAGAGGCATATGAAGTGGGTAGAGTTCTTGTAGAGCTATACATTTATGTTGAAGCATAGAAGTGGAAAATCTAATAGGGTTGCAGATGCATTAAGCAGGAGGCAGTTGTTGCTTACAGTTATGCAGGTTGAAGTAGTTGGGTTTGATGAACTCAAGAATCTATACCCTGAGGATCCTAATTTTTTTGAAGCATGGAAAGCTTGTAAAGAGCCTGTTACTATAGATAGAACCAAGTGGATAGACTATTTGATTCAGGATGGTATGTTGTTCAAGGGAAGTCAATTATGCATTCCAAGGAGTTCCATGAGCGAAAATTTGATTAAGGAGAAGCACACTAGAGGGATGGTAGGACATTTTGGTTGAGATAAGACCATTTCCATTCTTAGAGGACATTATTTTTGGCCTCAGATATCACAAGATGCGAAGAAGTTTGTACAAAGTTGTCAGGTTTGTCAAGTGGCCAAGGGATCTAGTCACAATACTGGACTATATCAACTATTTCCTATTCCATCAAAGCCATGGGAGGACATAAGTATGGATTTTATTCTTGGATTGCCAAGGACACAAAGGGGTAATGACTCAGTATTTGTGGTGGTTGATAGGTTCTCCAAAATGGTACATTTCATTCCATGCCACAAAACTCATGATATTGTCCATATTGCAGACTTGTTTTTTAGAGAGGTTGTGAGAATACATGGTCTCCCAAGGAGTGTAGTTTCTAATAGAGATACTAAATTTGTGGGATATTTCTAGAGGACATTGTGGAAGAAGTTGAGAATAGACTTGAAATTTAGTTCCACACATCACCCACAGATTGATTGTCAAACTGAAGTGGTAAACACAAGTCTGGGAAATTTGCTGACATGTTTAGTTGGGGATAAGCCCAAGGGATGGGATTTGACTCTACCACAAGTAGAATTTGCTTACAATAACTCTGTAAATAGGAGGACTGGAAAATCACCATTCCAAATTATATATGGAAGTAGCCCAAGGACGGCACCAAAATTGAGGAAGATGGAGCAAGGGGAAAGGACAAGTGCTAAAGTAAAAGAGTTTGTTGAACATATCAAGTGCCTACATCAGGAGGTCCAGGAACATATTATCAAGATGAATCAATAGTATAAAGCTAGGGCTAATCAAAGGAGGAGACATAAGGAGTTCCAAGTAAGGGATCTAGTTATGGTACACTTAAGAAAGGAGAGATTTCTAGTAGGTACTTACAACAAGCTAAAGATGAAGAAATTTGGCCCTTGCAAAATTTTGAAGAAACATGACTCAAAAAATGCATATGAGGTTAAATTACCAGATGGAATTCACATTTCTCCTATCTTAAACATTTCAAACTTAACAAAGTATCATGATGATGGTGCAGATGAGGAGATAATGTTAGAACCATGTGCAATTCCTACTTCCAAGAAGGAGGAGATAGAAGACATTCTAGATCATCGTGTGGGCAAGAGTACCAGAAATAGGTATTATGAAGAGTATTTGGTTAAGTGGAAAGGCTAACCGATCAAGGAATTAACTTGGATATCAACAGCTAAGGTTACCCATTTGGGATTTCCTCTACCATCCATAAGGTGGCATGGTCACTTTTCAATCTACCCTGGGTGTCTGATACAGGAGCATCTAGAGGTATAAGGGCAATCCTGTGTCAGCCAAAAAAAAAAAGTACTTAGACTTAGTTTCTATTTCATGCATTTTTATTTCTGGATACCCATTTGGGTCAAGTAAAGGTTCCAACTCTCATAGTTCCACTACCAGTGTTCTAGGTTAGAGTATTTGAGCACCGTGGGATACGTGAAAATGCCTAAAAAATAGGAGCATGTAATTGGGCCATCATTTTGGTAAACTAGAAGGTGTAAATTGGTCATATGATTGTAATTGTAATTTAGAGCATTCAAGAAAAAGAATCAGGTCAAAAGTATCCACGGTTTGAAAGTTATTGCAATTTTTTTGTTTTTGGAGACCTCCTAAGAATGCTTAAAAATTAGGTTAAGGGAATTAAATGATCTTGAATAGGGCCAAAAAATGGGGGATGAGAAAAGCTAGTCCATAGGGCTATAGAGCACTTTGAGAGCTTTCCGGAAATGTAAACGATTCATCAATTGGAGCTACAGTTCAAAAGTTATGCCTCCCGGATGTTTAATTACCATTTCTAGATTCTTCTAGTTTTGTGCCAACTTCTAATGCAGATTTTGGAGCCTTCTATTTGGTCATTGGATGCCAACTAGAACTTTCTAGAATGTATTCCTAATTCTTAACCCTTTGGGGTCTATTTAAGGACATTTTTAGCTTTGTGAAAGGAAGTTCAGAGTGGAGTTTGAGAGAAGGTACTGGGAGAAGAAATTATCTCCTGATTTTTACTATTGTAAGCCCATAGGGAATGTTTTAAAGTCCATTTCCTCTGTACTATATGTAATAGCATAGTTACATAGTAAATTAAATTTCCCCTTTCCTATTGTGTCCGTTCTGTACTGGGTTGTGTCCCGATCAAAAATTCATAATAAATCAAGTGCACATTCCTACTTCTTTTCACGAATCTTTCTAGATCTCTATAAAAGATATATTTCCCTCATACTTAGGGGATGCTCTCCCCCATACTTAGCATATTTTTTCATGCATATTATTCCCCATTGATATCAATGTTAGAGATCTTAAACTATGCAAAAAATAATAGTTGTTACATACCAATTGTTATAACTACTTCTTCAACTCTTCAACCAGCTCAAGTATCCAATGAAATTGTTCAATACAAAATACCAAGTGTCCTCAATGAATCAATACATACCAAATACTCTCCCATAAAAGAAGCATCAAAATTTAGTCCAAGATTTAACAATAGTGCTTTGTACCATAGGACTGATGCACTCTCTACATAATCTACTTAGAAGTAGGCAGGGGCATAACCCAAGGCATACCTGTTAAGTACTCAAGTGTATCTTTAGGAAAAGGCTTTGGAAATATATCTATAATATGATCTCTATTACTTACATACTCCAATCTAATCCCCTATTTTGTTCCTTTCTTTCTTAGCACATGATACTTAATAGATATATGGTTAGTCTTAGAATGCAATACAAGATTCTTAGACATACTCATTATACTTTTGGTATCACAATAAATGATAACAGGCTCTTCAAACTCAATTTTGATATTCTTTAGCATCTATTTCACCCACATAACTTGATTATAGTTATTTACTAATGTAACATACTCTGCCTCTGTTGTACTCTACAAAATTTGATCTTGCCTCTTTCTTAGCCAAGAAACCAATCTTTCGTCAAGAAAGAATGCTTTACCACTAGTTATCTTTCTATCATCCATAGTGCCTACCCAATCCACATCAATATATGCATGTGGAGTGAAATCACTCAATCTATCATACCAAATTCCATAGTCAAATATCCCTTTCAAATATCTAAATTTTCTCTTCATTGCTGCAAAATGATATTCTTTAGCATCAGCATCTTGAAATCTAGATACAATCTCAAATACATTATTTATATCTGGTTTGGTGTGAGTTAGATACTACAAACCTCCAATCATGAAACTATACTTTTTATGCTCAACTACAGGTGTCTCATCTTTGCTAGATAGCTTGTGACAAATTATTATAGGTGTACCAATAGGTTTATAACTTTCCAAACCAAACCTTTTTAACAAATCTTTTAAGTACTTAGATTGTGAAATGAAACTGCCATCATTATTCTATACAAAGTGCAATCCTAGGAAAAGCATAATTTCTCCTATCATGCTCATTTCAAATTCATTCTTCATCTCTTTAGAAAATCTATGACTTGCTTCATCATTGCCTTCAAAATGATGTCATCCAAAAATATTACAATAATCAACAAACCATTATCAACTTGTTTCAAATACAAGTTACCATCTATCGTACCTTTAGCAAATCTAAGCTTTTCCAAATAATTGTCCAACCTCACATACTAGGTTCTAGGTGCTTACATCAGAATATATATAGATTTTTTAATTTTCATACCATGCCTTTATCTTATGGTAAAGGAAAACCTTTAGTCTACATAATAAATGCCTTTTCTTTGAGTTCTCTATTCAGAAAGGTTGGTTTAACATCCATTTGATAAACCTTGAACTTCTTATTTTCTACATAACGTAGGAACATCCTTATTGCTTTCATTCTAGCTATAGGTGCATATGTATCTGCATATTATATGCCTTCTTGTTGTTAATATCCCTTGCATACAAGTCTAGACTTTGTTGTCACAACTTCACCTTTCTCATTCATCTTGTTTTTGAATACCCACTTGGTTTCTATTGCAATCTTGTCTTTGGGTCTAGGAACTAACTCCCATGTACTATTCTTCACTATGTGGTCCACTTCTTCCTTTTTTCTTGAATCCAATGATCATCTTTAACTACTTCATCTATTCTCTTAGGTTCAACTTGAGATATCAGACATATCTCCTCATTTACTCTATTCATTTTCATCAGACCTTTGTCTCTACTTCCAATTATCTCTTCAGGAGAGTAATTCTTTGCCAAATTCCTATTAAGAGTAAGAGTTGACATCTCAAATATTATCTCTTCTTTCATTTATCCTCTTTTCTCAATATTTAAATAACTTTTAGTCTCAATGAAAACATTAGCATTCTCTAACAATTCCAAGATTATCTTCTCATCCATCTAAATTATAATCTATCATCCTTTTCTTAGTTCCAAATTTTTCATCAATCCTTAAATTTGTGCATTCAACTATTATCTTAGTTCTATAGTTGAAACATCTATAAGCCTTTATTTTCAATTAATAGCCAAGAAAAATACCTTCATCACTTCTTGGATCAAACTTACCTCTCTTAATGTAATATTTTCACCCAAATATTTTGAAACACTTACCTGATGGTGAAAGACCAAACCATAATTCATAAGGTTTCTTATCCACACATTTTCTAATTTGTACTCTAATTAGAGTATATATTTCTCTATTGACTACTTCTCTCCAAAATGTCATAAACATCATTGTTAGACAATGTCACTATTTCTTCTTCTTCTACAAACTTATTCCTTCTCTCAGCAATCCCATTTTCCTTAGGTGTTCTAGGTGTAGATAGCTTCCTTTTGATTCCATTCCCTTCACAAAATCTATTAAACTCTCTAGAGGTGAATTTTCCCCCTCTATCAGATCTCAAACACTTTATCTAAGCATGAGATTCATTCTCAACTCTATTCTAAAATATCTTAAACTTTTCAAAAGTTTCATATTTCTCTTTAAGAAATGCTATCCACACCATTCTAGTGAAATCTTTAACAAAAATCATACAATACCTTTCACCATAGAATCCTCTTATTCTAGAAGGACCACTCAATTTGTTTGAATGATCTCTAGCTTCTCTGTGGTAGGGAACTTCTTGCTAGGGAATGATACTTTCTTCTACTTAACCAATATACATTCCTTACACATAGGGTAAAAGTACAAAGTTGTCTCAACTTTCAGGATGATAGAGTATAATGAATAAATTTGAGTATTTCTATCTAAAAATTGGTTTCATTAAAACATATGAACTTGATAAATTTATATGGTCTCCCACTTTTCCAAATGGAAATGTCTATTAAATGCATGTTTTATACTAGTTTGTATTCAATTACTAAAGAAACCAAATTATTTCATAAAACTAACATTTAAATAACTCTTACTATTTTTTATGATGTTTTTTTTAATAACATATAAACACCACTTTATAGAGCTCAAGTTGATGAATATTCTCATATAAAGTTCATTCTTTTTAAATTAGAAATAGTATGTAAACAAAAAATTCTATAAGTACATATTTTAACACTCGAGAAGATGTCAATTTTGAGAAACAAAAAAATATTAAATCGTACAATAAAAAATTGAAAAACATATGACATTCTACAAAAGAGAGTCCTCTTCTAGAATATATAATTCTTCTTTTGGTTGGAATAGACTTGTTTTTAAAAATGTGGTGGAAAATGAAAACTATCAATTTCAGCTGAGTTTTAATTTGAATTGTTATAAAAGATAAAATATAGGTCCAACACCAATTTTTGTTTTTGTATTCTCTAGATACATATGTTATTTATAACAAAAATCTGATATTAATGGAAAATAAGTTTATTTCCATATGGTTTTGTTGTGGGAACTAGACCTCTTATTTTCAACATTTTTCAACAACTACAAATTTGTCTTTAGAAAATAGAAAAATATATCAATTATTATTCCAAATAATTATTAAAAATTATAATCCTAAACTTCATCCATTTTACACATTTGATTAGTTTACTTTATTTTCAACTTCTAAATAATAATACCAATTTTATGTTGTTGAAGGTGAAGAGTTATACTTTTGTTAGCCTTTTTCTGTTATAGAAGGGTGACACAAGTTTGTGCTTTTACCCCACAACATCAATAGACTTAAAAATCTTAAGAAATTCTCTAACTACAAAAGTTCTACTACCATTCACAATATTATCAATGTTTATGTGACAAAATCTTCTATGTCACAGCCAACTTTTATCCACTTTAGCTAACAAACATGCCATTTCAGTAGGGTTGAACAAAAATACATTACCTTTGGATCTAGTTTTAGTTCTAATAATCTTGCAATATTTGTCTTTGATAATAAAGGTCCTCTTAGTGAACTACAATAAATAACCCTTTTCCACCAACTTTCCAACACTCAAGAAGTTATGCTTCAATCCATCAACAAAATAGACATCACTAGTGTTAGTTTTACAATCAAGAGTAATGGATCCAATTCCTATTATATTACATGTTTCATTGTTACCAACTCTAAAAATACCTCCATCATGATTTTTGAACTTAATAAACTTATTCATATCACTAGTCATGTGATGTCAACAATCACTATCAATTATCCAATCATACTTCTTTTGCACTTGGGTAACTAGAGCTCTTTCTTCTCTAATTTCTCCATCAAGATCATCCTCCTTAGTATCCACAAATCCTAATTCATCATGACTTTCTATTTGAATTTTCTCATCAAATTCTTTATTTTCATTAACATACATAAAACTTATATCTCTATCTCTTCTACAATTAAACTTTCATTTATATTTTCTCTCTCTTTTAGGACATTTAGATGCATAATGAAAAAATTCATTACAATTCCAACATTTAAATATTTTCTTACCATTTTATTCTCTTATCATTAGAAGGAATATTCCTTCCTCAGTCTTCTTGTCTTCATTAGCTCTTTTGCTACCAAAAAAACTCCATGAGTGCATGCACTCCTTGGGAAATTAGGTTGAATGTTCAGGGAACTAAAAGTTGATTCAACTCTTTCATGTTTTCCAGACTATCTCAAATCTACTTCTATTGATTCTAGTCTTCCAAGAAATGTTTCCTTTGTGCAATCCTTAGCGTAAGGAATTACTAGCTAAATCATCTAAGCTATCAAATTGAATGGTGGTGTTAAATTTTTCAAGTTCTTCCATATGAGTTCATCATTTTTCTTGGTCTTATCATGAGAATAAATTCCTACAACCATTTCTAATATTCTTCTAATATAACCTCTTACAAATTAATCTTCCATCCTTCTAGCTTCTTGAAATGCACATATCCAATTCTATAATCTCACTCTTTCTGCATGATCACCACCTTCAAAAATAGTTTCTAATGACTTTAAAATTTCATAAGATATTTCAAGTGACTTTACCTAACTATATTTATTCTATTGAAGATCTCTTAATAGATCTTTTGTTTCTCTCATGTTACACATAAATAGGGGCCTCTCTTCTTTATTGTGACCTTCTATCTTTTCTTTTTCAATAATTGTCTTCTTACTCTTTGTAAAGATCCAATATCCTAGACTCATGCACAATAAATGAGTCTTCATATTCTCCTTCCAACTATCATAGTTGGCCCCATCAAATCTAGGACTATACTTTTTGAAAATATTTTTGATCAATCTCCCAAACTTTTTAATCTTATCTTTCAAAAACCTAATGCTCTAATATCAATTGCTAGAGTATATAGTCTACTAATATAACTAAGAGGTGAGACTAAATTATTTATCCAACTAATATCAAAATTATCAACCTTAAACAATCTTAACCATATGATTAATATAAATTGAAACCACAACAAGATACTCATACACAATAGCACTAAATATGTTAACGAGGGAAACCCTTGATCAGAGGGAAAACCCTAGTATGGATGGTACCCATATGATGATGTACTAATATAAATATTCCTTGTTAGAGGATAGACCATATTAGGAGTCTATTACAAGATTTGGTAGATATAAGTCCCTACTAGGAGACTTTGAATCCTTGTTAGGAGATTCCAACCTTGTTAGGAGTTGTGGAAGCCAGCTAGACCAACTACTCAAACATCTTCAAGGGAAAGACCAATGAACCCATTGTCCAAATGATATCTATACTATTCCTTACAAAATAACAAAATGGTACTATACTATTCCTTCCTCTTTGTCTGGCCTATCAATTGGACCTTTTCTCCTTCTAATCTTGTAACCACATCACAAATCTCACATCCAATAATTCGTTGGATCGCTTACACTCACTCAATAAGAACTCTGCTCCTTTTGACTTCTCGCTTCAATAATGATCACAATACTTGGATACACTTTTCACACACTTTAAAATCAAGGAAAACATCTTTCCTTTATACCATATCTTCATAATAATTTCTTAAGTTGGCCTTGAGACTTTCCCAATTAATTATATTAAGATAATTAAATAATTATAATTACACTAGCACTGCTAGCTCACAATCCATAGAAAACTTCATACATGTGATACTAAGGCTTATGCACTCATCGACATGATCATTAGTTGATTGTTCTTTGTCACTTCCTAACTACACATCCCTTTCTTGGAATTACAACTAGAAAGGTAAACTTATGGGGGGGATGAATCAAAAGTGCAAACTTTAACCAATAAAACTTTTAACTTTCAAATATCACACGTATTAACATATTAAAATAACATGTAAAGTAAAAGCATCCACATAAACACCTGCCACCAGATATGATTACCCAGAAACCCTCTAAATGAGAAGGTAAAATTGGGGTAGGAATGACACCCAAAAATCTTTACTATAGTAATAAAGTGTAACTGATTAAGGTTAGAAAGTTTGATCGTGAACCATGATCTGCCCTATGAAAGACCTACCCTATTAAACACTTACAATAGGCTATTAAGTCCCACCTAGTTAAAGGATTACACAACCTATTAGTAGTGTACCTACTTAAAGGATTTTAGAACATTCACTTGGAATGTAACCCTATTAAAGGATTTGTTGATGATTATTAAATCATGCTTAGTCCAAAGGATTTATCCTAACTGATATAGTTGTTAGAAAGTAATAGTAAAGCTTGCTCTTAATCAACTTACAACTTTGTCTTGCTGATTTTAGATCACAATTCTACCCTTCTTGATCGTCTTTGATCTGATATACCAATGTTGTGTTCTCAATTCTCTATAATGTAGACTAATTTAGAAATTATTTCATAATACTAAGTCACCTTCCATGCTTACTACTTGCTATATCACCCCTATTATCTTCTCCTTTTTTCTCTCTCTCTCTCTGTTAAAATGTTTGGGGCTTTGTCTTCCATATAAAGACTTTGGTGGCTTATGGTTAGGTATGAATCTACGGCTAAAATTCATTCATTTTTCCACTTAACTCTTCATATTTTTTTATTGGCTACATGTGATTGCATGGGGAATTCAAATAGATTTGATCTTATCTTTAAAATCTTCGAGATCTATCCATAAGTTGGCAGAAAAATGGTTTATAGTTATTTGTGCCATCATAAATAACTATGTCCAATCTATGTTACTAATGATCGACACACAATATAATTCTATTTCTATTTCTAACTCAACACTTGAACTACTCGACATCAACTTTCTGCTTGGCACTTGAATCACTTGGCATGGTCTATCTGCTCGACACTTGAGTGACTCGACATAGTCTATTTGCTCGGCACTTGAGTAACTTGGCATGGTCTATCTGCTTAGCACTTGAGTGACTTGACACTCATTGTATCTCAACATCTATATATTTACATATTATACTTGGCATGCATTTCTAGTTCAACATGAACTTAGTGAATGACTTAAGTGTGTTGACACTCAATTGTCAAAACTAATCTGAGATCAACAATCTCCCCCTTTGACATGAGTGTCAAAGACACTTTACATAATCATCTAATATTCTCAAGTATAACATATTCACAACTTGACATATATAAAAAACTTCCAAATTTTCAAAATTTTGTAATAGCTGATATACCTCAAAATTTTGTAACCCCCCCGAGTTAATGTCCATATTTTATAACCATAATCTGTTCTCCATTTTTTGTTTTTTTTTTTCTCTTGATGATACTCTTTGTCTTCAAATGTGTTTTTTGATACTCTTTATCTGATATGTTGTGTTTTGCACACTTTTTTTTTTCTCCCTCTTAGGTTTATCTTCCTCTTCTCTTTATTTCCTTATCTCCCCCTTACTTATTTATTCCCCCTTTTCTTATTTATCTCTCCCTTTTTGACACTTATGTCAAAGGGTCTATGCACTGATTGTGTATTTTTCTAGAAAGGTCTTGTGGACTTCCATTATTATTTTTAGAGCAGCATCCTAGTTGTCACATGCAACATCTAATGGCTTTATTTGAATAGCTAGCTCTGCTAGAAGGTGAACTAGTCCATCTAAAGTAGAAATATTTGGATCTCTCTTCAACAAAGTTTCCACAAATCCTAGTTCTTTATGGAGTAACTCCATATGGGGTGTAAGGGAGGCTTTTATATTAATCAACTTGGCTCTTATATTAGCCTCTACTAGTGTTAGTACAACTAGTTGGCTCTGTGAGTGAAGAAATGAATGAAAATGCTTCTCATTCCAAACTAGGTTTTGAAGTAGTTGCATTCTCATTCCAAACTAGGTTTTGAAGTAGTTGCATACCTGATACTTTTCAGTTTCTCTCCAGGTTCAAAATTATTTGACTTGTTTCTTGAGTGAAGAGTGTAGAATCACAGAATTTGATGTACAATGAGAATATTTTCTCAAGTACCTTCTTCACTTTCTTAATCTTTATAGCCAATTCAACTTGTGTCAATGCTATTGCACTAGATATCTTTTCATTGACTTTCCCTTCAAATTTTCTGTCAAGCCATTCCATAAGTTTTAAGTTAGTATCTTGCTCTTCATTGTTAACGTATTCCACAATGTTTGCTAACTATTCTAACAATGGTTTTGATTCTATAGGTGTTGGTAGGCTAAAAGCATCTAGAAAAATGTCTTTAATATCTTGCAATGCTTGCCTTTGTCTATACTCTTTCCTAAGTATCTCAAATTTTATTTCAGACCATTCCATAAGTTTGAAATTAGTATCTTTCTCTTCATTGTTAAACTATTCCACAATGTTTGGTAATTGTTCTAACAATGGTTTTGATTCTATAGGTGTTGGTAGGCTGAAAGCATCTAGAAAAATGTCTTGAATATCTTGCAATGCTTGCCTCTGTCTATACTCTTTCCTATTGCATTATGTATATTTCATCTAAAGTTATGGTTGCATAGTCATACTTGGTTATGTGTAGGATCATGATCAACCAAACTATGCTCTTAAGTGGAAATAAAAAATAAAAAATTCAGGGTTATGTCAACTTGACATGCAATTTTCTACTTGTTATTAACTTTATACCAAAAAGTTGAGAGAAAAGAATATCTAAGAAATTTAATCTAGTTTCTAAACTACTAGGACTTATCTCAAAAAATAAAAAATTGATTAGTCAAAATTTTGAATTTAAATGCAATATTATAAAATATTCAGAACAAAAATAAGAAGTAGATGTATGTCTGACCACCTTAATCAAAATCAAATGATAATATTTTTTAATAATACTCTAGAGATAAGTAGTAGACTCATGCCTAGATGTGACACATATTTTTGGCTATTTTTATTTTAAATAAATAATAATTAATTAATTTTTGACTTTGGTATTTTTGGAATTAAAAAACTCTCATGTCTGACCACCTTAACTAATTCAAAACTCAACAAAATTTAATTTTTCATTTTTTTCCTTATAGTGGCAGAAACATAGAATGAGATGCATCTTTTGGATTTAAAAAATGTTGTACCATTTGAATGTTATAGTTTTTTTAAGTAGTGTGTCAGTCAGCACTTGATACATAACTTTATTAGAAAATAAGTAATAATTACTTACTAAACTCATAATTTGACAAACCTTACATTTATGGAAAGAAAAAACCATTCTTAAGAAACTATTTTCATTTCATCAAATTTTGGTGAAAAAAAGTCATCAACTACATGTTTGAGGTAAAAATCACATAAAAATAGGTCAAAAACAATTTTTTAGAATGTTTTTAAGGTTGACCATATAGGATTGGTATCAAAAGATATTGTAGACCTTATAAAGATACTAATTATTTTCATTGAGTATCAAGGTGGGTTGGAAAAAATTTGGAATACATTTTGAAATGTTTTGAGGAATTTCATAACTATATATTTTTCAGGTCGCCACTTTTTGGCACACCATGATCCTATACATACCCACTTAGATATCACTATTTCTTCATCTAAAGTTGCATTACCATAGTAAAATAACTTGGAAACCTTTGAGGAACTTGATACTAGTGTTGAAATTTGTAGTGGTACAGCTTCAGTGGTTAGCTTCTGAAGCACTTTTTTGGAGAGGTAGATGTTTGTAGAGTTACAAATACTTGTATGGCTTCTTGCTCCTTCTCCTTTGGTATGTCCTTGCTGTCATGAGATCTATAGTGATCAATCATAATTATTTGAGTAGCACCTTGTATTTTTAGATCAAGTACACATGCATCTATTTGTTCTATTTGTTCTTTTGTAGTCTTCTCTTCTTCTACTTGCTTTTGTTCAACTATATCAAGTCTAGTAGTTATGTCAACCATTGTAGGTGTGTCCTTTGATATTTGTACTAAAGTTTGAGCACTAGTAGCTTAAGGGATGGAAAAAGGTGGTTCTTATTTATTCACTTTATCCCTTGTAATGTTATCTACTGCCTTCTGAGGTTCATCGATAGTGACCAATACTAGATTTTCACATAATCTAGCTTGTAGTGTGGATTGGTCAAGGATATTCTTTAGGTCTTTTGCGGTTAGGGGATTGATGTTCTGAGATAAACTATTAGAAACATCCTTAACAATTACAATTTTTGCATGTTTATTAGTTGCATGTGTAGGGCTCATGCTTGGCATTTTTGTGTCTTGCACACTCTTTTCTTCTTGTCATTCTTCAACTATAGCCATGTCTTCTGTCTTCTTTTGTGTCTCCTCCACAATAGTATTATCTTTATCTATTTCCTCCTCCTTTTCCAAATATCTTCACCATTGTTTCTTCCTTCAAAGGGATCTTACTCTCCTTGTTTTATAGTTTTCAAGCCATAAATTAATTTCCACATTAGGATGGATTTCTTGACAATGTCCTCAATGTTATTTTCAAGAATACTAAATGCCTTGTATTTTGGTGCAAATCTACTACCATATTTCTTCTTAGCTTTCGTAATTTGACCTTTAATCAATTTTGGTATTATCTGGGCCAATATTTTTTATCTAATTTGTTTCTCTAGGTTCAAACAATAATTCCATTTTTGTTCAATAATGTCATATAGACTTTTTGGCATAGCATTGTCAAATTCAAGTGGGGTGTTCTTCAATTTTGAAATCATTAAATATACTGACTCTTCAACAAAATTCTTTTCCTCTCTACTTAGTTTATCAAAATTAGTATTCTTTAGTCCAATCAAATCTGCATTAGTTCTTACATTTTCACAACTATTTTCAAGATCTCATTTAGGTGTATGACTTACCACTATAAACTAACTTGTATCTTCATATTCTATCCTCTCATCATTAGTCTCTAGCTATGTAATGTATTTTCTCCTTTGTTTCTTCTACACTAGACCTTTCTATTCAATAGCCTTTATCTTTTCTTTCGTTTTCTCTTTATCCTTTTGTGTAGTTACCCTTGTGCTTGCCCTACTCATTGATGCTATTGGCTTTGCTAGACTGGGCTTAGTAGTTTTTTTTACCTTTGTTTTTTTCCACAGGTTGGGCATTTTCCTTTCTCTTCTTTGATTTTGTTCGCATTGGTGCTTCTTTGGTTTTCTCCTCCTTGACACCTTCTTCTTCTTCAATTTCTTCACCCATGCCTTGGGTCAAAGAAAGTGGTTCTTGAGATTGTTCCTACTCTCCTTCATCATCGTCTTCATCATCCTTTTCTTCCTCTTCACCTACACCTTCTCCAAATTTTTCTTTAAGCTTCCTCAATAATTTGTCTTTCTTCTTTATTGTAGAAGCAATTTTCAATTCCATCTCAACTTTTGATTTCATCACTTCATAGTTACAAAATATCTTGGCACTTTTGTCAATTTCTTCAACTAGAAGTGTAGTGATTATAGTTGGGGCTTCATCAACATTGATATCATATCCTAAGGGTCTTAGCCATCTTACCCTAGGTACTGTAGCCTATATGTATGTATAGTCAATATCTCCTAGAAAGCATATATCATTGTAGTATTTTTGAACTAAGGAAACTAGTATCCTCAACCTCTACTTCATAGACTTCTTGAAGTCTTCAAAATAGCTTGTCATAATTGTTTTAAAATTCTCTCCCATTTTCTTAATGTACTCATTGATTTGTATAGGCACTAATTTATTTTTTTCCATCCAACTATGCCAAAATATGGGAATGTGTTTTGAACATAGAAAAATATGAAAATTATAATTGATCCAAATTTGTATTGTGCACTCTTGGACTTCCTGGCTGCTCCAAGGTTTTCCATTATTTGTTGCCTTTGAAGGTTTGCTAGATCATAGGTATGGATCCTTTTGACAATTTTGTAGCCAACATCTACTGCAATGCAAGGTACACTATTTAACTTGCTTAATTGATAAAAATCATAAGAAATAACCCTAATTGAAAAGTTAAGTAGAGGGTCTATAATGGTATCAATGGGTATTCCTCACTTATTCAATTTTGCACCTGTATTCTTTTCGATTACCTCTTTT
The DNA here is from genome assembly GCA_028749045.1 of Cupressus sempervirens. NCBI lineage: Eukaryota > Viridiplantae > Streptophyta > Pinopsida > Cupressales > Cupressaceae > Cupressus > Cupressus sempervirens. The sequence continues at coordinate 397,122,527 of CM053786.1, forward strand.
GAGTCATTTCATTAGGTCTTTGGTCAATCTAGGGTTGGATATCTAGTTACCCTATGAAGAATTCTTTTTGAGATTTTGATCAGTCCACCCTCTAACCATAAACATCCATTATGAATTCTACTTAATACTATCTTGATCCATTCGGTTTTAAAAACTGTGGTGAATTCTAGGGCATAGGTCAAACACTTTCTTTCTATAATCTTAAATTCTTCCTTCAGGACATAGTTTTCACACATTTTATGATAAGCTCTCCTTGTTTCCATGTCTTCTATGCCTCCTACTTTGTAGTTGTAACATTTTCTTACATCTTCAACCATTATAACATTAGGTTGAATCATGGATAATGCACTTACCTCATTACTAACTAATTAAACTTCAAAAACATCTTTCTCCTTCACACTCTTTGAACTAGAGGCCATTTTTTCAAACTAGGATTTAACAAGTTTTAACTGCACAACTCGGCTTATGAAGAATACCTTAAAAATTTGATGAACTAGTGTTGTATCATTGCTAAGATCTTTGCAAATTCTTCAAATAATTCTTTTGGATCTTCTTCTTGCTCTACTTTCTCTAGATTGAATTTTTTATGATGAAAATATATGAAAATCAACCTTATACCCTTTAAAATTTTGCATTTAATGTTTAATGCTTGTACAATTGTAAAATTAGCATCAATGTGATTTCTATTCTACTCAGAATCTACTAACATGACCACTACTCAAAAACTACTAAGGATTCAACTCTAACTGACTTTGATTAGTAACTCAGCACTAACAAGATTTTATCTTGGCTTCAACGGGAGATTTTTCACACTTGAAAATAACATGAAATATTGAAGATTTAAAGTTGAACTTTTCTCCTCAACTTGCATCTTTACTCATACCAATTTATCCTTTCTAGTGCTATTTTCTTTTGGAACTAATGTAAGATATAATTCTTTGAGTATTGGTCTCACATACCTCTTTTTTCTTAGATTCATGAGGTGTGACCACTTGATCTATTAGGTGAAGTTATCCCTCCATTTTATGTGCTACTTCCATCTCTCATTTTCCATTTTTTTTCCATCTCTCCTCTAATGTGTTCAATGTCTGCCTTGCCTTTTCCTTTGTTGAATTCATAATTAGGTTCCTTTGACATTGTTGCACAATACTTGGTAATATGTCTAGTCTTTGAATAGCTAAAGCATGTAGTTTGGCTTTGTAGACACTCAAAAATGGTTCACATCTATCACTTCATCACTTCTTCATACTAATTTGTCCCATTTTCTCATTCTACTAACTTTGATCTTTTGGCCAGATTGACCATATTTCGTCATTTGTATCCTGTTTCACATCAATTTCATATCAACTCAAAACCATTTCAAATCAACTTAGAATCACCCCAAAGCAACCTGAAATCACTCAGAATTAGTCCTAATCAACCTAAAACGTATCAAACATCCCAAATCAATCATTATTTATCTGACTCCTAGGTATTTTTGTGGCTTTCAGTGCCTTGGAAACCTATCAACCTATCAATCTTATCAATTTGACCTTAGTACTGTCGTGGCTCTTAGTGCTAGGTCAAACTATCATTCATGTCATCCAATCTTTGACATTGTTGAGGCTTTCAATGTCAAATCATGACATCGTCAACCATTTTAATAACATTGACAATGTTCGATGGTGTTATTATGATCAAACCTTATCAATCAATTTCAATCCTGTAGCATTTACAATGTCGATTAAATTTTACATGTCAACCAATTCATGTCATGTGTCCTTTGCATGTTATCAATTTCAATCTATCAATCAATTTGACCATGGATTTGGTCTACTTTTCATCATCTTATTCCATATCTATCATTGTCACATTTTCATTAAAGGATACAGTCACATCCATTCAATCAATTTGGCCAATCATTTGGTAATTTTCTCTATAGGATTAAATAACTCATAATTTAATCCTATTATTTCTAATCATTCTTCCTAATTATAATCCTCAATTAATGAATTTTATTAATTAATTGGTTTATCATCTACAAACCATGGAAATTCTTAATTTCCTAAGTTCCATTTTTCATCATTAATTCCATTTTCTACTAATTCTTATTTTGTGGAATAAGAGGATTTTTAATTCAAATATTCCATAAAATATTGCATCATCATGATGCTTGGATATGACACCTCATGGATTCTCCTCTAACACTTGGCTAAGACTTCTCATAATCAAATATTCTTATTCTCTTACGCATGTCTCTATTTGGCTTCTTTGTCATAGATTCTTGGCTTTAAGTGGGTTGAGGTGTCTTATGACCCATCATAGATTCTCTTCCACATTTAGCCATGTTTGACTTGCATGTGTCATAAAATCTCACAATTGGCATATTTTGTCATATGTGTCATGGATTCTCAAAGGAATCTCTTGCCACATCGCATATCTATGGGTGAAAAATCCGATGCTCTCACCTTGAGTGTTGATTATAAATTGGACACTCTTTCTCTCATTTTCGATCCTTGGATCTGAATGCTTAAGTTTTGAAAATTCAACTCTTTGAGTCTTTGAGTCTCTACTTCTTTGCATTTTTCATTCTTGCTCTCACATTAAATCACACTTCAATTATTCTCATGGCTTTATCCCTATGATAGGCTCTTTGCTTCAATCTTGTGTGCACTATAAGCAAATTGGAGCTACAATCATTTGGAGAAGAAAGAAGGACATGGGAGCTACAAATAGAAAAGGGGGTTTTTAATTATGTTTGCTTTCTTTTGATTAGTTTGGCTTTCATGGTAGAGTAGTGGGTGCTAACGTATGTTGATTGAGTTTTATGATTTTCTCATAGTATTTTATGCATTTAACCCATTTTCTAGTCCTACAGGCTTAACCACCTTTTGTAGTCACTACTAAAGCGTGTTCTAATGCAATTCTCAGAGATATATCCATACTCCTAAAAATAGTGATATCTTTGTCTTGTGTTGTTGTCCCAATTATAGAAGTATCCATGACATCTTGCTTTTTCTAACTTGTTTGGTGACAACATGAATTTGGATCTACACTCAAAGGCTCTATGTCCATATTTCTAACAATTTTAGCAATAACCTTCAAATTTTGATGTATGCATGGTCCTAATTCTACATTCACATGCCTAATGACCTTTCTTATTGCACTTATGACAATGAATCATGTACTTTTGTTTGACATGTTGATTTGTATTCTTTCTCCTATATATATTAGCAATATATCCTTTATTACCACAAAAATGACAAGCTAGCTTTGAGTTCTTACCTTTGACATTTCTTTCTTTGACAACCTTTGATGATTCTCCTTCTTCAGTGCTTGTATAGCCTAGTCTTGTTGTATCAGTATTGGATCTTGGAGAATTTAGTAGCTTCTCAAAGCACTTAATGGCTTCATTTGGCTTGTTGGAACTTTCAATGATCTCTCTTTATCTTCTAAGATCATTTTGCAGTTGTTCATTCTCTAATGTTAATGAAAATATCTCAATGTCTTTAATATTCAACTCATAATGAGTATTAATCATCTAAATTAGTGTATCCAATTGCATATTAGAGATTTTGGTAAGATCTATTAACTTTTCTTCAAGTCCATTTGCTAGTGTTCTCTTCTCTTCTTCTATCATGACCTTATCTTTGATGACTCTCTTATTTTGATTAGTTACCTCACATAACATCATAGCTTGAGATTCCTATTCAAGCTTGTGATTCTTGATCTCTTCAGCTTGTACACTATTTCTTTCTATTAGGTCTACAATTTCTACATCAAACTCATTTGAGTTTCCATTTGCAAATACTTTGGTGGTGTCAATCTCCTTGTATTTTGTATCATTTTCTTCAATGACTATCTCTTTTCTTCTCTTTGAGGATTTCCTCAACACTTCTCTAGATTCCTCTAGTTGATGTAGTATGAGATATATTTCAATCTCCTAGTTCTTGATGATCTTTCCAACCTTGCAGACTTCCATGTGAGGATTTTTTCTCTAAGTTGAAAAGCTTCTCCTTTTGAGAACTTCACTCTAATACCAATTATTGGGATTACAGGTGGAAAGATAAACTTATGAGGAGGGGGCATCAGAAGTTCAAACTTTAACCAATAAAATTTTTAACTTTCAAATATCACATGCATTAACATATTGAAATACAATGCAAAGTAAATGCATCCACATAAACACTTGACACCATATATGAATACCTAGAAACCCTCCAAATGAGAAGGTAAAAGTTGGGTGGGATTAACACCCACAAATCTTTACTATAGAAATAAAGTGTAATTGATTAAGGTTACAAAGTTTGACATGAACCATGGTCTTCCCTGTGAAAGGCCTACCCTATTAAAGGCTTACAAGAGACTGTTAAGTCCCACTTGGTTAAAAGATTTCACACCCTATTAGAAGTATACCTATTTAAAGGATTTTAGAACATTCACTTGGAATGTCACCCTATTAAAGGATTTTTTCATGACTGTTGAGTCAACCTTAAGCCAAAGGATTTACCCTAACTAATATAGTTGTTAGAAAGTAACAATAAAGCTTGATCTAAATTAACTTACAACTTTGTCTTGCTGATTTTAGATCACAATTCTATCCTTCTTGATCCTCTCTGATCTATTATACCAATGTTGTGTATTTGATCTTCTATTTTGTAATTATGTAATTCTTTCACAATACTAAGTCACCTTCCATTATTACTGAGTAAGTCACTCTATCACCCCTATTATCTTGTCCTTTTTTCTCTCTCTGTTTTAAAATATTTGGGGCTTTGTATTCCTTATAAAAACTTTGGTGGCTTAAGGTTATGTATGAACCTATGATTGAGATTCATTCATTTTTTTTCTTAACTCTTCCTACTTTTTGATTAGTTTCATGTTATTGCATAGGTAATTTAAATAGAATTGATCTTATCTTTAAAAGCTTAGAGATCTATCCATAAGTTGACATAAAAACAATTTACATAGTTATTTATGCTATCACAAACAACTATGTCCAATCTATGTTACACAACATTTCATGTTACTAATGCTTAGCACATACTATAATTTTGTTTCTAACTCAACATCTTAGCTACTTGGTACCAACTACCTGCTTAGCACTTGAATCACTCAACATGGTCTATTTTCTTGACACTTGAGTGACTCAGTACATGAGTGACTCAACACTCATTGTAACTCAGCATCTATATATTACATATTATACTTGACATGCATTACTACTTTGGAATGAACTTACTAAATGACTTAACTATGTTCACACTCAATTGTGAAAATTAATCTGGAATCACCACTCTTCATTACATCTTAGATTGAAGATAGCCAACAATCATTAGGAACTACTTTCCCAATACTCTATCTCTAAACTGCACTCTATAAATTAGGTACATCTTATGTACATTTTGAACTCAAACTTTACATAGTTGACCATGTCATCAAGACACTATGCTAAACATGTCCATAACTATGCATCTCCAAAAAATCAAACCATTGTTTGTACCATCAAGAACTATGTCTTCTACTCAACTAGTCTTTATAGAAACTATACCATGTTGAAATCAATGACAAAAAAAATCATGAATGAAAAATATAATTACTCTCCAATGCTCAAGATACTCCCTAATGTAGTATCATCAGTATTCATGCTACATAGCTGTATTCCTTTTTGATCGGTTCTATTCTGATTATCTAGTGCTCTGCAATTTCTTGCAATATGTCCAAGGTTTTTGAACTTGTAACATACAATCTATTTCCTTACTTAATTAGGTTTTTCCCCATTATTGGATCTTCTTTGTGACCTCCTTCTTTCATTACTAGTAGGGTTAGTATCCCTAAACATTCTATTGTTTCCATTTCCACGATCAAACTTGGGTTTCTTATAATCTATTTCTTTATGTACAAAACCATGACAATTATAACAATAGAAATTAGTAATAGGTTTAAAATACTTACCTATGCAATCACTCTTGATAGGACCAAATTAATTAATTATTAATATCCACCTTTAAATTTATGTCTAGCCTCCTTAGGTGGATTAACTTACTTTTTAGTTTTAGTTAGTTATGTTTCTAAAGTTGACTAACTTTCTCAACTTCTTTAGATACTTTTTTAGATTTTCTTGGTTGAATCCTATTCTGATTATTTTTCTTAGTTTTAGGGATTTCAATAAAAGGATCTTGTTCCTTCCTAACTTCAATTTTCTTGGATGGTTTTTCTCTAATAAGATATCCAAGAGTTTTCTTATCATAAGAAGACCTCTTGTATAATAGTTGTTCCTCAATTTTCTCACTAAATGAATAAATCTCTCTAACTAATGCTTATCCCAAGTTAACTCTCCTTTCACAATGGCATTGTAATTTTTTAATTTTGCATGCTCTATTTTGATAGAATCCAATTTGTATGTTACTTGAAATAGATGGGATCTTAGATAAGCATTCTTAGATTTTAGATATGGTTCAATCTTATTATCATCCTTCTCTAGACTCAACTTGGGTTTAACAATTTTTATCTCATGTTTCAAAACTTTTATTTTTTCTTGAGGCTCACTATTTAATCATTGTCACAAGTCTTCTCTTTTGACTCTTTTCTAGATTTGAGATGGTCTATCTTGTCTTTTAGTTTACCAATGTAATCTTTACATCTTCATACATTTTTTTTAGGTTGTCTATTTCTTCTGTTAGAAGATCAATTTACTCAAGTGCTTCTTTGAGATTCATCTTCAACCACTGCATATCCATAGGGATCTTACTCAAGTTGTTAAGCCTTTCTGAGTAACTAGGCTCTGATACCAATTGTTAGGAAAGGATAATACTAAGAGGGGGGATAAATAAATATTATAAAAAAAAATTTCCCATAGCTAGATATTATTAATTACTTTGAAACATGCATATGAAATTAAACCAATGATGCTAAATGATAAATAAAACCATACACAAAGAGAACTCATAACAACATATCCTTTAGATAGGGAAACTCTTGGTGCAGGAAAACCTTAAGTAAAAGGCAACACTAATAGATATTTTTGGCTTGTAAATGGTTTAGCCAACCATTGAACAAATAGGCACTAGTTATGAAGTCCCAAGGTGTGTAGGAGAATGTATTAGAAGATTGAATGCAAGTTTGGGTTATGTTTTAGTTGTTAAGACCTAGTTAGTATTATAAGGTCTTCATAGAGTCAACTATGGTCAAAGCTAGAAAAACACCTAAAAATGAAGGATACTTGTAAAAAAATTATTTTTTATATTTTTATGGGTTAATTTGGATGTGTTGGGTTCACACTTGTCAAGTTGGGAATGACACAATGTCATTTGTGCAAAAATTATCAAAGTTCGTCATGACAACTTTGCAACTTTTCAAAGTTGTCCTAACAACATTTCCACAAAAGTTGGAGGAAGCATTTATTAGGTCAAAGGTCAGCATAGGTGGTGTATGGATATAAAATATTATCAAAACCATAAACTTTGAGAGAGACTTGTTGTGTATAGACTGAAAGTAAGAACACCACTGACTTTAACGACTTTTTTTAAGTTTTGGCCTTCATTTATGATTTAATGGATTGAAAGGCTCAATTATATCATTAGAGAAGTTAGTTTCAAACTTGTGAACTATCTATGCATGGAGTTTTTGAAGGTTTGAATCCATTGACTATTATTTTATAAATAATTTCTCTTTTCCAATATTACTACCTGTACATAAAAGTGTATGAGAAAAATATCTAAAACTTGATTTCAATCCATGGGATATTGATAGCCTATTGTAACCAAAAATTAGACTCTATAAATACTATAAATATGGAAGGGAGAGTTAGTAGAATTATTATTATTATTTTGCAAGCATGTGATAGGCAAGCCTAGAGTTTCTTAGCTAGGAAACAAGAAGCTTGCAGGATTGTTTCAACATGTGTGCTTGATTAGGATGATAAAATATTGATTGAGGGAATGTAATAGGATGAGGAAAGAATTCATATACAAGAGGAGAAATCTTGAGAAAGAGAACTCAACATATTGTGAAGTATTTGTTAATATTTTTCTAGAAACCCTAAAGAATAGGGTGTTTTGGAAAAGGGTATTTTCCATGGGAGTTTCAAACCTAGAAAACATTTGATTCTAGTTTGTTGTGGAAAAAAAAACTAGAAGACAAAAATAGGGATTGTTAAGGAGTGTTTAAAGTTATTTCAGTTTCCTAGTTTTTAGGAGGCCTAATTGGGGCATATAGGGCTACAACACCTAAAAGAGAAATTTGATGGTTTTTAATGTATGGGTTTCTAAACATTGTGCAGAATGGTTGGTAAAGGACCAAGAACATTTTAAGGATGATAAATACATTTTGCATCCTGGGATCCTTGGGTAAGTTTGTAGCTTGTTGATCACAAAGTTGCCTAGTTGGGCTTTGAAGAGTTGGGAGAGCATTTTGAAGTGATAGGTGAGTTTCTAGGTTAGAGAGGGTTAGAAAAGGATCCTCTAGAGTAGGGTGACAAGAAAGAACCTTAATAAGGATAGGATAAATCCTTGATTAAACAAAAAAAGTCTCTACGTGTTAGAGACTCCCTATCAAATTGTTATCAAAGGCATTGAAAGGCTTGGGAAGTGAATAGAAAATGTCAGTGGCAGGAGAATCCATGGGTGAGAACATCATGGTGTCCAATGCAAATTTAGAAAGGAATTTGAAGGAGTGGTAAGAAAAGAATAGGCTTCTTGAGGAAGTTGTGGAAGATATGAAGAAAAAGCTAGAGGAAGTTGTTGAGACTACAAAGAAGGTGAAGAAGCAATTAGAGGGAGAGAAAGACAAGGGAAAAGACAAAAAGGAATAATATGAGGGCATATCACCTACACTAGATCCTCAATTAGAAAGAGAACCTTTCATCAAAGTCCTGAAGGCATTAAGTGGTAAAGCATTAGAAGGCATACTTATTTTCACTAGTAAAATGGATGTAGAAGAAGTTCTAGAATGGATTGAAGGCATGGAAAATCACTCTGGATGTGATGATATTTTAGAGGCCCAAAGAGTAAAGATTGGAAATCAATATTGAAAGGACAAGAATTAACTTAGTGGAAGTTATTGTAGGAAGAAATAGAGAGAAAATAAGAAGCCCATAAACAATTAGAAGACTATGGTCACTAAGGTAATAGAAACTTATCTACTAGAAGATTATGGTATGTAGCTGTAGAAGAAAAGGGAAAACCTAAGACAAAGATATCAAGATAGGTGTTCCTATATAGAGGACTTTCAAAAACTAAGCCTTGTTAGGATTAACCAGAGACATAAATAATAGTTACATGCAAATATAAGAAATATTAGAAAATAATAAATTATATAGAAGAGAACACAAGACACCAATATTTAATGTCGTTCACCCAATCCCTAGGTTATGTCCACTAAATAGTGAGTCCAATATTATTATTATCTAGTGATTACAACTTGATTACAATTTTTAATCCCTTACATCTGAATACTCCCACAAGAAGTAATTTTTGCATCACACCCTATGGAAAAATCCCTAACCCTAAGCCCTTTTATACAAGTATTTTTTCCTCTTTAGGGTTATAGTTAATTAAAATATGTCAACCCAAAATTATTATTAAAATATTAGTGATAAAATAGGGCCCAAAGAATTATAAATTATGTATATTACTTCCCTAGTCAATCACCACAGACTAATAATCTCCCATGTGTGGATTGATCAAGCTCCACACTAGACAACAAGCCTTAGGTCCAAGATACAAGAATTTGAAAGTATCAAGGTGGATAGGTATTTGAATGGCCTTATGTGGAACATACAAGAGGATTTGAGTCTATTTTCTCTTACAAAATTACATGGCAACTTTATCAGATGACCCTTAAAGTGGAAGAAAATTTGAAAAAGAAACAAGAGTCTGGTAACAAGGGCAAAGGAAGGGGTAGACATTCAAGAGGTGGACATAGGAGTTGTTCTACTAGAGGAGGATTTAAAAATAGAAGCCAAAGGGACACCAAATCAAGTGAGAAATTTCATGAGTCCAATAATAAAGGAGGATATAGTAGAGGTGGGGTTTTTCTAGTGGTGGAAGAAGCATATGAAGTGGGTTTGGAAGAATCTCACATTTTGCATCAATGACTTGTTATAACTATGGCCAATTCGAGAATCCTACTTATAGATGCTCTGACAAGCCTTCATTTTCACAAGGAGGCAAGAAGATTACTTATCTACAAATGGAGGGCTAAAATCATACATAGGTAAGCTTAAACTCAAAGTGAGAATGTAATGTTTAGGAGAGTGTTGATGAAGGAACATGCCCAAGATGAACACAAGAAAAGGAGGGATCTCTTCAAAGTCAAATGCAATATATTGGATAAGGTATGTAGAGTCATTATTGATTCAAGGTCTATTGATAATTTTATCTCAGAAGAGGTGGTTCAAAAGTTGAAACTTAAGAAAATAGCTCATGTGTGTCTTTACAAGGTCCTTTGGTTAAACACAGGGTATGGGTTGAATTTACCATAGCAAAGTATCAAGACAAGATACTTTGTGATTTTTTACACATGGATGTATGTCACATGCTATGAGGAAGATCATGGCAATATGACCAAGAGGAAATCCATCATGGTAAGGAGAGCATGTACTCATTTAAAAAGAATGGAATCACCTACAAGACACAATCTTTTAAAAAGGAGGACAATGTGGAATTTTTTTAGCCAATGGACTCTTGACGAGTAGGAAATTATTTGTAAGAGGTCTAAAATAGGGAAAAGGAATTAGTTATGAAATCATGGTGAAATCAAAGGAGGAGGAAACACTAAAGAAAACACCTATACTTGCAGAAGTACAAAAATTGTTGTATTAGTTTGAAAACATCATATGTGATGGAGCAATACCTATATTACCCCAAAAAAGATAGATAAGTAATCAAATAGACTTCATACTGGGTGGCTCATTATTGAAAAAATTGCAAATAAGATGACACTAGATCAAAATAAAGAAATAGCAAGGCAAGTTCAAGAGCTTATTGACAAAGGATTGATTAGAAAGAGCATAATTCCTTGTGTTATTCCATTTTTCTTTGGGAGATAAGTGGAGAATACGTTCAAATTCTAGGGAAATAAATAGGATAACAATAAGATATATATTTCCTATTCGTAGTATAGAGGACCTAATGGATTTTCTTGGTGGAGTAAGATATGTCTCAAAAAATGATATGAAGAGTGAATATCATCAACTTAAGGATGAAAGAGGGTGATGAATGGAAATTTTCTCACAAAACTAGTAAAGGACTCTATGAGTGGTTGGTAATTCCATTTGGTCTTACCAATACACCAAGTACATTTATCAAGGTAATGAATCAAGTTTTGAAAGATGACATAGGTGTTTTTTTAGTAGTATATTTGGATGACATCCTAAAATTCAGCAAGACAAAATACAAGCATCTAAAACAAATGGAAATTTCATTGAGGAGACTTCAAGAGAGGAAGTTGACTATAAATCTTGAGAAGAGTGAGTTCATGAAGGAGGAGCTTATTTACTTGGGCTTTGTATTTTCACAATGTAATTTGAAAATGGAAAAGAGTAAGATGGAGGCAATCCTAGGTTAATCTACTCCTAGGTCCAGTATTGAAGGCAATCCTAGGTTAATCTACTTATAATGAAAAAATTTTGTTAAAATTTGGAGGAAGAATTTATTAGGTCAAAGGCTCAAAATAAGGTTTGGATAGGTGGTGTAGGGAAATAAAATTTCATCTGAACCCTAAAATTGGTGAGAGACCTATTGTTTATGGACTGAAAACAAAAACAACATAGACTGTACTGGTAATTTTTAAGTTTTGGCCTTCATTTGTGATTTGAGGGATTGAAAGGTTGATTTTTATAATTGGAGAAGTTATTCTAATACTTTTGAACTATTTTTTCATGGTTGTTTTGAAGTTTTGAATCTGTTTCACTTTTACTGCCTATACATAATAGTGTGTGAGAAAATTGTCTACAACTTGAGTTCTAGTCATGAGTTCTTGATGACCTCTTGGAACAAAGAAGTAAACTCTATAAATAATTTAAATATGTATGAAGAGTTAGTAGAATTCATTTTTTAAATTTTTCATGTGAGCCCTATTCAAGGTTAAAGTTGCTTGGCTAGGAAACAAGAATCTTGTAGGAGTATTTCAACATGTATGGTCAATTGGAATTAGAAAATATTAATTGGGAAAATGTAGCAGGAAGAGGAAAGAGTCCATATGTGAAAGGAGAAATATTGAGAAAGAGAACTTAACATATTGTGAATTATTTGTTAACATTGCCCTATAAACCCTCAAAAATAGGGTTTTTATGAAAAGTGTTGTACATATCCCATGGGAGTCTAAAACCTAGAAAATATTTGAGTCTAGCTTATTGTGAAATAATGTATATAAGACACCAATAGAGCTTATTAAGTATTTTTTGAAGTTATTTCAGTTTCCTTATTTTTAGGAGGCCTAATTGGGGCTGATAGGGCTATAAGCCCTAAAAGACCAATTTGATGGTTTTGAAGTTTTGGGTATAGAAAGATGATGCAGAATGGTTGGTAAAGGACCAAGAACATTGTGAGGATGATCAAAACATGCATTTTCCATGTTGGGAGCATTGGGTGAGTTTGTGTCTTATTGAGCACAAATTTTTCTAGGTGGGGTTTGAAGAGTTAGGAGAGCATTTTTAATTGATAGGTGAGTTTCTAGGTTGGAGAGGGTTAGAAAAGGATCCTCTAGAGTAGGATGAAAAGAAAGTACCCTAAGAAGGCTAGGAGAAATCCTTGATTAGAGAAAAAAGTCTCTAATTCTGAGAAACTCCCCCATCAAGCCCAACCAAGGGAAACACCGCTGGGGATGATACCCACAATTATCCACCAAGAAAAAGAATCATGTTAAGGATATTGACCCTATTAGGGATCTACAAATTACATTTAGTGTTTCATTCCTTATTAGAGGACCAAGCCCTATTAAAAGCCTTAACCCTATTAAAAATTTGTTCAACCCTATTAGAATTTGGTAGTTCCATTACAACTATATTCAAGAAGAGACCACTACCTTAACATGTAATTATACAACATAATTCCTTTATACAATATAGAGATAGATATAAAAACTTCTTACTACTATAATTCATATTCCTTCTAATCATTCATCATACTTTGCATCATATAAAGTTTGTATATCATACATACAATCCTTGCATAGCCTCGCTTATCACTTTCATGGTATTCAATTCACCACATAACTTCTCAAGTTATGACTCCTTACTTATATCTTTATTTTGAAAAAATTATTAACTAGTCGACCTTCATGCTTCCACACATTTGGAAAAGTACACTATTAACACTTTCCCACTTAGGGTTAACATCTAGGATGTGCTCCCTAATTAGTTAAGTAAATATTTCATAAAAAATATATTTTTTCAATCATTTATTTATCTATTTCTCTTGTGCCCTATCCTACCATGTTTGATGCCTTTACTAGTGTTTTCCCTGTAAATTGTTTTGTATTTTCCGTACTGACTTGCATACTTAGGTATGTCATCATGACACCCTATTCTACATGTCCTTAATTGTACATGACCCACCATTAACTGTAGATTTTTCTATACTAGAATTACCTTTGGGCTAATGTTAAAATCTTAGATACTTAATAAAAAAATTTCTTTTGACCATGGAATCTTCAGCTATACAATCTATCATCTCATTAGAGATATATGTTGCCATAAATGACAAGCCTTAAGTCCATTTACCTAGCCATATTTCTAACACTCTCTCCTTTACATTTATATTTCATTCATGATGATAGATTCAATGTATTCTCTTTCTTTAAAAGACATAGGAACATCTAAATGTACTCACAAATGGAAATATTGTAAGCTACATTAGCACTAATCAAATGTGTGATGCATGAATGATAGTTAGTGGACATGTCTAAGTGTAAGAGAAATTTCAAAGTTAATGATCAAGGGAGAAATATCAAAGTATGGTAGATGATTAGTTTAATCAAGTCTCTACATGGGATGATGACATGTGACATCACATGAGGGCATGCAAGGTCAAGGTTATTGGAAAACATAGTATTTCACCTACAAAGGGACTTGTGGTCATTGTGCTCTAAATTACAAAGGAGGATGGGTTAAGGAGTTTTAAAATCATTGGAGACTAAAAATGGGATGGAGACCCATTTGGGATACCCACCCAAAGGGATTAGTCTTAATAGGTATTACAATAGAATTTCACAAAAGAGATTTGTCATTTATATCACGAGTTGAATCTCTCCATAATCATAATATTTGGAATATGGTAGTGGGAAAGTCAGGTGAGTGCAAGTGGATGATAAAAATTGTATTTTATAATAAATTAAAAAATTTTAAAATAGGAAAATAATGTGGGTTGATTTTAATTAAATAATCATTTGTTTTTATTTAATCAAATGATGGACAAAGTTAAAGAGAGGAATAAGAACTAGGTAGATGGATTCAATTACTTTTCCTAGTAGTCAAAAGAGTGGAAGATAAATAATTATGATTTATGTAACTACCTCAATGATGAATATTGAGGAAAAAAGTTGATAAATTTTCTCAATTAATTTAATGAAAAAGTTAAGGTGTGAAGTAACTTCTATAAGTGCTTTTATTATTAGAAGTTGAAATCATAACCCATCATCAATTTCCATGGTCTACAATTCTGAAATGTGTTATGTTTAGGTCATATTGTATCGTATTTTTACTAGAAACATTAAAGATCACACTCCTTATTTTTTGTCAAAATGGTGTATTCCTAAATAAACAACCTCCCTAGCTCTATGATTACACAATTTTGTGATAATTTTGAGCTAGGTTACCCAAGCACTCTCTTAATATCCTTTAAAAGAGTAACTATCTCCATCATTCTAGTAGTATGTTTTAGAAAAGAAAGAGATAAAAATATAAATATAACTAATAAAAAATAAACAAAATTAGTTTTCTAGATTGTTATTGCACAATGCATACACTTATAATTTTTCTTCACTGCATTTTATCTAGCATTAGAGAATCTCCACCCCTACTATATTAGAGGTGAATGAAAAATTTTATTTTATATGAAGAAGCCATTATTATATTCCATGTAAAGTAAGTAACTAACATTCTATATCTTGGTAGCACTAATTTAAGAGGGTAGTATTTACTTCATATAGCTAATATTGAACATTCAAATCACACTTCTAACCTATTGCAAGGATAGAAGAATTCATTAAAATATGAAGGTATCATTATTTAGAAAGAGAGGAGAAGACAAAATATATAAGGTCTTGAAAATTGCGCCCATTAGATAGATAGATATACACAAATATATCTACCTATATGTAAATATATATCTATGTATGTGAAATCACATATGTGTGAATGCATGTGCACATGCACACACATGCACATATCTATGTGTGTGTATGTATATATACATTATTATATAGATCTATGTACATCTATGTGTGTTTATATGTATATATATGTGTATTTATGTATATATGTATATATATACAAGTTTGTGTGTATACACACACAAACATATATATACATATATACATGGATATGTACATGTGTGTGTGTATATATGTATATATATGTTAATGTAGTAAATTTAATAATCTATTACACACACACACACACACACACACACACACACACACACATAGATATATATTTTATTTTATTTTTTTAAAGGGTGCCAAATAGATGCACAAGTGAAATAGAATCCAAATCCAATACAATAAGATTGAGGAGAATTAGATGAGGGTTTTGATGTTAGTTTTTAAAATTTATTAAAACTTCTATGAATATAATGAAATCTCTTAGTCTTGGGAAGAGCATTTTAAAAGGGTGCCAAATAGATGCACAAGTGAAATAGAATCCAAATCCTATATGATAAGATTGAGGAGAATTAGACGAGGGTTTTGATGTTAGTTTTTAAAATTTATTAAAACTTCTATGAATATAATGAAATCTCTCAGTCTTGTGAATAATATTTTATGATTAGATTGACATGAGGTTTTTGACAATGTATAAAATATTCATAGTATCCTTCATATTTTGTATAAAAATTGGGTCATTTATAAAAAAAATTGTCAAATATAATGCAATTTAAATTAGACTCACTTTCAAAATGTGGTTAAACTACCAATAATCTAATAAAATTTTCAATGTGGGTTCATAAACTAAAATTTGGAAAAATATGACAAGAAAAAAATTAGCATTTACAACTAAAAGAACACCTTTAGATTGGGATTAAAAATACCTTGGAATGTCGTTTAATTATTCTAAGTCCATGATCTTAATCCTTATAGAAAAGGATACTAGTACACAAAGTAAGTCAAGGTAGTCAGAAAAAACTAAATGGCACTTAAAGTAATATGTTGCCAAAAGTACCAAAAGTTGAAAGTAAATTCAAGCTGTAGTATGCATGAAAAATTAGGGAGCACAAAATTACCAAAAATTTCATTTTTGAAAACATGAAATAATGAAATAGTTATCCCCACCAACCATTGATATATTTGCATGAAAAATGAGGGGAACACTAATTTTCAACATTTAGTCAGTTAGCAAGTGAAAGGTATTTAAATAAGAAGTATTTAATGAAATCACAAGAGCCCTACTATAAGTTATAAGCTAAAAACTAGGGAATGAAAGAACAATTCAAAGAAAGAACTAAAAATACTAAGAGTCATAGTATTGAAGGGGATACCAACTATGTTCTCTTACCTTTAAAAAAATAGAAAAAAACATTATATGTACTCACAAATAGAAATGTTTTAAGTTGCATGAGCACTAATAAAATGTGTGATGTATAAATGATAGCTAGTCAACATGGTTAAGTGTAAGAGATATTTCAAAGTTAATGGTCAAGGGAGAAATATCAAAGTATGGTTGATTATTGTTTATTCAAGTCTCATGCGAGGATGACACGAATCATCGCATGAGGGAATAAAAGATCAAGGTTATTGTAAAATGTAGTATTTTACCTACAAAGGGACTTGTTGTCATTGTGCTCCAAATTACCAAGGAGAATGGATTAAGAGATTTTAAAATCCTTGGAGACAAAAAACTTGATGGAAACCCATTCAAGATACCAACCCAAAGGGGGGTAGTTTGAATGAGTATTATATGAGAATTTCACAAAAGAGATTTTCCATTTATAGCACAAGTTGACTCTCTCCCTAATCATGAGATTTGGAATACAATAGTGGGAAAGTTAGGTGAGTGCAAGTGGATGATGGAGTAAGGTATTTTTAAATTAACTAAAATAAAAATTCGGTAAATAATGTGGTTGGATTTCAATTGAGTAATCATTGGTTTTTATTTAATCAAAAGATGGACAAAGTTAAAGAGAGGAATAAGAACTAGGTATATAGATTGAATTAATTTCCTAGTAGTCAAAAGAGTAAATGATAATTAATTATGATCTATGTAACTACCCCAATGATGAATATGGATGAACAAAGGTAATTAATTTTTTCAATTATCTTATTGACAAAGTTTAGGTGTGAAGTAACTTCTATAAGTGTTTTTATCATTAGAAATTCAGATCATACCCCATCATCCATTTCCCTAGTTGCAATTCTAAATTTTATTACTTTTAAATTATGTTCTATGGTACTTTCACCAGAAACATTAAAAGTCACACTCCTTGTTTTTTGTCAAAATGGTGTATGCCTAAAGAAATAACTTCCCTACCTCTATGATTATACAATATTGTGATAAGTTTGAACTAGGTCATCGAAACACTCTCTTAATATTCTATAAAAGAATAACTATCTCTATCATTCTAGTACTATGTTTTAGAAAATAATGATATAAAAATTTAAATATAATTAATAATAATAATAATAAGTTTTTTATGTTATTATTACACAATACACACACTTACAGTTTTGCTTCATTACATATTATCTAGTATTAGAGAATCTCCAACCCTACTATATTAAAGATGAATGCAAAAAAATGATTGTATGGGAAGAATCCAATGTTATATTCCATGCAAGGTAACTAGCTAACATTCTATATCTTCATAGCACTACTTTAAGAGTGCAAGATTTACTTACATTTAGCTAATATGGAACATTCAAATCACACTTCTAACTTAAACATGAATGCACGCCATGTGTGTGTATCTGTCTACCTGTGTGTATGTATATGTATATATGTATGTGTATATATGTATTTATATAGATATATTTATATGTATATATGTATGTATATATGTGTGTGTGTGTGTATCTATCTACATATCTATATATATCAATATATGTATATATACATATATATACATTAATATATATACATATATATACATTTATATATATATATATATGTATGTATGTATGTATTTATGTATGTATGTATATAGATAGATATGTATATACATACATATATACATATGTTGGAAATGATTGAATAAGATCATGAATGATGAGTGATGGAACTGGCAAAGAATGTTTTCAATCATTGTTTTGTCATTGATGTCAAACATGCTACTTGCAGGAATGACAATTATTTTAGTGATCCAAATACTATCAATTGGTTGATTGACAAGGAGGTGGCAATCAATAAGATGTAACTAGAGTACCTAGAGAAAGGTTGAAGCTATGATTTTGTAACAAACTACAAGGATTAGCTAAGCCATTGATAAAATATTGTATTTTTGACATACTCTAAGACAAAGATAATAGACACACTAAAACATATCAAAGATGTAAGGATTGGTTAAATTATTTGTAAAGCATAATTAAGTTCATAAGAGAGTGCCGAGCAAGCTAGTTAGTGTCAAACAAATTCTTAGTTGAAGCTGAGTAAGTTCATCTTTAGAGTGTGCTGAGTAGATAACAAGTGCCGAGTAATCTTCAAGTGGCGAGCAAGAAACAGGTGCCGAGTAGATAATAGGTGCCAAGTAAATATTAGGTGCCAAGTAAATATCAAGTGTTGAGCAAGAAATAGGTGCCGAGCAAAGACATAGATGCTGAGTAGGTTACAAGTGCCAAGTAATATAGAAGAAGTCAAGCATTAGTAAACTGATAATGTCGAGTTGATGCATTATTTTGAAAATTGAAGATTCACTAGATTTGAGCTGACAAGGTTGTTATCTAGAATTTTGTAAACCAGATAGAAGATAAAAGTGATGAGCTAGTGGCATAGAACACCATGTAAAACATGTTTGGAAAATACAACTAGACTCTAGATGAAATTCCTAGATGAAGAAGAGATATGGGGTAGATACATTGTATCCTACCTAATCCATTGAAACCCTAAATTTGGAGAGGGAGAGTCAAGTAGGAAAAATATTTCTAGATTTCTATTTAAGACGTCATAAGATCACGAAACAAATATGGTGGTGAAAAAGCATGAAAGTATGAAATGCTAAAGAAGGTGATAAGGAGAAAGAGAGCAAAAGATGACCATAGATATGATTGCATTGGTATGATGAGTGAGAAGACTCAAGGAAATGAAGCTTGAGAGGAAGACAAGATGACAGAACTGAAGTGATTAAAAGCCAAGCAAAGGATTAAACTGAAGTGTGATTTGTAACCTGCAAAATATGTTGTAAGTTGTATCAGATCAAAAGCCACTGTTGTTACTCTCTAGCAATTGTAACAATTAAGATAAATCCTATGGACTTAGGTTGGTTTAATAGCCATGTTGTAAATCCTTTAACAGTGTGACATTCCAAGTGAATGTTCCAAAGTCCTTTAACTAGGCCCATTCCTAATAGTTTGGTGAAATCCTCTAACAAAGTCACATTTAATAATGTGTTGTAGTGTTTAATAGGGTAGGCTTTTCACAGGGCAGACCATCAGAAGTGGTTGAAAATCAATTATGCAGTTATTTTGTGGGTATCATCCCCACTCCATTTTTACCTTCTTATTCTTGGAGGTTTTTTGGGTTATCAAATTCTTAGTGTTATGGTGTGATGCATTTTTTACTTTTCATGGTTGTTTCAATATTTAAATTGCATCGATGATAAGTTCAGTAATGCACCATTAAGGATTTGTAGAGAAAGAAGAAAAAGTTTCATTAGGGCATTTGGACCTTGAATAACTGATTCACCCCCCCCCCCCCTCTCAGTTATTCTAAATAATTATAACAATTGGTATCAGAGCTTCGACTGCTGATTTAGTTTAAAAGGAGTTGAAGTAGAAAAGATCAAAATGCCTAAGAGAGAAGCTCCCAAGCTCAATAAAGACAACTTTGTTGCATGGCAAAGCTTGATGAAGCTACATCATGGATCCATAGGAGATTATGCCCAAAATTCAATTGTTACTAAACATGTTGACCCAACTAGTGCTCTTACTACAGAAGATTTGAAAAACAAACAGGAACACAATCAGAGAATGTTGGAAATTGCTTCTGCACTCAACTATGCTAAATTTGATGATATCAAAGGATGTGAAACTGCATTCAAAATGTGGAAAGCCCTATCTAACATTTATGGAGGAGATTAGAATGTCCAAAGAGAAAAAGATAAATTCTCAGAGGAAAGTTCGATGATATGAAAATGGAAGAAGGTGAAAATGTTGTTCAGTATGCTACTAGAATAAAGGAAGTGATAAGTGCAATAAGATGCTTGAATGGTCAATTAGATGATGATACTATTAATAGTAAGTTTTCAAGAACCTTGTTACCTATCTATGCTATTAGAGTATCAGCTATACAAGAGCTAAGATGTGTGCTAGGAAACAATCTAAGTTTTGAAGGTATAGTAGGTAGACTCACTGCATTTGAGTTATCTATCTTTGACAACTATAGACTTGAGAATGTTGAATCTACTTTGAAATCCAAGCTATCATTAAAAGATGTTGATCAAGTTAAATCAAAGAAGGAAAGAAGAAAGATGAAATATGTATCCAGTGACAATAGCACTGATGAGCAAGATGTGGAACAATTGGAAGCATTACTAGCTAGAAGATTTCACAAAGGCAAAAGAAAATTCAGAGGTAAGCTGCCTATCATTTTTTTTAATTGCAATGAAGTAGGACATATTTCTGCAAGGTGTACATAGAAAAAGGAATACAAGGAAGGAAACAAGTACAAAAATAGAAGAGAAGATGATAAGAGAGATTACAAAGACAAAGGAAAGAAGTGCTATATTGCTGAAGAGGATTCTGATGATAATGATGATGAAGTTGTTTATGTGGCCATGAAGAACCAATCTGATGAAGAAGAGTCTACAAAATTGGTAACATACATGAACAATAATGATATATGGATCATAGATAGTGGATGTTCACATCACATGATAGGAGACAAAAGTAAGTTTGTTAACTTTACTCAGTATGATGGAAATTGTTTTAGATTTGGCAATGATGCTCCATGTCAAGTCAAAGGAAAAGGTTCCATTAAGCTTACAGAACAAATCTCATGTGATAATGCATACTATGTTGAAGGACTAAACTACAATTTTCTAAGTGTCTCACAATTAGGCAATGTAGATTGCAAAGTAGAATTTGGAAATAAAATTGCAAAAATCTATGATATTGATGGTAGACTAATATGAAAAGGAGATCAAAAAAGAAGTAATCTATTTTATCTTGATCTAGAAAATACCTCTTGTCTTGTTGTAAAATTTAATGATGTGTGGTTATGGAATACGAGGCTATGTCATGTCAAATTCAATAATTTGGTCAATATCAGTAAAATGAAGAAAGTCAGAGGTTTACCTAAACTAAAGAAACCTGACAATATCATGTGCAAACAATGTCAGCTAGGAAAGATGACCAAGTCAAGTTTCAAGAGTAAAAACTGTACATCTAAAGAAGTACTTGAGTTAGTCCATACAGACTTATGTGGTCCAATAGAAGTACAAAGCTACAAAGGAGATAAATATATAATGTTTTTTGTTGATGATTATTCCAAGATGATGACTATTATGTTCTTAAAGAAAAAATTTGATGCTTTTCAAATGTTTAAGTGGTATGTGGATAGAGTTGAAAAGGAAATAGGAAAGAGTTTGAAATGCATGAGATCAGACAGAGGTGGTGAATTTACATCAAATGAATTCAAGATATTTTGCAATGATAAAGGAATCAAGAGACAAACATTAGCCCCTATAACTCCCCCACAAAATGAAATTACTAAGAGAAGAAATAGATCTATGATTGACTATGCCAGAACATTAATGATGTAAAATACTGTTGCTCTAAAATATTGGAGAGAATCTGTAAATGTGGCTATTCATACACTGAACCAAGTACAAGTCAAGAAAGCTACAAATGCAACACCTTTTGAACTATGGTATCATCACTCACCCAATGTAAAGCATTTCAAAGTATTTGGCTGCAAATGTTTTATCCTTAAAGATGCTAGAAATGGAAAATTTGATGCAAAAAGTGATGAAGGCATATTCCTTGGTTACTCCACTAGAAGTAAAGTGTACAAGTGTTTAAATACTAGCACTGAAAAAATTGTGAAAAGTGCAAATGTAAACTTTGATGAGCATGCAGATGTCCAAGTTGAAAAACTGAAGAAAATGGATGACTACAGAACCTTTGTGTATTCTTATGAAGGAATACCTATTGACAAAGATACTATCAATCAAATTGGGATTCAAAAAGTTATAGTTTCAGCTAACTCACAACTAGTAAATGCCTAGTTGCATTTAGAAGCTGAGTTGCAAAATGAAAAAAATGCTCATTCTAACTCTAAAGTTAGTACATATGACAAAGATGTAGAACTATCTGACAACGAAGCACATAGTGATCCTGAATCTGAAAGATCAAATATGGAAACAAGGACAGAACCAAGATTGTCCAAATATGTGAAGAGGCATCACCCTGCTAAACAGATAATTGGTGACAAAGATGCAAGACCAATGACAATGAATAGACTAAGAAATGAATCATGTCTACTAAGAAAATTTGAACCTAAGATAGTGTATGATGCATTACAAGATGGTGATTGGTATAAAGCTATGGAAGAAGAAATTGATCAAATAAAGAAGAACAAAACTTGGAGTTTAGTTCCCAGACCAGTTGACAAAAATGTGATTGGGACCAAATGGGTATTCAAGAACAAGCTAGATGAGAATGGTGAGATTACTAGAAACAAAGCTAGACTAGTATGTAAAGGTTATGCTCAAGAAGAAGGATTAGACTATGGGGAAACATTAGCCCCTATTGCAAGAATGGAAGGGGTAAGAACTTTACTTGCATATGCTGCATATAAAGTTTTTAAAGTCTATTAGATGGATGTAAAGTCTGCTTTTTCGAATGGTATATTGGAAGAGGAAGTCTACATTGAACAACCAAATGGTTTCGTTGATGAAAACAACAAAGATATGGTTTGTAAACTACATAAAGCACTCTATGGTCTGAAATAAGCACCTAGAGCATGTTATGAGAGACTTCACAAGTATCTAGTACAAATAAGATTTGAAAGCACTGATGATAACAACAACATGTACATAAAATCAAAAGAAGGTAAGGATATTGTTGTATTTGAAATCTTTGTGGATGACATAGTGTTTGGAGGAAAGGAACTGCTTTGCAAAAGTTTTGCTGACAAAATGAAACATGAATTTGAGATGTCTATGTTTGGAGAAATCAAAATTTTTGTTAGCTTATAAGTACATCAACTGAAACATGGTATATTTATGACACAATCAAAGTACATCAAAGAGATACTTAAAATTTTTGGATTAGAAAATTCCAAACTAGTTAGCACACCAATGGAAACAGGACATAAGCTATCCAGAAATGATGTATCAGCTGAAGTTAATCAAAAAATGTATAGATCCATGATTGGAAAACTACAATGTGTTGTACATAGCAGACCAAATATAGCATTAGCAGTTGGAATAGTGGCTAGATTCTCTGCTAATCCTAAAGAGAACCATATCAATGCAGTAAAAAGAATAATGAGGTATCTTAAAGGAACTGACGACTTTGGCCTATATTATAAAAAGAATGAAAATTTTGAGCTCAATGCATACACAGACGCAGATTGGGGAGGTAACATTGATGATAGAAAAAGCACAAGTGGAGGAGCATTATTTTTAGGAAAAAGACTAGTTACTTGGACTAGCACAAAGAAAACATGCACATCTCAGTCCAATGCAAAATCAGAATATGTGGCAGCAGCAGTCAATTGCACAAACATTGTGTGCTTCACACATCTATTGAAAGGAATGAAAGAAAAGGTAACCAAACCTATGATATTGTATTGTGATGATACAAGTGCTATAAACATATCCAAAAATCCAGTAATGCATGCAAAAACCAAACATATTGCAATCAAGTATCACTACGTCAGAGAACTAGTAGAAGACAAACAAGTTAAGATGGAATACGTTCATACAAAGGAACAAATTGTAGATATATTCACCAAACCATTTCCCAAGGATTCTTATGAATATCTAAGAGGCAAGTTGGGGGTAATGCCCCTACCTAAAGCAGTTTAAAGTAACAAAGATGCTGCCCTGCATCAATAGGAATAGATCATTCAAATATTAGAAGAATGATCCAGAGGATGACAACAGGAGTAGAAACTCCAAATCAATCACAAGCATGGTGATAGAGGGAGAAAATATGAGATACAAAGCTTATATTTTGCATGTTAAAGATGCTACATCTTTGGCATTTATGTCAAAGAGAGAGATATATGCAGAAACTAATCAAAAAAAGATCAAAACAAAAAAAGTAAGAAAGAGATACTCATGAGGAAGATATATATGAAAGGGGGAGACTTATGAGAAACTCAAAGGTAAAGATATATGAGATCAGTAGTAAAGCTACAGTAAAGAGGGAGAAATAGAAAATAGCAAAAGAGGGGGAAACATAAAGTTGTAGAAAATGTATGTAATTTTGGAGGTAACTAAGTTGATCAAATGATCAATTTGGTTTGCCATCAATTCCAAAGAGGGATATTGTTGGAAATGATTGAATAAGATCATGAATGATGAGTGATGGAACTGACAAAGAATGTTTTCAATCATTGTTTTGTCATTGATGTCAAACTTGCTACTTGCAGGAATGACAATTGTTTTAGTGATCCAAATACTATCAATTGGTTGATTGACAAGGAGGTGGCAATCAATAAGATGTAACTAGAGTACCTAGAGAAAGGTTGAAGTTATGATGTTGTAATAAATTACAAGGATCAGCTAAGCCATTGATAAAATAGTGTATTGTTGACATAATCTAAGACACACATAATAGACACACTAAAACATATCAAAGATGTAAATATTAGCTAAATTATTTGTAAAGCCTAACTAAGTTCATAAGAGAGTGTCGAGCAAGCTAGTTAGTGTCGAATAGATTCTCAGTTGAAGCCAAGCAAGTTCATCTTTAGAGTGTGTCGAGTAGATAACAGGTGTCGAGTAATCTTCAAGTGCTAAGCAAGAAACAGATGTTGAGTAGATAACAGGTGCCGAGTAAATATTAGGTGCCGAGTAAATATCAAGCATCGAGCAAGAAATAGGTGCTGAGTAAATATCAAGTGCCAAGCAAAGACACAGATGCTGAGCAGGTTACAAGTGTTGAGTAATACAAAAGAAGCCGAGCATCAATAAATTGATAATGTCGAGTTGCTACATTATTTTGAAAATCGAAGATTCGCTAGATCTGAGCAGACAAGGTTGTTACCTAGAATTTCATAAACTAGATAGAAGATAAAAGTGATGAGATGGTGGCACAAAACACCATGTAAAACATGTTTGGAAAATACAACTAGACTCTAGACGAAGTTTTTGGATGAAGAAGAGATATGGGGTAGATACATTGTATCCCACCTAATCCATTGAAACCCTAAATTTGGAGAGGGAGAATCGAGTGGGAAAAATATTTCTAGATTTCTATTTAAGAAGTCATAAGTTCACAAAACAAATATGGTGGTGAAAAAGCATGAAAGTATGAAATGCTAAAGAAGGTGCTAAGGAGAAAGAGAGCACAGGATGACCACAAATATGATTGTATTGGTATGATGAGTAAGAACACTCAATGAAATGAAGTTTGAGAGGAAGACAAGCTGACAGAACTAAAGTGATTAAAAGCCAAGCAAAGGATTGGACTAAAGTGTGATCTGTAACCTGCAAAATATATTGTAAGTTGTATCAGATCAAAAGCCAATGTTGTTACTCTCTAGCAATTGTAACAGTTAAGATAAATCCTATGGACTTAGGTTAGTTTAACAGCCATGTTGTAAATCCTTTAATAGGGTGACATTCCAAGTGAATGTTCCAAAGTCCTTTAATCGCGCCCATTCCTAAAAATTTGGTGAAATCCTCTAACAAGGTCACATTTAACAATGTGTTGTAGCCTTTAATAGGGCAGGCTTTTCACAGGGCAGACCATCAGAAGTGGTTGAAAATCAATTGCACAGTTATTTTGTGGGTATCATCCCCACTTCAGTTTTACCTTCTTATTCCTGGAGGGTTTTTGGGTTATTAAATTCTTAGTGTTATGGTGTGATGCATGTTTTACTTTTCATAGTTGTTTCAATATTTAAATTGCATGGATGATAAGTTCAGTAATGCACCATTAAGGATTTGTAGAGAAAGAAGAAAATGTTTCATTAGGGCATTTGGACCTTGAATACATACATACATACATACATACATAAATCTAGTTACATTTAATAATCTATATAAAATCTATATATATGAAGACCATTTAAAAGGTTTCCACATAGATGCACAAGTGAAATAGAATCCAGATCCAATATGATAAGATTGAGGGGAATGGGGTGGGGTTTTAATGTTAGTTTTTAAAATTTATTAAAACCTCTATGATTATAATGAAATCTCTTAGTCTTGTGATTAAACTTTTGTGATTAGATTGAAATGAGGTTTTTGATAGTATATATCAAATTCATAGTATCCTTCATCATTGTATAAAAATTGGGCCATTTATAAAAAAATTGTCAAATATAATGCAATTTAAATTAGACCCACTTCTAAAATATGGTTAACTACCAATAATCCAATAAAATTCTCAATGTGAGTTCATAAACTAAAATTTGGAAAAATATGGCAAGAAAAAAAATTAACATTTACAACTAAAATAACACCTTTAGATTGGGATAAAAAATACCTTGGAATGTGTCAAATTATTCTGACTCCATGACCCTAATCTTTATAGCAAAAGCTAGTGGCACATAAAGCAAGTCAAGGTAGTAGGAAAAAACTAAATGTCTCTCAAAATAATATGTTTTCAAAAGTACCAAAAATTTAGACATCATAGGATTTGATGAAATACAAGTCAACTTCTAAAACTTTCTCAAACTCCCAAAGATCAAGTACGTTCAAGCTCTAGGCATACATGTAAAATAAGGCAACACAACATTACCAAAACTCTTATTTTTGAAAACATGAAATATAGAAATTTCCATCCCTATCCAGCTAGTGATATATTTTCGTAAAAATTGAAGGGAACGCTAATTTTCAACATTTGGTCATGAAGTAAGTGAAAGGAATAGAAAATAACAAGTATTTAATTAAATCACAAGAACCCTACCACAAGTTATAAGCTGAAAACTAGGGAACGAAAGAACAATTTAAAGAAAGCTCTAAAAATAATAGAGTCATAGTATTAAAGTGGATACCAATTATGAATTGAAGGATACCACTCTCATAAAGATCTAACAAGACAAACTCCAACAATGAAAAAAATGAGAAATTCTTACAAGAGGGTTTTTGAGAAAAATCCTCCAAATATGAAATGATGAAGTGTGAAATAAGTAATAAAACACACTTTTGTCTAATACTTAAACACTATTATAAAGTGTCTTATAAGTTAGAATATTAAATCATTTAATAAATCGATTGGTCCCTTCACCAAATTTATTAAACCAAATGTTGATGTTTGCAAATAAACTATGTAAAATTATCTTTTAAATTTAATTAAATAAATAAAATTTATCGATTCAATTAAATCAAAATTTTAATTACTATTATCTACAAAAATGGTAGAACCCTGAATCTATATTAGATACACTCACAAATATAATCACATAAGGAATGATGTATCTAGTTATCAATTACCAAAGGGTTATAATAATAGACATACAAATATGTCACCCATATACGAAAAACATTGACTCAACATGAAATGTTATAGTCATTATATCTTGGTACCCATTGCTATGTATTTAGGAACACATTTAAATCCTAAATTTAGGGTGAATGTAAGTGATACCTATTTAGTGAATAAGAAAATACCAAGCACATATTGTAATGACCCACCAAGGGATCCAAAAGAAATAACCTAAAGTTCTACTAAGTTTGCCAACATTTTTTTTAATCAAGCAAGAAAGATTACATACACATCAGACATAAAGTAGGAAAAACAATAACATACAATCAACTATAAGAATACATAATAGGTTACATTCCATAAGGATCCCAAGATGCCGAGTCACATTTAATTTATTTAATACTAAGTCTAAAAAATACCACATCCATATGAAAGAATAATTAAAAAATCCAATCTCCATTTAAATAACATACATATTTTTTGAATGCCTCTTGGCAATAAAATTTAGAATTCTCAATCATCCACTGTACATGTCATAGGGTATGAAAGGCTAAAAGCATATACATATGTAGAAAATAGAAATACATCACCCTCTTCAGATCCATGATACAAAGTACAATAAAATAAATGAAATCATCCACCATACATGATATAACCATCGATCATAAAATATAACCATCCATCATAATGATATATAGATAGAATGAAAGGAAATGCAGACAAGGAATGCTCTAGCCATGATGACTACAGATAGATCTCAATGGAAGAGTAAAAAGAACTACCAACCAACTACGTGTAACCTAAATGGCCCATTCCCATCAAGATGAGGAGATAGTGGGTGATCCCACAATAATGGGTTCCACTTTTTGACCAATTTTGACACTGAAATCAATATTTTTGCAACAAACGTCACGTTCAAGTGACTATATCTCCAAAACTATAAATAATTTCAAGATGACATAAACTAGTGATTTTGAGTACTTTATTCCTACTTTGTAACCATATTTTTTAATCTAAAAAAAAAATTATTTATGTCAATTTTTTTTATCTCCTCCGAAAAGTGGTACATAATAAAATTCAATATTTTAAAAAGTGGCAGTCCGTTTGACACACATAACTTTTTTTCTAGAAATGATAATGAAGTAATTCTTTCAATGTTAGATTTGTAACATCAATATCCAAAGGATGCATTTTATTTGATTTATTTTGGTTGAATATTGTAGAGTTTATGAAGTTTTGAAGTGACATGAACCGTAATTCAGACATACATTCCGTTTGACACAGATAATTTGAAGTCAATTTATCATAAACCATTTTTTTTTTTGAATAGAAAGGTATCTCAATAATCCAGTGCCTCCATGTTTTTAAAAAAAAATTTGACCTAATTTACTAATTTTCCCGAGGTGTCAAAGTCAGTTGATGTTCAATCGATAATGAACCTATAATGAGTTAAACTCATATTTGAAAGTCTTAATGATTAAATTATGTAATAAAATTATAGTTGTTGGAAAGCTTGATCCAAGTAGCACATTTTAACATTTTTAATTTTATAGTAGGAGATCATTCTCCTGCAATTATAGCAGTCAAAAGAGCAAAAAAATGAAAAAAATGAAAAAAAGGTTAAAATTTTTGTGATTTTGCATGTTCGTGCGAACATTGCGTTCGTGCGAACATGTTTACCATGTTTTCATGAACGTATTTTCATGGAACATGAAAATCATGTTTGCGTGAACATATTATCACATATGTTCGTGCGAACATACAAAATATGTTCGCGCGAACATATGGTAAACTCAATATCTCATTTTGCATTTTTTTTCATTTTTCTTCGTCCCACTAAAGTGGAACCCATTATTGTGGGTTCACCTTAGTCTCAACTCCCAAATAGGATGTCAAACCAAATATCATAAGTACTCTCTAAGTCCAGGAAATCTTAAAAGTATACTAACTCAAACTTTCCAAGATAAGTCGATATCTATAACTAGAGGCACACAAGACTCATAGGAAACCTACTATGTAAGTAGGCAAGTGTCATCACATGAATCACACTAGAGTTACCCTCATAGTCTCTCATGACCCTAACCCCCTAGTGATCCTTATGTGGCCACTAGTATCCTCTCATACTAACAAGGCATATTACAGATGCAAGGTCACAACCAAGTGTTCTCTCTACTCCCATCCTAGTCTATACTAGCACTCGAGGCATGGGAAAGAACATAAAAAGACTCCTATTAGGTTCATTTTATTCTCATTTAATGTAGTGTTTTCACTTATTAATGAACTTACAATGGGTTACCCTGGCAGCCACTTAGGGCCTTGGCCCCCATTGTAAGCCACTTCCTGACATTACATATAGGTTACCTACCATAAGCTTATGAAATCAAAAATCAAAGAATCATAGTAGAATCACCTCAGTCCAATACAAGTGATTGGAAAGCATCAAAAGATAAATCACAATACCCATCAGTTCTCAATGTGTAATTGGAAAGTATCCCAATAATACTGATCAATGACTCAAAAATGATTAAGTCAAATATCTCATACCATAAATCTTGCTATCCCACAAAGACACTGAAAATAGTAATGAATAATATAAATACACTCATCATAGAGCATACCATCACATTACCATGGTTAAGTAAAAACAATCAAGATTGAGTAAACATACTATAACACTCACAGAACTCCCAAGCCTCTAGTAGACATCCTAGAACTGGTCAACAATCTAGCTCAAACCCTAAAACCCTAAAGAACAGACACCACATAGAAACAAAGTAGTGTAATAGTTTTTATTTGAAAACATATCATTGAGTTAGATGTAAGGTTTTAGTTTTCATTTCAATATATATATTCCAAGTAGATAAAGTTTTGATTTTACACTACAAATTAACCCATTTTAATATTCAAAAGAAAACAGAATCAGCCCTATTAGTTAGAGTCAATTTTCTAAAATAATCCAAGGATAATCTATTTATTTAGTTCATTAAAATAATTCTCATAGATAAAAATAATTACAATTTTATGAAAACTCAAGATTATAATAACTAAACAAATCCCTTTTTCCTATTATTTAACATCTATTTTTAAAATAAATAAATAAAATTAAATCTAATTAAATTATTTATTTATTATAAATATATATAATAATTACATTTTAATTAATTATTCAAATATTTAATAAATTCTATTAAAAATAATATTAAAAAGAAAATTATAATTTTAAAAACTTAAATTAAATTAAATTTACCAAAATGGAAATAAAAATATACATCCAGCTATAATGGGGATGTCATCCTTTTAAAAAGGCAGCCATGGCTGCCCATGATAGCTCTACTACCAGGGTAACTCTATTGTCCATGGTAGCAGGCCTATCATGGTACCTTTGTTGTCCATGCTAGTTGTGTGGGCCTTTATGGCCACTGGCTATGTTGCCATGGAAAAATCGTTGGGGGGTGTGGGGTTTCCCTCAGCCCTTACCAAATTAACTTTTTTTATAATTAATTTTTATAATTTTCTATTTAAAAAAAAAATTATTTAGTTTAAGTTATATAGAATTTTAATTTAATCAAAACCTCCTCATAGTAAGATATATATATATATATATATATATGTTTTTTCTTAACATGATTTCTTTGCAATTCTCTGATAAAGAAAATACGAAAAACCAAACAAATTTTCAATATAAATTTCTATTCCATTCCAACCCTTCTTGTTTAATTTTCCATATTCAAATCTATTGAAAGAAGGTTTTAATGATACTATAATCCCCATGTATTCAGAAAAATACCCACAAGCATTCTAAAAAAATCCAAAATATAATATTCAAAGATTCATCACTAGTAAAAATGAAAAAACAATTCACATCACGATGAAGATAGGAATACTAAATTACATAATTCATTCAACGACCAAAATACAAGACCCTACCTGAACCTAATGCTAATACGCAACTTCTCGAAGAATCATGAGAGAACTTTCTTCCTCCAAAAACCCTATCTCCTCCAAAACATTTCCTTCGAAAATTTGTTGTCTCCCAAAAATGAACCCCCAAATTGTGATATGGAGTTCTCTTCTAAAATTGGGGCACTAATTATGCATTCACCCGAGAGAAGTCCTTGCTCACTAGACTTCAACTCTTCATTAACTTTCCTTTATCTTTCCTCTTTCTTTTCTTTTTTCTTTTCCATGCACATTTATTGAATTATTAAATTACTTTATTTAATTTACACTTGACTTCTTTTTAGATTAATTTATTAAATTTAATCTCATGCATGCATTGTGCAATCATGAAACTTTTAATAAATTAATTTCTTTTCCCACTTGTAAAATTATTTTTGAACTTTTAATTGATTAAATATTTATTAACTTAAACAATAATATTGTTTAGCATTTATTTAAAAATGAACTCTAAATATATTATTATTAAATTAAATAAATATTATCATGTTCTAAATTTATTCTTATAACTTGTATCTTCAAATTTAATTATTTTTATTTAATTAATTTTCCAATTAATTAGATATAATTAAATTTTAAAATATCATAATAATTTCTCATTAAATTAAATCGTTAATTTAATCTTTTGATTAGACTTAATTAATAGAAAATTCACCAAAGACTAATAAAATAAAATATGAAAACCCATCATAGAAAAATACATACAAAATCAAACTAAAGTGTTATAATCATGAATTAATGTCATTCAATGCATTTAGAAGGTAGAAAACTCAAATACTTGTCCTAATTTTCTAGGACAATTGGTTTAAAGGCTTAGGATTTGGACTTAAGAATTTATCTCCCCTCTCTTACCATTGAGATAATGTGATAAGGTATGTTTATCCTGGCATTTCAGGGAAGTTGATACCTAGTACCTACAACTTGCATAAAATCCATGCATGTACAAACACAATATTCTAAACTAAATAGGCAATGGTAGGATGTGGTGCATCATGTAGATCTTGACTAGCAGGTGACTACAACTCCTTTCTTTAACCACATCAGAAATGTCATACATAAAGAAAATATACATGCACACCATACACATGCAATATGGGTTAAGTATCCATAAGAAAAAATATATGATAATCCATCTAACTAACCATCATCAATAACTGAAAAAGGACTATAATAATCATCATGCATACATGAAGTATAGAGTACCAAGTAATCTCATCATAAACCAACTGAAACTAAGACAATATCTAATAATCTCCAAACAATACTGCTAATCCTAAGAATAAAATTGGCCTAAAAGTGTTTGGCAATAAAAATGAAAATGCAAATTAGGGGCAAACACTACATCCATCCCCCTAGAATTAGGCTTACTCCTGGAAGCCTATAAGAAAGGGAAAAATAAAGAACTCACTATGTGGGTCCCATTCGACCCTTTCCCCCTATAGGAGGATTTGACTCTACTAAGAACACTACAACAATAATATCCAAGATAACAAGATACTTTAATAAACATAAACATACCACTATAAAGCATATATAAAAGACACATGTTTTGAAAATAGAATAAGTTTCAATTTTCAGTTTTGCCTATATTTAGTTTTACATATAATTTAAGTTTTGTAATCTAAGTGTTCAAGTTGAATATATATAACTAAAAGTTTAAGTTATGTTTTAGTTCAACTAGTTCAAGTTTTAGTTTGAAATTGATGTACATAACAATTTTATGTTTTTATTTTAGTTCAACTAGTTCTCAACTAGTGGCATTCCAATATAACCAGAGCTCCCAATGTAGAAACTCAGGCTCTAATACCAAATGTAATGCCCTACCAAGGGATCCAAAAGAGATAACCAAAAATTTTACTAGGTCTTCCAAAATTTTCTTTTAATCAAGCAAGAAAGAAAGATTACATATACATCAGACATAAAGTAGTAGAAGTAGTAACATACATAAACTATAAGCGTACATAATAGGATACATTCCTTAAGGATCCCAAGATGTTGAGTCAAATTTAAATTTATTTACTACTAAGTCTAAAAAATACCACATCCATATAAAAAATTAATCAAAAATTCCAACGTCTATTTAAATAATATACATTTGTTCCAAATGCCTCTCGGCAATAAAATTTAGAATGCTCAATCATCCACTTTACATGCCATAGGATATGAAAGGCTAAAAGAATATACATATGTAGAAAATAGAAATGCACCACCCTCCTCAGATCCATGATACAAAGTATAATAAAATGAATGAAATCATCCACCATACATGATATATCCATCCATCATAAAGTATAACCATCCATCATGATGATACATACATAGAATGAAAGGAAATGTAGACAAGGAATGCTCCAACCA
This sequence comes from Cupressus sempervirens, assembly GCA_028749045.1. Classification (NCBI taxonomy): domain Eukaryota; kingdom Viridiplantae; phylum Streptophyta; class Pinopsida; order Cupressales; family Cupressaceae; genus Cupressus; species Cupressus sempervirens. The sequence goes on from CM053786.1 coordinate 397,156,793, forward strand.
ATTCTCTGTATACAATAGCCAAAGCACAAACAAGCATATACTCATCTGAAAGAGAATGTGACACCATGTAGACTCAAGACTAATTACATTATATATTTGATAATCATCCACTTGTAAGATGTTTAATTTTGTTGTTTAGAGAGAACTAATCTTGTATGTATGTATGTATGTATGTATGTATGTATATATATACATATATATATATATATATATATGTATGTATGTATGTATGTATGTATACATACATATATATATGTATGTATATATATATACATACATATATATATATGTTAGTATATATATTTATGTATATATATACATACATACATATATATATACATATATATATATGTATGTATGTATATATATATGGATGTGTATATACATATATATACATACATCTATATATATACATACATATATGTACATACATATATACATATATGTATGTATGTATGTATGTATGTATGTATGTATGTGTGTGTGTGTGTATATATATATATATATATATATAAAAGTAAAGTGGGGACATCCTTTTGAAATTAGTGGAGCTTGAAATAAAGATGGGTTATACAACCCTATTATGTCATATATTTTTTTCTTAAATATGTGGATATAATTGAATATGTTATCTAGATTTTATATCTAATGGTCTAGGATTTTTTGATTTCTATTTACATTGAAGCTAGCAGGAAAAATTAAAAGTGCATTTTACATTTCTGCTACTTTCATCTATTTAATTTCTATGGGGAACATGTGAGTGAATCCATTTCATGGCTGAAAATTTTGATATTGGAATCTTGTGGAAGCCTGATTTTGACTATGTTCTTCATTTGTCTTGGAAATGGATTCATATTGATGATTATAGCTCACACACATACACACATGCACATTCACACATGCACACATGAAAACATGCACACACACATGTGCACGTACGCACACACACACACACACACACACACCCATGCACACGCACAAAGACACATACATAAATAATTTATGAATACTTTATTTAAATATAGAGTAATATTGATTAGATGACATTGAGGGTGGATCTTAATGGGTGTTAAGGCCATAAAGTGATAATCTATGATAGCACATTGATAAGATTCACTTAAGTGATAACTTAAACAATGAATTGGGATAAAATTATTAATCAAGATAATTATTATGCCTCATCCATGCCTTTATTTATTTTATAGCCTAGGCATGGGATGATGGTTGTTAATTTGTGAGACATTTACAGTTGACATGATTCAAATATCTTGTCTTCAAAAAAGTATTTGTTGATTAGAAAAGAGTTACCACTTGTGATTAGGATTATTTTGGGAGTATTTATTATAACTCAAGATGGAGTTCCTATTTTTTCTATTGCTGATTTTATCTTGGGCTTCACTTGTCTTAAATTCTTTTATTGTTGTTTTGTAATGTAAAGGGTTCTAGGGCCCTTCAAGCTGAAATGTCCCCTTTTCTGATTTGATATGGTATTTCACACCTCTAATCAGATTTTCAAAATCAAACAACTGCTATCACAAAGATCCACCAAATTTCTCAAGAAACCCCAAATCGAGTATGCCGAAAATAGTGCCAAAAAACTTCACAGCTTCACCTGTTATTAATAAATCTGAAAGTGGAAATTTTTACAGAAAGTTTAGCAGCATAATAGTCTACAAAATGATGTTTCCAGATCTATATATCCTTTACAAAACAGCTCACAAATGTAGGACAAAAACTATGCTCATCGGGCTCCCGAAATTAACACAAAATGCCCAGAAACACCACAAAAACACTAATAAACTATCTCAGAAGTTTAATCACGTCCCAATACATATATTCAGCTCTATTTTAATAGCTTAAAGTCTGAAATATAGCAGCAACCAAAACTGATATGAAATGCTCAACTGAAAACACCAAACTCATGAAAAAAACACACCCAAAAACCCACAAATCTACACTGTTCAGCACAAAGGCAAACTCTGTATGAGCATGCACATGGAATGGCTTCAAACTCCCATCCTTAGACTTCTTGGAAACCTGAAAACTCCCATTCTTGGGTCTCCCTGGAAACCTACAAACTCCCGTTCTTGGGTCTCTGTCTCCACAGGTTTGGCAGCCTCTGAAGAATAACAAAGAATGAGCAAAAATCAAGTCTAGAATGCCCCCCAAAATGCCTCCAAACCTCTTTAAAAAGGGAATAACTATAACTCACATCCAAGAGAGGTTAATGAAACATATTTTAATAATAATTATCATTTATTAGTCCAACGGTTTCCAAAGATTAACTCCCTTTTTCCGAAACTTCACTTTCTTGGGCCTGCCTGTCTTAGCAAAGATTATTATTTTTTAATTATTTGAAAAGGGTACATGACAAGTCCTCCCCTCCCAAACATTGCTTGTCCTCAAGCAATGGCTGAACAATAAACCAATCAATCCTCCTGGATCCCAAATGTAGTCATGAACTATACTACTACCAATTAACACAGACTCCTGCAAGATCCTCTGCAATATGACCAAGAGGAATCCATAATCAAACTAGCAATTATAGCTCAACCAAACTCCAAAATCACCATTACCACAGTCAAAAACCCATGAGACACAAACTCTTAGAATTTCAAAACCCAAGTAAAGTGGACTACCAACATAGTAAATACCATCAATGCATTCCATTGGCCTATATGGAATGTACAATCCAACTCTGCAACAATGGTGAATGCTCTCAAATGAAACTATACCAAGTATGAAGAATCCACACACTGTACAACTCCTGCCGTCAACACAACTCTGTAGATCATTGGCCACTGTCTCATAACCATAACTCCCATGCACCCCTGATGGTGAAAAGCCATCACAAGATAAACAACAAGAAATGGAACCCAAACCAAATTTTTCTACCATCAACTCCTCAGCATAAGGATCAATTGTTAACTGATGTACATACCCTGCAATATAATGTTGATTAAAAAAACCAACCTCAGTCAACAGCTCACCATGAACAAGTGATACAACCCATTGTGACTGATCACTAGCTAAGTCAGGAGATGTCATAGCCAAAGGAGTAAAATCAATAACAACACTTGCTGAAGCATCACTCCAAAAATCCTACTCTAAGTCATGTATTATCAAGCTATCAACTACAAAACCTGTCACCATGTCATGCCCATCACAACTCTCATCTTGAGGCATCAAACTATTCCATAACTGATGATAAGCACTAGGAACCAAAGTACATCTCTGTATCATAATCTCATCAACATGGTCATCAAAGGTAAATTGATGAGCGTACCTCATAGTGTAATGCTGATAGAATGCACCAATCTCAGTCAGTGGCTCAGACTATAATCCAGATGAAACTAACTGCAATTGATCATCAACCATGTTGGAACTGACTACTACCTCCAAAGATATAACCAAGGGAGTAGTATTACTAGCAAGAACCATGCCAATTGTTGACTCACCAACATCACACATGACCTTTGATACATCTCTAGTCTCTGTGCCTTCAGTACTAGAGGCCACCACCCTGTCAGGCATACAATAATCTGCTACAATACCCAACTCAACTAAACCTGACTCTAGTGGGAATGAACCTGATATGCCAATGTTAGTATCAAGGATGGATGCATCCCCATCTCCACTGTCTCTGACAATCTCAGCCATGGACATCCTCGAATCACAAAACACCATAGCTTGTGACTATATAGAATCAGATAAAGACTGTAGTCGCTCTAACTCCATGGTCACCTTAGCCAAATGAAACTGTGACTCCTTGAAAGCCAACTGTGTACTCTCAAGAATCTCAGAAGTCACCTCAAGCTGCTCAGTAAGCTCACTCACCTCATCTTCCTTGGCCAACAATGCATCATATGTTGTACTACCCCACTCCATAAGATAATCTCTGTTAGCTACCAACTGCATATAATTCTGTCTCAAAATCTGAATAGCCTCCCATAAAGAGTGGATCTCTGTCAAGGAAAGATAACTTCCTTCCTGCTCATCACTAGTAGGAGAACCCCATCCATAAACTACTAATAACTGACGAGCAGCATCAAAATGTTGGCAAGTGATAGCAATGTCTCAGTCACTAACTCTCAACTGATTAGACACATGATGGCATTGGCTTGACTGTCTCCTACAAACCTCCTTTGATGCACTGTCTAAAGGAGTATCCTCAAAGTTACTAGTATCTAGAGTATTACCATCCATGTCCTGTGAATCAACTCTAAAGCTCATATCAACATATAGAGTATCAAAAACTATAGCACTGCTGTCCAACTCCTCTGTACCCAAAGAAACTAAGTCTTCAAAATTTCCCGCTGCATCCTCTTGGATGTCATCAATGCCAATATGATCCTGGGACTCATCTGTACACACTACCAAATATGAAAGATCATCAACACATTCCAGAAAGTATGGTCGAATGGATATATGAACAAAGCCCAACACCGGTGTATAAAAACTAATACCAACATCAAACAAGATACTAGAACAAGAAAAGACAACATCATGTAATCTTCTAATCAAATCCATGATAGCACCCAAACAAACACTGCTACCAAAAAGTGTTAAAGATCTCCAGTCAACTGAAACCCAAACACCAATATAACAATCTTGAGTCCATATCCGTAAACTAGAATCAACTGGTAACTCAAGCAAACTCCTCACCTGAGTAATATGACCAATACCAACTAACTCCACATACCTGTCATGATGAGGTAATGAAGTCACAATACTATCTTCACTCACCTTTAGCTGGCGGGATAAATCATGTGAAGTACTACCTGCCTCAACCTCATGTGATGAAGCATCTAACCGTGCCTGGTACTCTTTCTCAGCAAAGTCAGCTCATCTCTACCAGGTATCTCACCATCCTGAACAACAACATCCTCATAATCATCATCTGAACCCACTACACTGTAGTCACTGCCTATTGTAACTATACCATCCTGAATACCTGTGGCATCACCCTTTGACAACCTTTAAACAATTGTCTCAATTTGAGTATCAAGTTGACTTTTACTATCAATCTATGTAATATCCTTTCCCACCACCTCTTGTGGCAAAGTAGAATTTGAGACCTCTACCTGGCTATTAGCTAGTTTCTCAAACTCCTCATGCAAGTTCTTGGGAATTGTATCATCTGTCCTGTGAGAAAATCTGCCAAATAGAAATCCAGTCAACTTATCCACCTTAGTTGGGTCAGATAACATGTCATTCATTATATGGTGGTGCTCAACCAACTGTTTAGACATGTCATGGCTTATTTTCATAAGTTTATCTTGAATGTCTAAATAACCATCCTTTCTACTATTTTGACTCTGGCTATCAATTATCCAAGATCGTTCCCTCTGAGACTCTGTACTATACCTGTCCATTCTGGATAAAGTAGAGTGTAACCCCAATAGGATATAACTTCTTCAAACACCAAGAACTAACATGCAAATGATTAGAAGTAGCATGCAACCATAGATTTGGACATGCAACTAATTAGAAGCAACATGCAACCACCAAATTATGACATGCAAGATCTGGGTAGTTGTCAAAACTGACATGCAAAATTTGGGTAGTTGTCAAAACCGACATGCAAACTTCTACAACCACCAAATTCACCAAGAACTAACATAAAAATGATTAGAAGTAGCATGAAATCATAGATTTGGACATGCAACTGATTAGAAGCAACATGCAACCACCAAATTATGACATGCAAGATCTGGGTAGTTGTCAAAACTGACATGCAAGATCTGGGTACTTGTCAAAACTGAAATGCAAACTTCTACAACCACCAAATTCACCAAGAACTAACATGAAAATGATTAGAAGTAGCATGCAACCATAAATTTTGACATGCAGATAATTAGAAGCAACATGCAATCATAAATTATGACATGCAAGATTTGGGTAGTTCTCAAAACTGAAATGCAAGATCAGGGTAGTTGTCAAAACTGACCTGCAAACTTCTACAAACCCTCAGGCTGGCAAGATCATGGCTCTGATACCACTGAAATGTCCCCTTTTCTGATTTGATATGGTATTTCACACCTCTAATCAGATTTTCAAAATCAAACAACTGCTATCACAAAGATCCACCAAATTTCTCAAGAAACCCCAAATCGAGTATGCCGAAAATAGTGCCAAAAAGCTTCACAGCTTCACCTGTTATTAATAAATCTGAAAGTGGAAATTTTTACAGAAATTTTAGCAGAATAACAGCCTACAAAATGATGTTTCTAGATCTATATATCCTTTACACAATAGCTCACAAATGTAGGACAAAAACTATGCTCATCGGGCTCCCGAAATTAACACAAAATGCTCGGAAACACCACAAAAATACTAATAAACTATCTCAGAAGTTTAATCATGTCCCAATACATATATTCAGCTCTATTTTAATAGCTTAAAGTATGAAATACAGCAACAACCAAAACTGATATGAAATGCTCAACTGAAAACACCAAACTCATGCAAAAAACACACCCAAAAACCCACAAATCTACACTGTTCAGCACAAAGGCAAACTCTGTATGAGCATGCACATGGAATGGCTTCAAACTCCCATCCTTAGCCTTCCTAGAAACCTACAAAATCCCATTCTTGGGTCTCCCTGGAAACCTACAAACTCCCGTTCTTGGGTCTCCTTCTCCACAGGTTTGGCAGCCTCTGAAGAATAACAAAGAATGAGCGAAAATCAAGTCTGGAATCCCCCCCAAAATGCCTCCAAACCTCTTTAAAAAGGGCATAACTGTAACTCACGTCCAAGAGAGGTTAATGAAACATATTTTAATAATAATTATCATTTATTAGTCCAACGGTTTCCAAAGATTAACTCCCTTTTTCCGAAACTTCACTTTCTTGGGCCTGCCTATCTTAGCAAAGATTATTATTTTTTAATTATTTGAAAAGGGGACATGACACAAGCCCTATTTTGTTCTCATAAAAATGATAAAGAAAAGTGAATAAAATAATAGAAAGTAGCTATGAAGTTGCATTGCATTAAAGTAGAGAAATATAACATGTAACTAATAGAGGAAATGTGATATAAGCACACTTCATATTGCTAATATTTTTTTTTAAATATAGATATTACTATTTAAATGTGTTAAGCATGCATTAATATTTTATTATTTTCTATAATCATAGTCAAAGAAAAATAAATATTATTATAATGTATTTTTGAAAACTACTATAAAAAAATTCATGAAAGAATGGGGAAGAGAAAATAAGGGGACAAAAAAAATGAACCAATAATAACGTATACAAAAAAGATATTAACATATATATATATATACATGAAATGAAATTTTTTATAAAAGTAATTTATTTTTTCAAGTATAAAGAATAATGTCATTATCAACTCCATTTACTATATATTGATATTAGTTGTATAGCAGCCTCTAGAATTATAAATCTATGTAAAATATAAGAAGTGACACATAGTGGCTTATTTTTTCAATATAGTTTAATTAAGTAGATTATTAAAAATAAAAAGTAATAGTTATAAGAGAAATTTTGAGTTAATTAATCCTATAGCAAAATACTATTAATCCTATAGCAACAAAATATTTTGGAGTTGGTAAAACTTTGGCTTTGAAACTAACTGTTCATGGTTGTATTAACACTAGAAACCTTATCCCCTCCCTAACCAGTCAATTTTCCCTTATTAATGGTTAGTTATCTCGATAGGATACACTAATGGTTTGACTTCCTTGTATGTAAGATGCACTATCCTTAGTCTTGGCCTCCCCATTGATGCTGGAAGAGGGTTGGAAAAAGCCCAAGGAGAAGGCATGAGGCAAACTTAAAGTTGATGTGGGCTCAGAGACAAGATTTTGGTGACCACTAACAAGAGTGAAAAGGAAAAAGGTGACTTCCCTTGATATTTCTCATGGGAGATAGAAAATCATGAAAGACATCCAAATAGGTAGAAAATGAATTCTATTTCAAGGAATATTAGGGGCCTAAATAGCTCGAGGAAATAGTTTTCTTTGTAAACTATGATCCATGATCATAAGGTCAATAGTTTCCTTATTTAGAAGGTTAAAATTAAGAAAGAAAGTTTTGATAAGATTTCTAACTACATGTGGCAAGGGAAAAAATATGTTTATAGAAAAGTTCTTGGTGCTTCGAGAGGGGTATCTACTGTGTAGAATCCTGATAGATTGGATGGTAGGGAGATCTTATACCACCACCATTTTCTGGAAATGTGTAATGCCCTGCCAAGGGATCCAAAAGAATTAACCTAAAGTTTTACTAAGTTATCCAAACAGATTTTTTTTTTTTTTTAAACATAAATTATACACATCAAACACATAGTAGTGAAAACAATAATATACAGTCATCTCTAAGCATGCATAATAGGTTACATTCCTTAAGGATCCTAGGATGTTGAGTCACATTTAAATTTAATTAATTCTAAGTCTAACAACTACGACATCCACATGAAAGAATAATTAGAAAGTCCAATGTCAATTTTAATAATATAAATTTTTTCTAAATGCCTCTTGGCAAATGAAATTTAGAATTTTCAATCATCCACTGTACATGTCGTAGGGTATGAAAGGCTAAAAGAATATACATATGAAGAAATAAAGATACATCCTCCTCCTCGAATCTATAATACAAAGTACAATAAAATAAATGAAAGAATCCACCACGAAAGATATAAACATCCATCAAAAGATATAACCATCCATCAAATGATACAAGATAGAATGAAAGGATGTGTAGGCAAGGAAGCTCCAACCACGCTGACTATAGAAAGATCTCAATGGTAAGAGTAAAAAGAAATACCACCTGACCATGTGGAACCTACATGGTCCACTCCCACCACACTCAGGAGATAGTCTCAAGTCTCAAACAGGATATCAAATCACATAACACAAATACTATCTAAGTTTAGGAAATCCTAAAAGTATACTAACTCAAATGTTCCAAAATAGATCGACATCTAGCCACAAAGGTACACAAGACACATATGAAACCTACTATGTAAGTTGGCAAGTGTCATTGCACATATCATGCTAGAGTTACCCAAGCAGTCTCTTAAGACCCCTGGTTCCCTATTGATTCTGATGTAGCCAATAGTATCCTCTCATATTGACAAGGCATACTATGGAATGCAAGGTTGCAACCAAGCATTCTCTCTACTCCCATCCTAGTCTATACTAATGCTTGAGGCATGGGGGAGAACATATAAAGACTCTTATTGGGTTCATTTAATTCCCTAGGAACCACTTAGGGCCCCAGCTCCCATTGCAAGCCACTTCCTGACAACATATATAAATTACCTACCCTAAGCTCATGAATCACAATCAAAGAATCATAGTAAAATCACCTTAGTCCAATACATACGACTAGAAAGCATCATAAAGATAATCATAATAATCACATCAGTTCTTCGTGAGCAACTGGAAAGCATCAAAGATAAATCACAATATACATCGGTTCTCAATGAGCAACCAAAAAGTATCCCAATAATAAATCACAACACCCATTGGTTCTCAGTGAGAAACTAGAAAGTATCCCAATAATACTAATTGACAACTCAAAATGGTTAAGTCAAACATGTCACAACATGACATCACCAAAATCAAAGCAAACAAACAACTCAATCCCATCAAGGTGACTAGAAAGAAATCCAAATATAACTAATCGAGGACTCATAAATGGTTAAGTCAAGTAAGTCATACATTCACCTTAGTGTCACACAAGATCACTGGAAAGCAATAATGAACAATAAATACAAACCATATCATAGAGCATACCATCACATTACCATGGTTGAGTATAAATAATTGAGATCAAAACATCATAACATCACATTCACAAAACTCCCAAGACTTTAGTAAATGTCCTATAACTAGTCAACAATCTAGTCAACCCCAAACCCCAAAATACAGACAACACTTAGAAATAGAGTGTAGGTATCAAAGTTTTTGGATTTTTCTTGAAACATATCATTATGTTGAATGTAAGGTTTAACTATTTGTTTCAATGTAAATTTTTGAATACCGACGAATTACAATTTAACCCTTTACTATTTACCTCATTCATATATTCAAATAAAATATAGAATTGCCCTTATTTGATTTTAAGTCAATTTAAAATAATTACAGGGTAATTATTTATTTAAATTATTAAATTATTACTTATCGATTTTAAATAAAATAACCTATAATTTATTAAAAATCAAGTTATTAATAATAATTAAATAAATTTTACAATTATAGTACATAACCTCCATTATTAAATAAACTTAATTAAATTAAATCAATTAATAATTATACCAAACTAATCTTATTACCATTCATTATTAACTTATTAAAATTAATAATTAAATTTCATGAATAAAATTACTAATCATCATTAAACAAGTTATATTAAAACTTATTAAATAATTATTAATAAACTTCTTAATAATTAATATTTTAATTAATATACATTTTAATTTTAATAAAAACTAATAATAACAATAAAAAATATCGATAAGCATTTTTAAAGGCCCACCAACTTGTTCCCCTGTGGCTATAGGTATGACTACTGCCGTGAAACAATAATACCTATTGCACGTAGCCTTAAAGGCCTCGGGTAGGTAGAAATGGGGTGCAGAATTTAATAGCCCCACCCCCTCCCTTAATTATTATTTTTATATATTACTTTTTTTCAATTTAAAATTATTAAAAATGTATAAAACAAATTTAAATATTATGTATTTCATTTTAAATATATTTCACATAAAATTAATAAAACAATAACTCCCCAAATAGAATTATATGTATGTATGTATGTATGTATGTATGTATGTATATTATTATTATTATTATTATTCTTATTATTAGTATTATAGTATCATTTGAAAATATAGTCTAAAAGAAGAATCACTATCAACTATTCAAATTTTCAATCTAGGATTTCAAATTTCAAATTCAAATCTTCCCCAAATCATCTGATATAAAAAAGGTTCGATTAACATTTGAATTTTTAAATTAAATTTTCTTTTAAATCTCAAACCCTCCCTCATTTTAAAACTAATTTCTTTCAATTTGTAGAACAAGGTTTTCTAAATAGTTTTTTTTTTCAATCCAGATCTACAGATGGAATTGAATAGAAAAAGATTCAGAACAAGAGAGCAATAGATTCGTGCAATGAAATTCAGAGAATTGACCTCAACAATCACAAAGAAGACAAGATTATCTAAATAACATAATTCTAACTGGTGAACAAAACTCAAGAACCTACTTAGTTCTGATGCTAAAATTGCAACACCCAAGAGATTTGCAAGAGAATTTGCTTCTATCCAAAAACTTCTCTGTAACCATTTTCCTAAAATTTCCTTTCCAGAATTTGCTTCCAAATTTTGCTTCCAAAATTTGTGGTCCTCTGAAAATGAACCCTCCATTGGCGATAAGAATTTTTCTCCTCAAATCAGGGCACTAATTGTGCTTTCACTTGAGAGAACTCTCTACTCACTAGACCTAAACTCCTATTAAATTTTTTTTTTCTTTCTTAATCTTATCAATGCACATTTATTAAATTATTAAATTACTTTATTTAATTTCCACTTGACTTTGCTTTCTAATTAATTTATTAAATTAAATCCAATGCACACTTTATGCAATTAAAATGTCTTTATTAAATTCATTTATTTTATCTGTTTAATTAATTTCTTATATTTTAATTCTCATGCACACATCATGCGAACTTAAAACTTTTCATACATTAATTTCTTTTCCCTTTTTAATTTATTTTTGAAACTTAATTGATAAAATATTTATTAATTTATACAATAATATTATTTAGCATTTAATTAAAAATAAAGTCTAAATATATTATTATTAAATTAACTAAATATCATCGCGTTCTAAATTTATTCTTGTAACTTTTATCTTCAAATTTAATTATTTTTATTTAATTAATTTCTCAATTAATTAAATATTGAAATATCATAATTATTTTCCAATAAATTAAATCATTAATTTATTCTTTTAATTAGACTTAATTAATAGAAAATTCATCAAGGACTCATAAAACAACATACAAAAACCCATCGTAGCAAAACACATACAAAATCAAACTAAAGGGTTATAATCATGAATTAATGTCATTTGATGCATTCAAAGGGTACTCAACTCATATACTTATCCTATTTTTCTAGGACAAATGGCTTAATAGGTTAAGGATTTGGACACTTGTCCTCATTTTTCTAAGACCATTGAGATAATGCGATAGGGTATGCTCATCCTAAAATTTTTGAGAATTTGATACCCAATACTTGCAACCTGCATAGAATCCAAGCATATATAGACATAATATTCAAAGCTAAATAGGAAATGGTAGGAAGTAGTGCATTGTGTAGATCTTGACTAGTAGGTGACTACGACTCCCTTCCTTAACCACATCAAAAATGCCACACATAAAGAAAAGAAACACGCACACCATACACATACAGTATGGGGTAACTATCCATAAGAAGACACATGATAATCCATCTAACTAATCATTATCAATAATTGAAATTACTAAATAAGCATTATGCATACATGAAGTATAGAGTACCAAGTAATCTCATCATAAAATCAATTGAATTTGAACAATATTTGATAATCTCAAAACATTGCTACTAATCATCAAACATAAAATTGACCTAAAAGAGTTTGACAATGATAACATAAATGCAAACTAGGGGCAAGCACTACATACACCCCCCTAGACTTAGGCTTACTCTTGGAAGTATACAAGAATGGTAATACCTAAAGAACTCACTGCATGGGTCCCATTGAACCCTTTCCCCTTGTAGGAGGATATGACTCTACTAAGAACACTACAACAATAATAACTGAGATAACAAGGTGCTATAATAACCACAAAATATACTACTTTCAGTAACTTAGAGCAATATGATTCTGGTTTAATAATAAACTAAAAATCACATTGGTCCAACATTCATCCTTTTAACAAATATAGAAATAGATCCCCCTATAACATTCTAAATAAGGATCAATATCCCTAATCCATTGGAAAACACACAAGGGTATGTGCAAGATCATGGTGTGCCAAAAAGTGGCAATGTGAAAAAAATAGAGTTTGAACAGGTCTAAAAGTGCTTCAAAATCCACTTTGACTTTTTTCCACCTATCCAAGTACCAAACCTGGAAGGAAAGGCCGAGGCTTATCAGATATCTAATTTGATATCAAATATTTGATAATCATATAACATAATTATTATAATATTATAATAATATAAAAATATTATATTATAATAGTATAATATATTATTTAATAGTATATAATATTATATTATAATAATATAATATAGTATTTAATATTATAATATATAGTAATGTAATATAATATATATATATAATATAATATAATACATTATAATAATATAATATAATATTATAATAATATAATAATATAATATAATATTTTATATTATAATATATATTAATGTAATATAATATATATAATATATTAATAAAAAAGTAATATATTATAATATAATATATAATAAAAAAGTATAATATATGATAAATTATAATAATATAATATAATATAATATAATGTAATATCTTATATATAAAATATAAGATATCCGGGGGATTGGATATCCGATATCTGTAACATTACATATAAAAAAAAAGAGCAGACCTACGGGCCCTTATTTCTCACATTTGTTAGAGTAATTAGTTGTTTACACTTATTAATTAAATCACTTTGGTTTAATTAATTAAGTTGCCTATTACTCTTGTTTTCTTAAGCTATCTTCTAGGTGCATATAATTAATATTTTATTAATTATATTATGCAACCTAGTTTTTTTAGGATTTAGTTTCCCTTTTCGAGTTTTGTGATTCCTTTATAAGGATTCACCTCTTTGTATTTTATTCATTCACTTATTGGATTATATGAGATATTGCTCTTTGCATGTCCATAAGATGGATCTAGCTTTTTGGCCTCCATAATTTTTTCTTGCTTCTATTCTTTGCTTCATCCATGTGACAGGGTTATGCATGCAGGTGTTCTTGGGAGATTAGTTTTTTTTCCTATGTACTAGGTGGATGTAGTGGCTAGGCACCTATGCATTTCAGTGAGATGGTTCATCTACTATATAGACACTCATTCATTCCTACTTTTGGAGGTCACCTCTTCGATTGATCAACTCTTTAGACTTTGTCTTCTCTACCTGGTCATGCACTATTTCAGTGGGGGTTCCAACAGTTTCTTCTGACAGTGTTTTTAGCTTCATGCTTCAGAGATGCTTCATTCTCTTTCTTGTTCCTTTCTTTTGGACATTTCCTAGATTGGAGGTTTAGTTTCCTTCATCTAGCTCTTTTTCTTGTATTTGGGTAACTAATCAGGCCTTGTTGCTGGGACCCATCTTTTCCTACTTTCTTAGTTGTGCTAGGTTAGCTTACCTTTGAGCTTTGCTTAAGGGGGGGTGTTAGAGTAATTAGTTGTTCGCACTTATTAATTAAATCACTTTGGTTTAATTAATTAAGTTGTCTATTACTCTTGTTTTCTTAAGCTATCTTGTAGGTGCATATAATTAATATTTTATTAATTATATTGTGCAACCTAATTTTTTTAGGATTTAGTTTCCCTTTTCGGGTTTCATGATTCCTTTATAAGGATTCACCTCTTTGTATTTTATTCATTCACTTATTAGATTATATGAGATATTGCTCTTTGCATGTCCATAAGATGGATCTGGCTTTTTGGCCTCCATAATTTTTTCTTGCTTCTATTCTTTGCTTCATCCATGTGACAGGGTTATGCATGCAGGTGTTCTTAGGAGATTAGTTTTTCACCTAATCTAACAACATTTTGGGGGCCAATATTAGTGCATGATCGAATATCAGATATCAGATATAAGATCGGATATCAGATATTAAGATATGTTTTTTTTGTTTTTTTAACTCATTCTTAATCTAAATTCGATAGATTTTAGCATGATTTTGTTTGTTTTAGTTGAATCTAGAGTTTTTTTTAAAACAAAAGTTAAAATTAAGATTTTTTTAAAATATATATTACATTTTGCAATTCAATAGGAATGGCTTATCAGAATGATGACACTGAGGCAGGGAATAATATTCCTCTTAACTCACCACCAAATGATCCAGTACCCCCACAAAACTATCCACCAAATGATCCTCTACCCCCTCAAAACCCTCCTCTAATCGAGGATTTGATAAATGAAAATCTCACTGAGCTGAGAGGTTTGCATAGAACATATAATAATGTACTTGCATTGGCTCCTATGTTATCCATGTTAAACACCATAGTGGATAACATTGAAACCTTTACAAACCAACAAAATGTCCCTCTTCATTGGCGTGATCAAATGTATGAGATGTTTGATGATGGCTTGGATTGTGATGAGGTTGCAGCCCTCAACATAAGCAAAGACAATTTGACCAACCTTTTTGTGAACCCAAAAATGGGTTTACCAGTTGACCAAAAAAAATCCAAATTATCAATTAAATGGTGCACAAATGATGCCATATGTGAAAACTTTTGGAATTGTTGGTGGATGGTCTTTCATATTGCTCCACATGAAAATTTAGACATACCATTTTATTTCCTTAGAAAATTATATACGAAATTTGTATTGAAACTTAAATTAAACTAGTGGGGCATGAAGCCCAATATGGGCTTAGGACTAGGAGCTCCTCAGGATAGACTCTCTTCCTAGTGGAAGAAAGCTGGTACTTTTGTCCCCCCCACTGATATCTCCCCTCCTCCTTGAGTGCAGCATCCAGATATTATGATAGAGGCTAGCTTTCAGACCATCAGACCCACTCATAGGCTAAGTAGACTAATGATATCTCAGGCTAGGTCAATCCTGCCTTGTTGTGTTGATGATGCTGGTGCCAGTTCATCATTGGCTAGCTCATCACATGTTTTTGTGCCTCACACTTGCATTACATGAAAGAATATTTTCCTGGGTCCCATAGGTGATCTTCCTGAGTATCATTTTGTATTAGACGAGGATACATTAGACACACATGCAGAGGCTATAGACCCTGATGCGAGAGAGGAGGGGAATGCAGAGGCATGGACTCCTTTAGTGTCAATACATGTATATATATATTTTTTTTATGACATATGTGATTTAAAGTTAATTTTTATAATAGAGTAATTTTAATTTTTAAGCCATATTGACTTTTATATGTATGTGAGTTTCATTCATGTTTAGTTGATGACCAAGGAGGAGCTCAGATAGATTGATGATGTCATGCTCTTGGCCATTTCATTTGGCCTTGAGACATCTATGGTACATTATGTTGTGTTTGCATTTTTTTATCTTGCGGGTAGCACCTGTCCTGGAGGGACAAAGTGTAGGGGGTGAGCCAACACGCATTAAGAAAGGAAAGGTAATTAGGTGCTTTCTATTTGATTAAATATCAATCCATTCTTGTAAAATGTTTGTGGTAATCCCATTTAATTACATTCTTTATTGTATATAGGGTGTTGCTACTGATGATGAGCCTCTACAGATTCGATGTCATAGACCATCAAGGATTTCTATTCAAACTGAGAGCCCCATTGTATGTATAAGTATCATTAATTTTTTATTATCCTTATCTTCATAAATAAATTCAAAACTAATTTATGTGATATTAATAACTACTATTTTTTATCTCATAGGAGACTCCTAGTGCACATGAGGTCCGACGGGAGAGTTATGTAGATTTGATGATGCAGCCACTCACTTCTGAGGAGAAGCCTACAATAGTAAGTTGTAGTTTGAATTCATTATTAAATATGTTATAAATTTAGCATGCTATGAATTATAATGTTATAGTTTAAATTATAGATTCATCTAACAAAGGTATTTGAACATATACAGCCCACAATCAGAGAGGTACCAGCATTGTCGAAGGCATACAAGAGGACTCCTAACTGATGTAGGAGGTCAATGTGAGAGGTATTTATTATGAAATTTTGATAGTATTAATCTCCATTACAAAAAAGATCATTGTGCCTTTGAGTAATTCAATGTTAGATACGTAGAATCATATAAATTTAGTAGTCTAACTTTGGGTTTTCCTTTTTCTTTTTTTTAATGTAGGAGGTATCTGATCCACTTAGTGCAGTGAAGAGGATGCATTTGGTTCATCCACTAGCACCATAGGATAGTATAGTTGTCATAGGATGCATCATGAGACATTTTGAGATGGAATATGCCACATTGTATACAAAAAAATTGATATTATACACATTCTGATGGTGCCACATTTCATATATGGATCTATGTATTTTGATATATATTTGAGTACTTTTTCTATGGATACATGATCTTTGATATATATTTGTGTAAAATTTTGTCTATAAATACATGTATTTTGATATATATTTTTGTAATTTATGTGCACAATGATATACATATTAGTTTAGTATCTAGTATTGTTCAATTTATCATGGATCATGTGTATTGTTCATGTTTATGGAATATCATTAATTTTGATTATGTTTTTAATATTTGATTCAAATGCAATAATTTTTTAATAACATTTTAACAATTTTTATTATCAAATTTGATTGCAATGTATAATTTGAAGTGCTATCATGACATCAACACACTTGTTAATCTCCTACACAAGGTCCAAAAAACCACAAATCTGATTTTAAACTCCACCTTCAACCTTGAAACTAACTCTTCGCTTCAAATTTAATCTCAACACAATTAAGGACTACACTCCCCAACCATGGATTCTATCCCCAACCACCAACTTATTCATAGATTCATAATCTTTGATAACTAGCACTTCACTTTGTTACTATCCTCATACTACAACTTTTCAATTTCAACATAACTTCAAAATATATCAACTTAAGAGACTTGATTGGAAAGTTCATCAATAGCCCTCATGAGGTTCGAGTTATTTTAGGCCTCAACATCACCATCCTGTAGCATTCAATGGTTCATTGATAGCCCTCACAAGCTCTGAGTTATGACCCTTGAAATATCGACCTCAAAATGCACTTAGAGCACCTTGGAGACTCCTTGGTATGGGGTGGTCATGGATGATGTATGGTCTGCATGGCTAGAACAATGGTGTCACTAAGGTTCACCTACCCACTGGAAGCTAATGGCACTGACAATTCAATGCCAAGATTAGTGGTTTCAAAGTTACATTGTGGTGCACCTATGAACTGAGGCACACTACGAGTTTTGGCATCGAGCAAGATCACTGTGTCGAATGCAAATAGAATACAATCTCTCAAAAATGAGATAGGTTATTTTAGGTCTTAGCATCACCGTCCTATAGCATTTAATGGTTCATTGATAGCCCTCACAAGCTCTGAGTTATGACCCTTGAAATACTGACCTCAAAATGCACTTAGAGAAACTTGGAGACTCCTCAGTATGGGGTGGCCGCGGACAATGGATAGTCTCTGTGGCTAGAAAAATGGTGTCACTAAGGTTCACTTTCCCACCTAGAGCTAATGGCACTGATGATTCGATGCCAAGATCAATGGTTTGAAAGTTACACTATGGTGCACCTATGAATTGAGGCACACTGCGAGTTTTGGCATCGAGCGAGATCGCTATGCTGAATGCAAATGGAATGTGAGCTCTCAAAAATGAGATAGTTTATTTTAGGCCTCAACATCACCGTCCTATAGCATTTGATGGTTCATTGATAGCCCTCACAAGGTCTGAGTTATGATCGTCAAAAGCTCGACCTCAAAATGCACTTAGAGCACCTTGGAGACTCCTCGACCTACAGAGTGGCCTCAAATGATGGATGGTCTCCATGGAAAAAACAAGGGTGTGAATAGGGTTCACCTATTCATTTGGAGCTAATGAAACTGACAATTCGATGCCAAGATTAGTGGTTTCAAAGTTATGTTGTGGTCCACCTATGAACTGAGGCACATTGTGAGTTTTGGCATCGAGCAAGATCGTTGTGTTGAATCCAAAATGAATGTGATCTCTTGAAAATGAGATAGGCTATTTTAGGCCTTGGCATCATTGTCTTTTATCTTTTGACAATTCATCGATATCCCTCATGAGGTCTGAGTTATGACCATCGAAAGATCGACCTCGAAAGGCACTTAGAGTACCTTGGAGACTCCTCAGTATAGGGTGGTCGCGGATGATGGATGGTCTTCATGGCTGAGAAAAGGGTGTGACTAGGGTTCACTCACCCACCTAGAGCTAATGGCGCTAACGATTTGATGCCAAGATCAACAGTTTGAAAGTTATATTGTGGTGTACCTATGAACTGAGGTACATTGCGTGTTTTGGCATCGAGCGAGATCACTGTGCCAAATGCAAATGGAATGTGATGTTTCAAAAATGAGATAGGTTATTTTAGACCTTAGCATCATAGTCTTGTAACATTTGACAGTTCATTGATAGCCATTAGGAGCTCTGAGCTATGACCCTCAAAATATCAACCGCGAAAGGCATGTAGAGCACCTTGGAGACTCCTTGGTACAAGGTGGCCATGGACGATGGATGGTCTTCATGGCTAGAAGAAGGGTGTGACTAGGGTTCACCCACCCACTCGAAGTAATGGAATTGATGATTCGATTCCAAGATCAGCAATTTCAAAGTTACGCTGTGGTGTACCTATGAACTGAGGCACACTTAGAGTTTTGGCATCGAGCGAGATTGTTGTGCCGAATCCAAATGGAATGTGATATCTCAAAAATTAGATAGGTTATTTTAGGTCTCAGCATCATCGTCCTGTTGCATTTGATAGTTCATCGATAGCCCTCATGAGGTCTGAGTTATGACTGTCGAAAGATCAACCTCAAAATGCACTTAGAGCACCTTGGAGACTCCTCGATATTGGGTGATTGGAAATGATGGATGGTCTCTATGTCTAGAAGAAGGGTGTGACTAGGGTTCATCCACCCATTCAAAGCTAATGGGACTAACAACTCGATGCCAAGATCAGCAATTTCAAAGTTACATTGTGGTGCACCTATGAATTGTGGCACACTGCGAGTTTTGGCATCGAGCGAGATTGTTGTACAAAATCTAAATGGAATGTGATCTCTCAAAAATGGGATAGATTATTTTAGGTTTTAGCATCATCATCCTGTAGCATTTGATAGTTCATCGATATCCCTCACGAGGTTTGATTTATGACCATCAAAAGATTGACCTTGAAATGCACTTAGAGCACATTGGAGACTCTTTGGTATGGGGTGGCCGCAAATGATGGATGGTATTTATGGCTGAAAGAAGGAATTCCCTTCCTTCTAAGCATGTATGTCCATAGCCATGTTCTAGTGACAACCACTAAACTAGTAGGATATGTGAATTCATCATCATCTGTGATCGGTTGTGCAAGTTTTTGTTTACCTCTTACACAACATGCTAACCAATAATTAGATTTCTCATCATTCCCTTGTGGTGCAACCAATGCAAAGACGTGTCTTGGCTGAAGTAGATCTGATAGATGGTTATGCTCAAGTGAACTTTCCATGTCATCATTTTTGATAGAGGGTATGATAGACAATGACGTAAGATAATGTGGAGCCCATGTTTCCACCCACTCATTTGACTCACAGTGATCCCAATCACACTGAAAACAACTAGGACAAAAGCAAGCTAGCTATCATATCCAAATGGTCCATGTACTATAATTAGAACATCAAAATGAATGCATTTTTTATGAGTCTCTTACTGTAGCAGAATCTGATCTATCAGCTATAGACCCTTACTCAACCAACCAAAAGAACCTGCGTACCACTGAATCAAGAGTCCCCCCCTATGATAATGCTAAACTACACTAATCAACAATGCTACAAACAACAAGAAGTTCTACTACTGAAATCTTCAGTTGCTCCTTGACTAGAGCTCTCTTCACACATGCCCCCACTCCATCATGTTCCCCTTTTCCATGGCCGAACTCAAAAAAACTCCAAATATGAGGTACCCTCTCTCTACGTGCTTCCTACACAACCAATAAAACATGCGAGCATTCTTGAATTGACCTGTACAGTTATCTGACCAAATGATATGTCTATCCATAGCAATTGCATGCTCATATAAGAAATCAAAATAATTCTCGAAACAATGTTGCACAAACTCGTGAGAGTGAGATCTATCATCACTCATATA
This sequence comes from Cupressus sempervirens, assembly GCA_028749045.1. Taxonomy (NCBI): domain Eukaryota; kingdom Viridiplantae; phylum Streptophyta; class Pinopsida; order Cupressales; family Cupressaceae; genus Cupressus; species Cupressus sempervirens. Next base: position 397,177,883 of record CM053786.1, read on the forward strand.
AAAATGATACTCTCTAATAATCTTCTGATTATCTTCTACACTATTAGGGGCATGTCTATATGTTATGTGAACAAAAATAGCAATCTGAATAGAGTTATAATACTAAGATTGTGTCTCATTTTGAGGTTGCAATGTGTAGTTCTCAGCAAAATCAACAACTAATATAATAGTGCCAATGGGAAAAGTCTCCTTGCACATTCTAAATTGTTCATCCAACCACTAAGACCTGTTACACTGTCTTGGATACTTGTAAAAAGGATTTGCCTTGAAATTTGAAATAAAACTAGCCACATTGATATCTTTTCCAACCAATTCACATCTAGAGCTCTCACCTCCACTCTTCAATGTGTATTTCACCATTTCATATAATTTTTTTTCACTATTGTCTTTCCAAGATCTTTTTTGCACCCCTTATGGAAACATGTTTCAAACTTGGATAAGCCACCACATTATGAAAACTTTTCATTTAAGAAAATATTTCTATAAAAGAAACAACCATCAACTCTATGACATAAAAGTTGAGCTAGCAAGTCTCTTGATGATTTTGGAAGCTCACTAGCACCACAGTCCTCCAACATTTCTTTACTATCCAAAGTAGAATGGATGGAGTGTAATAGTTCATAGTGCATAGAAAACTCAACATGATATTTGCAACAACATGTATTTCAAATTTTGAGTGGCACACAATAAAATAGCTTCAAAGATTCAAAAGCCCTTTGTTATATATGAAGACTTGGATGACTCTCTCTAAATTGTTTGAACAACATAGCTTGACTTACCTTCAAATAGTGTTTAGGATGTGGCATGCGGTCTCTGATGCCAATTCTCAACTTTTAACATGTCTTTAGCATTGGGTGATACTCGTGACTTAAAGTGCCAAAATTGTAAGGAAACTTAGGTGCAAAAACAGCTTCCTACACTAATCTCTTAAGAGAAGTATGGTGCAAATCCTATTAAAATATTTTGCACTTACAGATTCAATATCATGTAAACAAAAATATTTCAGCCAAGCAAGCATAAAGAAATTAGACAGAGAAAGAAACACATAACACAATGATTTTCCAATGGAGAAAAACCTTTCTCCAGAACCTGCACAATGTATTATCTTCAACAAAAGGTTACAATACACTTATAGTGCAAGCTCAACAGTGACAACAGAAGACTCCAACAGCAACTCACAGTACCAACAATACACTCTCACACATCGCTTCTCTTTGCAACCCTAAAAATGCTTATAACATGCACATCACTTTAGGGCTACTCCCAAAGGTAAACCGTATTAGGGTTTTACCACTATTGGGGTAGAGTGTACAGTAGTCAAATATCTGAGTTGCCACATGTCTTCACCTATCATTGAATCTTCCTAACATAGCTCTTATGTGTCATAGGAATCTATCATAACTGTTTTAGCCATGATCTCCTTACACACAATTCAAGATGTCAACACGTCAACATTATTTTCAAGAAATAAATTTTACAAAATAAATAATAAGAATAGGAATTATACAAGGTTGAGACACCTTATTCCTAAAATTCTCCCACTTGTCGAACACCTTGTAAGAGCAACAGGAACATAATAGGAACTAACCGCTATAGGCCAAAAGGCCCATAGACTCCGAACACCATCTGAACTTCTCAGTGCCCTCTGGTTTTGTTAATGCATCTGCAACATTCTTCATAGTATCTACCTTTTCCAAATTTACCTTTCCTTCTTCCACCATATCTCTCACAAAGTGATACTGCAGATCAATGTGCTTCGTTCTGGCATGGAAAGTTGAATTCTTCGCAAGGAAAATAGCACTCTGACTGTCACACCAAATAGTAATCTATTATGCATCAACACCAACATTAGAACACAATCTCTTAAGCCAAATGGCTTCCTTACAAGCATGAGTAGTAGCCATGTACTCAGCTTCTATAGTGGACAAAGCAACCACAGGTTGTCACTTGCTCATCAAATTGATGGCACCACCAAGCATAGTGAACACATAACCACTAGTGGATCTCCTACGATCAATATCACCTACCCAATCTGAATCCACAAACCCATGAATATAAGCTAAATGTGGAGATCCAGAAGAGTTACCATGATAACATATGGAGTAATCTAATGTACCCCTCAAATATCTGAATACTCGTTTAACTGTATCCCAATGTATCCATCTAGGATTAGCCATAAATTGACTTAGGACTCCCACTGCTTGGACAATGTCTAGTCTAGTACAGACCATAGCATACATAAGACTGCCAGTTGTACTAGCATAAGGTACTCTACTCATGTCCTCCACATCACTAGGAGATTTTGGACAATCATATATAGATAAATTTGTTCCCATAGGAATAGGAACACATAGTGGTCTACAATCTACCATGTTGAACCTGTCCAACACAGACTTCACATACTTACTCTGACTCAACTGAAGTTTTCTGTTAGACCTGTCTCTACTAATTTCCATACCCAAGATGTACTTAGCTGCCCCAAAATCTTTCATCTCAAATTGTGTTGACAACTAAGATTTAAAATCAGAAATCATACCCTTGCCCTTTCCAAATAGCAACATATCATCAACATATAATGCAATAATAAGAAGGTGATCATTTTCAACTCTGAAATAAACACAATGATCTGATTTCGATCTTACAAATCCAATTGACAACACAAAGGCATCAAAATTAAGGTACCACATCCTAGGAGATTGCTTCAAACCATATAGAGATTTCTTTAATCTACAAACTAAGGATTCTTTTCCTTTAACAATGTAGTGCTCAGGCGGTGACATATAAATCTCTTCCTCCAAATCACCATGAAGGAAAGCTATCTTCACATCCATCTGTTCTATCTCTAAATCATATGATGCAGCAAGAGACAACAGAAATCTAATGGATGTCAACTTTTCAATAGGAGAGAATATTTCACCATAATCTATTCCCTCTACCTGTGAATACCCCTTTGCAACCAATCTAGCTTTGTACCTTTCAACACTGCCATCTACACAGAATTTCTTCTTGAACACCCATTTATAGCCAATAGATTTTCTCCCTTTAGGAAAAGGTACAAGGTCCTATGTTTTTTTTTTTCTCTAATAAAGCCATCTCATCATCCATAGCCTCAATTCAGGAACCTGCATCTTCCATGCCCAAAGCCTCTTTCATAGATCTAGGTTCATCAGTGTTAGTAATCAAAGCAAAAGCACAACTGAAATATAACATAGAATAACCAAACCTTTCTGGTTGCTTTCTTTCTCTCGTGGAACTCCTTAAGGGCTGAGGTTGAGGTTGTTCTTCCTCTTCTTCTAAACTATCAGAGTTGCTAGAGCTCTCCTCATCATTAGACCCAACACGGTCTCTCTGTTCAGTCTTCTCAAGGGTAGGAGGCAACTGAACAACATCTTTTTCCTTTTCTTTTTCATCTGGTTGTAGCACAATAGGAGAAGATGTTCGCTCTCTAAAAATAAAATTTCTACTATACAACACCTTACTAGTCACAGGATCCCAAAGCTTGTATCCTTTCACACTAGCACTGTACCTGATGAAAATACATTTAACAACTTTGTTTTCCAACTTAGATCTTTTATCCTTTGGAACATGTGCATAAGCTTCACAACCAAAAACATGAAGATCTCTAATTGAAGGCTTCTTACCAGACCACACCTCCATGGGTGTCTTACCAACAAGGGTTGATGTAGAAGATTTGTTAACTAGATAGCAAGCAGTGGCCACAGCTTTGGCCCAAAACCTTTGTTCTAAACTAGCTCCACTAAGCATACTCCTAGCCTTCTCCATCAGTGTCCTGTTCATTCTCTCTACAACTCCATTTTTTTGTGGGGTATATGGAGTTGTCTTATTCCTCTCAATACCTTGTTCTTTATAGAACTATTCAAACTCTACTGAGAAAAACTGACCACCATTGTCAATTCTCACACACTTAATCTTCTTACTAGTCTGATTCTCTACAAGGGCTTTAAATTCCTTGAATTGACTAAAGACTTGTGTCTTACTTTTAAGGAAATAAATCCATGTCCTTCTACTATAATCATCTATCAAAGATACAAAAAATACAAACTTGGAGATTGAAGGAACTTTTACAAGACCAAATACATTAGAATGAATAAGATCCAAAACATCAAAAGATTTGTGAGAACTAGAGTAAAACTAAACACAATTTTGTTTAACGTAGACATAGTGTTCATAGAAGTCGAACTCGAGATTGCAATCATTTAACCCCTCAACAAAATTTTTATTTTTCAGGGTTCTGAGACCCTTTTCACCAATGTGACCAAATCTCAAATGCCATAACATTGTCTTTTTTGTAGGAAGCTTACCTTCCAAAGTGTTTGCATTGCCATTAGAACCAATAACCACAGTATTCTTCACTGCTCATTCAAATGGTGGGGATGAAGTAATAGTTTCTCTCTTCTTTGAAACAAAAGAACTATTACACTAAGAAATGTATGCATCAAGCTGAAACAAATTACCTCTCCTAGTACCCTTAGCAAGCACCATAGCTCCTCTCATCATCTTACATCCATCTTTAGAAAAAACAACTTGCACACCTACATCATTTAGCATACTTATAGATAATAGGTTTCATGCCAAACTTGGAATGTGCATAACTCCATTGATTTCCTTTACTCGTCCATTAGGAAATTTGATATTGACCCTTCTGTGTCTGACTATCTTTAGGTGAGAATCATCACCCAAGTACACCTTTCCACCATCGAACTCTTCATATCTTGAGAACCAGTTTCAATGAGAGGTCATGTGAAAAGATGCACCCAAGTCAACCAACCACACATCATTAGATGCATGGGCTGCCAAAGCTACAATGAATGCATCGCCATCTTCTTGAGATTTTTCAAAACCAAAATCTAAGGCTTTCTTCTTCTTCTTAGGCTCTTTACAGTCTTTACGGAAGTGACCAATCTTATCACAGTTCCAACATTTTACCTTGGACTTATTGGAGTTCTTTGACTTCCCATGGGATTTGGATCTACCCTTATTGTCATTTTTCTTCCCTCTTTCCATGGTTCTCCCACGAATAGCAAGGGCTTCTTTTTTTGAAATAGAAGGATTTCTCTACATCTCCTCTGATAGCAACGAAGACACCACATCATCCATTTTGAAGGTGACTAATGTGCTTTCGAGAGCCATCACAAGATGGTCCCATGAATCTGATAAAGAACACAAAAGTGTGTAGCAACGATCCTCCTCCTCTAACTTGACACCAGCTAATGTCAACTGTGTAGCCAATAGATTAAATGCATTTAAATGATCCATTAAGGACCCACCTTCCTCCATTCATAGAGAATACGACTTCTTCCTTAGGAACAACTTTTTCACCAGAGATTTGGCCTAATATATGGCCCCAAGTCTTTCCCACAAACTATATGCAGTTTTCTTATCTAGAACATTCAGTAGGACTACATCAGTTAAATAGATTCTTATGAGACCCTTAGCTTTACGGTCTTTGATATCCCAATCTACTTGAGCTATAGTTTTTGGTCTTATAGCACTATAGTCGCTTCTCATAGGTCACAATCTTTCAACATGTCTTCCATCTTGAGTTTCCACAACTCAAAATTAGTGCCATTAAATTTCTCCACCTCCATTCTTCCATATGATGAACTTTCCATCTCAATCTAAAAATAAGATTCAAGATGCTCTACATAAGACTCCCACTCAACTTGAGATTAGCTCAAAAAACCGTACCCAACAACTAGGATCAAAAGTTTATCAAGCTCTGATACCACTTGTAAGGAAATTCAGGTGCGGAAACAACTTCTTACACTAATCTCTTAAGAGAAGTATGGTGCAAATCCTATTAAAATATTTTGCACTTACAGATTCAATATCATGTAAACAACAATATTTCAGCCAAGCAAGCATAAAGAAATTAGATAGAGAAAGAAACATATAACACAATGATTTTTTGGTGGGGAAAAACCTTTCGATAAAACAACCCCACCCCTCTAGAACCTGCACAATGTATTATCTTCAATAAAAGGTTACAATACACTTGCAGTACAAGCTCAACAGTGACAACAGAAGACTCCAATAGCAACTCACAGTACCAACAATACACTCTCATGCATCGCTTCTCTTCGCAACCCTAAAAATTCTTATAACATGCGCTTCACTTTAGGGCTACTCCCAAAGGTAAAGCGTATTAAGGTTTTACCATTCTTAGTGTATAGTACTCAAATATCTTAGTTGCCACATGTCTTCACCTTTCATTGAATCTTCCTAACATAGCTCTTACATGTCATAGGAATCTGTCATAACTGTTTTAGCCATGATCTCCTTACACATAATTCAAGATGTTGACACATCAACATTATTTGCAAGAAATACATTTTACAAAACAAATAATAAGAATAGGAATTATACAAGGTTGAGACACCTTATTTCTAACAAAAATTACGTAATTTCTTCCTTCACATCATTGGATAGCTTCTTATCAAAACGTGGAAGTCTCCCACCAAATGTCGATGTTTCATTTTGAAGAGGATCATCAATTTTCTCTTGTCGACTAAGTTCTCTTCTCAAAGTAGTACGATTTAGATTCAAATCAATACAAGTTTTTCTCATATATCTACCCTTTCTCAAATGATGACTTACCAAAGAGGTTGTAATAACCCTTCAAGCAACTCTGTTATCCTTTGCCCTATTATTTTTCCCAATGTTATTGAGAGCACTGAAAAGATTCTTCACAATAATGGCATTTCTTTTCAACTTTTTATTGACACGAATCTTAAACTTGGAAATCATAGGTCTCATCTTTTTCATTTTTAATAAGTACATGAAAAGCTGACATTTCTCTACTACTATCTTATTGCCGAAAAATATCTGATATAGTCTTAAAGCCCATAACCAAATGGTTCTTTCTAATTTTTTCCCTTCCAAACTAGTAATAATCATTTCATCAATTTCAATTATCCATTTTGGTATTTTATAACCTTCATGTCTATTATAATTAGGAGATATGTAAGGTTCTTATGCATTAGGTTCATGCGCATTCTCATGTTCAACATGGTCAATTATGCAATTTGGATTATGACTTGGTAGCATTTTCTCTTCAAAATTTTCATTTTCTAAATTTTCAATTTCAGAATTATCATTTTCAATAGGTACATTTTCATTCTCCAATTGTACATATTCATTATCTGACTCTATGATTTGACCTTCGACTAATTCATCATCAACCTGACTGATATTTAGCATACCTTGTCTTTTTCTTCAATGTTTCAATTTGTCTCTTTCCCTATATGTTGCAATGTCTTCATTGGATATCTTCCTTTTGCATTTAGCATTTCGAAAAATGCTACTCCCCATTCAGATGACACTATCGAACACCTAATGTTATATTTTTGAACTTTTTTTGAATGGTTGGGGCCCAAAACATGACTTTTTGTAAAACCTCTGAAAAGAAATACAAAAAGTGATGTTGTCAGGTTTGTAGGGATAGGGAATATGTTGGAAATTGATGCCATTCATATCAGATATCCAATATGCAACATAGGGACTTTTGGAGGGAACCCCAACTTTGGGAGTTATAGTTTATGATTTATAAATTATTCAAGTTATATTATTATGTAAAGATGTATTATAATATATTATATATACATAATAATGTAACGTCAAGATATAACATATAATATATTAATATATAATAATACATTATGTTATTCTTATTATAATCTATAAATATAATAATAATTATTATTATTTTTTCTATATTTTTATTAAATATAATAATGTACTATATATTATATATGTATGTATGTATCTTATTAATATATACTATTATTATAATCTATAATATATTATCTTATTAGTATTATAATCTATAAATATAATACATATATTAATATATATGTCCCTAAGCATGCTAGGACCCCTAGAGACATATTAGAATGCTTAATATGGGTCAAAGGGGGTCATAGGCTGACCTATGATCCCCTTCCACCCATTAAATGAGGGCATATGTCCCTAGGGGTCCTACGACACCTAGGTACATAATAAAATCATTCTTATGGGTCAAAGGGGGTCATAGGTTGACCTATGACCCCCTTCAACCCATTAAATAATGACATATGTCCCTAGGGGAAATAGGAATCCTATGGACATACTAGAATCAGTTTTATGAGTAAATGGGGGTGATAGGTCAACCTATGACCCCCTTTGACCCATTTGAATGATACTAATATGTCCCTAGGGGTCCTAGGAACCCTAGGGACATATATCTTCATGTAATAGGTCAAATGGGGTCATAGGTCAACCTATGACCCCATTGGACCCACAAGAACGATTCTATTATGTCCCTACAGGTCCTAGGACCCCTAGGGACATATGTCATCATTTAATGGATCAAAGGGGGTCATAGGTCAACCTATGACCCCCTTTGACCCATTTGAACAATTCTAATATATCCCTAGGGGTCCAAAGTCCCCTAAGGACAAATGTCATCATTTATTAGGCCAAAGGGGGTCATAGGTTGACCTATGACCCCCTTTGACTCATAAGAATGATTATAATATGTTCTTAGGGGTCCTAGGAGCCCTAGGTACATATGTCATCATGTAATAGTTTGAAGGGGGTCATAGGTCAACCTATGACCCCATTTCACCCATTAAAAAGATGATATTATGTCCTTAGGAGTCCTAAGACCCCTAGAGACATTTATAGTTATGTAATCAGTCAAATTGGGTCATAGGTCAACCTATGAGCCCCTTGGACCCATAAGAATGATTGTAATATGTCTCTAGGAGTTGTAGGACCCCTGGGGACATATTTTCTCATTTAATGGGTGGAAGGGGGCAATAAGTCAACCTATGACCACCTTTGACCCATTTGAACGATTGTAATATGTCTCTAAGGGTCCTAAGACCCTTAGGGACATATATCATCATTTATTTCATTGAAGGGGGTTATAGCTTGACCTATGACCCTATTTGACCCATGAGAACAATTCTAATATGTCCCTAGGGGTCCTAGGACACCTAGGGACATATGTCATCATATAATGGTTAGAACGCGGCCATAGATCAACCTATGCCCCCTTTGAGCTATAAGAATGATTGTAATAAGTGTCTAGGGGTCCTAGGAACCCTAGAGCCATATGTCATTATGTAATGCATCGAAGGGATCGAGCAGAATGATTCTCTTATGTCTCTAGGGGTCTTAGGATCCGTAGGCACATATGTCATCATGTATTGTGTCGAGCGAGGTCATAGGTCAGCCTACGATCCCCTTTGTCCCATAAGAATTATTCTATTATGTCCCTACGGGTCTTAGCACCACTAGGGACATATGTCATCATGTAATGGTTCGAAGGGGGCCATATGTCAACCTATGACCCCCGTGGACCCATAAGAACAATTGTAGTCTGTGTCTAGGGGTCCTAAGAACCATAATGACATATGTCGTCATGTAATGGGTCAAGGGGGGTTATAGGTCAAACTATGACCCCCTTTGACCCATAACAATGATTCTATTATGTCCCTACTGGTCCTAGGAACCCAAGGGACATAAGTCATCATTTAATGGGTCAAAGGGGGTCATAGGTCAACCTATGACTCCCTTTAACCCATTTGAACAATTCTAATATGTCCCTAGGGGTCCTAGGACCCCTAGGGACATATGTCTTCATTTATTAGGTCGAAGAGGGTCATAGCTTGACTTATGACCCCCTTCGACCCATAAGAACGATTCTAATGTCCCTATGGGTCCTAGGACCCTTAGCAAAATATGACCTAATGTAATGGTTCCAAGGAGGTCATAGGTCAACCTATGACCCTCTTTCACTCACAAGAACAATTCTAATATGTTACTAGGGGTCCTAGGAACCCTAGGGACATATGTCATCATGTAATAGTTTGAAAGGGGTCATAGCTCAATCTATGACCCCCTTCGACTTATAAGAATGATTGTAATATGTCTCTAAGGGTCTTAGGACCCCTAGAGACAAATGTTATTATGTAATGAATCGAAGAGGGTCATAGGTCAACCTATGAGCCCCTTTGACCCATAAGAACGATTCTAATATGTTCTTAGGGGTCCTAGGAACCCTAGGGACATGTGTCATCATGTAATAGTTTGAAAGGGGTCATACATCAACCTATGACATCTTTTTACCCATTTGAATGATACTAATATGTCCCTAGTAGTCCAAGGACCCTTAGGGACATATGTCATCATGTAATGGGTCAAATGAGATCATAGATCAACCTATGAGCCCCTTTGAACTATAAGAATGATTCTATTATGTCCCTACGAGTCCTAGGACCCCTAGGGACATATGTCATCATTTAATGGGTCAAAGGGTTTCTTAGGTCAACCTATGACCCGCTTTGACACATTTGAATGATACTAATATGTGCTTAGGGGTCCTAGAACCTCTAGGGACAAATGTTACCATGTAATCAGTCGAGGGGGCTCGTAGGTCAACCTATGACCCCCTTTGACCCATAAGAATGATTATAATATGTCCCTATGGGTCCTAGGACTCCTAGGGACATATGTCATCATGTAATGGGTTGAAGGGGGTCATAGGTTGAACTATGAAACCCTTTGACCCATATGAACAATTCTAATATGTCCCTATGGGTCCTAGGACCCCTAAGGACATATGTCATCATGTAATGGGTCAAATAAGGTCATAGGTCAACCTATGACCCCATTGGACCCATAAGAACGATTGTAATATGTCTCTAAGAGTCATAGGACCCCTAGGGAGACATGTCATCATGTAATAGGTCAAATGGGGTCATAGGTCAACCTATGACCCCCTTTCACCCATAAGAATGATTTTATTATGTCCTTATGGGTCCTAGGACCCCTAAGGACATATTTCATCATGTAATGGGTCGAGGGAGGTCATAAGTCAACCTATTACCCCTTTTGATCCACAAGAATGATTCTATTATGTCCTTATGGGTCCCAGGACCCCTAGGGACATATGTCATCATTTAATGGGTTGAAGGGGCCCATAGTTCAACCTATGACCCCCTTTGACCCATTTAAAATATTCTAATATGTCCCTAGGGTTCCCAGGACCCCTAGGAACATATGTCATCATTTATTGGGTCAAAGGTGGTCATAGTGAGACCTATGACCCCCTTTGACCCATAAGAGTGATTTTAATGTGTCCCTAGGGGTCCTAGGAGCCTTAGGGACATATGTCATCATGTAATAGTTTGAAGGGGGTCATAGGTCAACCTATGATCCCATTTCACCCATTAAAAAGATACTATTATATCTCTATGGGTCCTAGGACCCTTAGGGACATTTGTAGTTATGTAATCGATCAAATTGGGTTATAGGTCAACTTATGAGCCCCTTAGACTCATAAGAATGATTGTAATATGTCTCTAAGAGTCGTAGGACCCCTAGGGACATATGTACTTATTTAATGGGTCGAAGGGGGTCATAAGTCAACCTATGGCCGCCTCTGACCTATTTGAATGATTTTAATATGTCCCTAGGAGTCCTAGGACCCTTGGGGACATATATCATCATTTATTGCATCAAGGGGGATTATAGCCCTACCTATGACCCCATTTGACCCATTAGAATAATTCTAATATGTCCCTAGGGGTCCTAGGACACCTAGGGACATATGTCATTATATAATAGTTTGAAGGTGGTCATAGGTCAACCTATGACCCCCTTTGAGCCACAAGAACGAGTGTAATATGTGTCTAGGGGTCCTAGGACACCTAGGGTCATATGTCATTATGTAATGGGTTGAAGGGGGTTATAGGTCAACCTATGACCCCCTTTGACTGATCACAATGATTCTCATATGTCCCTAAGTGTCCTAAGATCCGTAGAGAAATATGTAATCATGTAATGTGTCGAGGGGGGTCATAGGTCAACCTATGACCGCCTTTGTCCCATAACAATGATTCTACTATGTCCCAATGGGTCTTAGCACCCCTAGGGACATATGTCATCATGTAATGGTTTGAAGGGGTTCATATGTCAACCTATGACCCCCTTGGATCCATAAGAACAATTGTAATATTTTTTTATGGGTCATAAGACCCCTAGTGACATATGTCATCATGTAATGGGTCGAGGGGGGTCATAGGTCAAACTATGACCCCCTTTGACCCATAATAATAATTATATTATGTCCCTACTAGTCCTAAGAACCCTAGAGAAATATGTCATTATTTAATAAGTCAAACGAGGTCAAAGGTCAACCAATGACTCCTTTTGACCTATTTGAATGATTCTAATATGTCCTTAGGCGTCGTAAGACCCCTAGGGACATATGTCATCATTTATTTGGTTGAAGGAGGTCATAGCTTAACTTATGACCCCCTTCGACCCATAAGAATGATTCTAATATGTCCCTAGGGGTCCTAAGACCCCTAGCAAAATATGTCCTAATATAATGGTTCAAAGGAGGTCATAGGTCAACCTATGACCCTCTTTCACCCATAAGAACAATTCTAATATGTTACTAGGGGTGCTAGGAACTCTAGGGACATATGTCATTATATAATGGTTTGAAGGGGGCCACAAGACAACCTATGAGCCCCTTTGACCCATAATAATGATTCTAATATGTACTTAGGGGTCGTACGACCCCTTGGGACATATGTTGTCATGTAATGGTTTGAAGGGGGTCATAGGTCAACCTATGACCCCCTTTGATCCATTTGAATGATACTAATATGTCCCTAGAAGTCCTAGGACCCTTAGGGACATATGTCCTCATGTAATTGGTCAAATGGGGTCATCAGTCAACCTATAACCCCCTTTGAACGATAAGAATAATTCTATTATGTCCCTACGAGTTTGAAGACCTCTAGGGACATATTTCATAATTTAATGGGTCAAAGGGGGTCATAGGTCAATCTATGCCCAGCTTGGACACATTTGAACGATACTAATATGAGCATAGGGGTCCTAGAATCTCTAGGGACATATATTGTCATGTAGTCAATCAAGTGGGGTCGTAGGTCAACCTATGACCCCCTTTGACCCATAAGATTGATTCTAATATGTTTCTATGGGTCCTAGGACCCCTAGGGATATATGTCATCATCTAATTGGTTGAAGGGGGTTATAGGTTGAACTATGAACCCCTTTGACCCATATGAACAATTCTAATATGTTATTATGGATCCTAGGACCCTTAGGGACATATGTCATCATGTAATGGGTCAAATGGGGTCATAGGTCAACCTATGACACCCTTGGACCCATAAGATCGATTGTAATATGTCTCTAGGTGTTCCAAGACCCCTAAGGAAATATGTCATCATGTAATGGGTCAAATGCGGTCATAGGTCAATTTATGACCCCCTTTGACTCATAGGTATGATTTTATTATGTCTTTGTGGGTCCTAGAACCCCTATGGGCATATGTCATCATGTAATGGGTCAAGAGAGGTCATAAGTCAACCTATTACTCCCTTTGACCCACAAGAATGATTCTATTATGTCCCTACAGGTCTTAGGACCCCTAAGGACATATGTATTCATTTAATGGGTCGAAGGGGGTCATAGGTTAACCTATGACCCCCTTTAACCCATTTGAATGATTCTAATATGTCCCCAGGGGTCCGGAGACCCCTCGAGACATATGTCATCATTTATTGGGTCAAACAGGGTCATAGCTTGACTTATGACCCCCTTTGACCCATAAGAACGTTTCTAATATGTCCTTAGGGGTCTTAGGAGGCCTAGGGACATATGTCATCATATAATAGTTTGAAGGGGGTCATAGGTCAACCTATGACCCCATTTCACCCATTAAAAAGATATTATTATGTCCCTAGGGGTCCTAGGACCCTTGGGGACATATATTGTTATTTATTGCATCGAAGGGGGTTATAGCTTGACCTATGACCCCATTTGACCCATGAGAACAATTCTAATATGTCCCTAGTGGTCCTAGGATGATAGGTCAACCTATGAACCTCTTTGAGCCATAAGAACGATTGTAATATGTGTCTAGGTGTCCTAGGAGCCCTAGGGCCATATGTCATTATGTAATGGGCTGTAAGGGGTCATAGGTCAACCTATGACCCTCTTTCACCGATCAGAATGATTCTCATATGACTCTAGGGGTCTTAGGATCTATAGGGACATATGTCATTATGTAATGTGTCGAGGGGGGTCATAGGTCAGCCTATGACCCCCTTTCTCCCATAAGAATTAATCTATTATGTCCCTACGGGTCCTAGCACCCCTAGGGACATATGTCATCATGCAATGGTTCAAAAGGAATCTTATGTCAACCTATGACAACCTTGGACCTATAAGAATAATTTTAATATGTCTCTAGGTGTCCTAAGACCCCTAGTGCCATATCTCATCATGTAATGGGTCGAGGGGGGTCATAGGTCAAACTATGACCCCCTTTGACCTATAATAATGATTCTATTATGTCCCTACTAGAACTCTAGGAACATATGTCATCATTTAATAGGTTGAAGGGGGTCATAAGTCAACCTATGACTCCCTTTGACCCATTTGAACGAATCTAATATGTCACTAGGGGTCCTAGGACCCCTAGGGATATATGTCTTCATTTATTAGGTTGAAGGGTTTCATAGCTTAACTTATGACCCCCTTCGACCCATAAGAATTATTTTATTATGTCCCTATAGGTCCTAGGATGCCTAGCGAAATATGTCCTAATGTAATAGTTCCAAGGAGGTCATAGGTCAACCTATGACCCTCTTTCACCCATAAAAACAATTCTAATATGTTACTAGGGGTCCTAAGAACCCTAGGGACATATGTCATCATGTAATTGTTTGAAGGGGGTCATAGGTCACCCTATGACCCCCTTTGACCCATAAGAATGATTGTAATATGTCTTTAGGGGTCTTAGGACCCCTAGGGACATATGTCGTTATGTAACGGATTGAAGGGGGTCATAGGTCAATGTATGACTCCCTTTGAATGATAACAACAATTCTAATATATCCCGAGGGGTCTTAGGACCCCTAAGGAAATATCTCGTCATTTAATGGGTCAAAGGAGATCATAGGTCAACCTATGAATCTCTTTGAGCCATATTAACAATTCTAATATGTCCCTACGGGTCCTAGGATCCCTAGGGACATATGTCATCATGTAATGGGTCGAAGGAGATCATACATTGACCTAAGACCCCGTTTGACCCATATAAATGGTTTTATTATGTCCTTATTGGTCCTAGGACCCCTAAGGTCATATGTCCTCATTTAATGGGTTGAAGCACATGATAGGTCAACCTATGACCCTCTTTGACCCATTTCAACGATTCTAATATGTCCCTAGTGGTCCTAGGATCCCTAGGCACATATATCATCATTTATTGTGTTGAAGGGGATCATAGCTTGACCTATGACCCCCTTTGACCCATAAGAATGATTCTAATATGTCCCTAGGGGTCCTAGGACCTCTAGGGACATATGTCATCATGTAATTATTTGAACGGGGTCATAGGTCAATGTGTCAGAGGGGGTCATAGGTTGATATATGACCCCCTCTAACCCATATGAATGCTTCTAATATGACCCTATGGGTCCTAAGATCTCTAGGGACATATGTTATCATGTAATTTGTCGAAGGGGGTCATAGGTCAACCTATGACCCCCTTTAACCGATAACAATGAGTCTAATATGTCCCTACGGTTCCTAGGATACCTAGAGACATATTTTGTCATTTAATGGGTTGAAGGTGGTCATAAATAAGAACCATAGGGACATATTAGAATATTCTTATCGGTCAAAGGGGGTCATAGGTTGACTTATGAGCCCTTTTGACCCATATGAATAATTCTAATATGTCCCTACAAGATCTAGGATCCCTAAGAATGTATATCATCATGTAATGGGTCAAAGGGGGTCATAGGTTGACTAATGACCCCCTTTGACCCATATGAATGATTTTATTATGTCACTATGGGTCCTAGGACCCCTAGGGACATGTCATTTAATGGGTTGAAGTGGGTCAAAGGTGAACTATAACCCACTTTGACCCATTTGAATGATTCTAATATGTTCCTAGGGTCCATGGACCCCTAGGGACATATGTCATGATATATTGGGTCGAAGGGGCTCATAGCTTTACCTATGACCCACTTTGACCCATAAGAACAATTGTAATATGTCCCTAGGGGCCCTATGACCCCTATGAAATATGTCGTTATGAACGATTCTGATATATCCCTATGGGTCGTATCACCCATAAGGACATATGTCATCATGTAATGGGTCAAAGGGATGTATGACCCTTTTCGACCGATATAAATGATTCTAATATGTCCTTTCAGGTCTGAGGATCCCTAGTGACATATGTCATCAAGTAATAGATCTAAGGAGCTCATAGGTCAACATGTGACCCCCTTTGAACCATATGAATGATTATAATATGTCCACAAGGGTCCTAGGACCCCCTGAGACATATTTCATAATTCAAAGGGTTGAAGGGGGTCATAGGTCAACCTATGACTCCTTTTGATCGATAAGAATGATTCTAAAATGTCCCTAACATATGTCATCATTTAATGGGTTGAAAGGGGTCATAGGTCAATGTATGACTCTCTCTAACACATTTGAACGATACTAATATGTCCCTAGGGGTCCTAGGACCCCTAGGGACATTTCATTGTGTAACGGGTTGAGGGGGGTCATAGGTCAACCTATGACCCTCTTTGACCCATAATAATGATTCTAATGTCCCTATAGGTCTTAGGACCCCTAGGGACATATGGCATCATGTAATGACTAGAAAGATGTCATAAGTTGAACTATTAAACCCTTTGACCCATATGAACAATTATAATATGTCCCTATGGGTCCTAGGACCCTTAGGGACATATATAATCATGTAATGGGTAAAATGGGGTCATAGGTGAACCTATGACCCCCTTGGACACATAAGAATGATTGTAATATGTCTTTAGGTGCCCTAGGACCCCTAGGGAGATATGTCATCACGTAATGGGTCAAATAGGGTCATAGGTCAACCTATGACCCCCTTTGACCCATAAAAATTATTTTATTATGTCCCTATGGGTCCTAGGACCCCTAGGGACATATGTCATCATGTAATGGGTCAAGGAGGGTCATAGGTCAACCTATTTCCCTTTTTGACCCATAAGAACGATTCTATTATGTCCTTACGAGTCCTAGGACTCGTAGGGACATATGTCATCATTTAATGGGTCAAATGGGGTCCTAGGTCAATCTATGACCTGCTTTGACCTATTTAAATGATTCTAATATGTCTTTAAGGGTCCTCGGTCACCTAGGGACATATGTCATGATATATTGGGCCAAAGGGGGTCATAGCTTGACCTATTACCCCCTTTGACCCATAAAAACAATTCTAATATGTCCCTAGGGGTCCTAGGACCCCTAAGGACATTTGTAGTTATGTAATGGGTCATATGGGGTCATAAGACAACCTATGACACCCTTGCAATTATTAGAACGATTGTAATATGTCTCTAGGGGTCGTAGGACCCCTAAGAACATATGTCCTCATTTAATGGGTCGAAGGGGGTCATAAGTCAACCTATGACCGCCTTTGATCCATTTGAACGATTGTAATATGTCCTTAGGGGTCTTAGGACCCTTGGTGACATATGTCATCATTTATTGGGATGAAGACGGTCATAGCTTGACCTATGACCCCATTTGACCCATGAGAACAATTTTCATATGTCGTTAGGGGTCTTAGGACACCTAGGGACATATGTCATCATGTAATGGTTCGAAGGGGGTCATAGGTCAAGCTATGACCCTTTTTGACCGATAAGAACGATTCTAATATGTCCCTAGGGTTCCTAAGACCCCTAGGGACATATGTTATTAGTTAATGGGTCGAACGTAGTCATAGGTCAACCTATGACCCCATTTGACCTATATAAATTATTCTAATATGTCCCTACGAGACCTAGATCCCTAGGGACATATGTCGTCATGTAATGGGTCAAAGGGTGTCATAGGTTGACCTATGACCGCCTTTGACCCATATGAATAATTTTATTATGTCACTATGGGTCCTAGGACCCCTAGGGACATATGTCATTTAATGGGTCAAAGGAGGTTATAGGTCAACCAACGACCCACTTTAACTTATTTGAATGATTCTAATATGTCCCTAGGGGTCCTTGGACCCCAAGGGACATATGTCATCATCATTTTGGTCGAAGGGGGTCATAGCTTTACCTATGACTCACTTTGACCCATAAGAACGATTGTAATATGTCCATAGGGGCCCTAGGACCCCTATGGACATATGTCATTATGTAATGCGTCGAAGGGTGTCATAGATCAACCTATGACCCCCTTTAACTTATAAGAAATTTTCTAATATGTCCCTAGGGGTCCTAGAACCCTTATGGACATATGTCATCTTTTAATGCGTCGAAGGGGATCATAGGTCAACCTATGAACCCTTTTGAACCATATGAACAATTCTAATATGTCCCTACAGGTCCAAAGACTCTAAGAAATTATGTCATCATTTAATGGGTCGAAGGGGGTCATAGGTCAACATATGACCCCCTTTGACACATTTGAAAGATAGTAATATGTCCCTAGGAGTTCTAGGATCCCTAGGGACATATGTCATCATGTAATGGGTCGAGGGGGGTCATAGGTCAACCTATGACCCCCTTTGATTCATAAAAATGATTCTAGTATGTTGCTATGGGTCTTAGGACCCCTAGGGACATATGTCGTCATGTAATGGGTCGAAAGAGGTCACAGGTTGAACTATGAACCCCTTGGACACATATTAATAATTCTAATATGTCCTTATGGGTCTTAGGACCCCTAAAGACATATGTCATCATGTAATGGGTTAAATGGGGTCATAGGTCAATCTATGACCCCTTTGGATCCATAAGAATGATTGTAATATGTCTCTAGTTGTCCTACGACCCCTAGGAAGATATGTTATCATGTAATGGGTCAAATGGGGTCATAGGTTGACCTATGACCCCCTTTGACCCATAAAAATAATTTTAATATCTCTCTATCAGTCCTAGGACCCTTAGGGACATATGTCATCATGTAATAGCTTGAGGGGGGTCATAGGTTAACCTATTACCCCCTTTGACCCATAAGAAAAATTCTATTATGTCCCTACAAGTCTTAGGACCCCTAGGGACATATGTCATCATTTAATACGTCAAAGTTAGTCATACATCACCCTATGACCCACTTTGACCCATTTGATCAATTCTAATATGTCCCTAAGAGTGTTAGGACCCCTAGGAACATATCACATGATTTATTAGGTCAAAGGAGGTGATAGCTTGACCTATGCCCCGTTTTGACCCATAAGCATGATTCTAATATGTCCCTAGGGGTCTTAGGACCCCTAGGGACATATGTCATCATGTAATAGTTTGAAAAAGGTCATAGGTTGACCTATGACCCCATTTGACCCATTACAATTATACTAATATGTCTCTAGGGGTCTTAGGACCTCTGGGGACATTTGTAGATATGTAATGGGTCAAATGAGGTCATAGGTCAACCTATGACCCTGTTGGACCCATTAGAACGATTATAATATATCTCTAGGGGTCGTAGGACCCCTAGGGACATATGTCCTCATTTAATGGGTCAAATGAGGTCATAGGTTGACCTATGACCCCCTTCAAACTATTACATGATGACATATGTCCCTAGGGGTCTTAGGACCCTTAGGGACATATGTCATCATTTATTGGGTTGAAGGAGGTCATAGCTTGACCTATGACTGCATTTGACCCATGAGAAGGGTTTTAATATGTCTCTAAGACTCCTAGAACACCTAGAGACATATGTTATCATGTAAGAGTTTTAAAGGGGTCATAGGTCGAGCTATGACCCCTTTTGACGGATAAGAATGATTTTAATATGTCTCTAAAATTTCTAAGACCCCTAAGGACATATGTCATCTATTAATGGGTCGAAGGTCGTAATAGGTCAACCTATAACCCCTTATGACCCATATGAATTATTTGAATATGTCCATATGGACCTAGGATCCATATGGGTCGAAGGTCGTAATAGGTCAACCTATAACCCCTTTTGACCCATATGAATGATTTGAATATGTCCATATGGACCTAGGATCCTTAGGGACATATGTCATCATGTAATAGGTCAAAGGGGGTCATAGGTTGATCTATGATCCCCTTTAATCCATATGAATGATTTTTTTATGTCACTATGGGTCTTAAGACTTCTAGAGACATATGTCATTTAATGGGTCAAAGGGGGTCATAGGTCAACCTATGACCCATTCTGACCCATTTGAATGATTCTAATATGTCCTTAGGAGTTCTTGGACCCCTAGGGACATATGTCATCATATATTGGCTCTAAGGGGGTCATAGCTTTTTGTATGACTCGCTTTCACCCATAAGGACGATTATAATATGTCCCTAGGGGCCCTAGGACCCCTATGGACATATGTCATTATGTAATGGGTTAAAGGGGGTCATAGATCAACCAATGACCCCCTTTGACCTATAAGAACAATTCTAATATGTCTCTAAGGGACTTAGGACTTCTAGTGACATATGTCATCTTTTAATGTGTCGAAAGGGGTTATTGGTTAACCAATGAACCCTTTTGACCCATATGAATGATTCTAATATGTCTTTATAGACTCTATGACCCTTAGGAACATACGTCATCATGTAATTGGTCGAAGGGGGTTATAGCTTCACTAATGACCCCTTTTGACCCATATGAATTATTCTAATATGTCCCTATGGGTCCGAAGACCTCTAGTAACATATTTTGTCATGTAATGGGTCGAACGGGATCATAGGTCAACATGTGACCCCCTTTTAACCATATGAATGATTCTGATATGTCCCCTTAGGTCCTAGGACCCCTGGAGACATATTTCATCATTCAATGGGTTGAAGGGGGTCATAGGTCAAATTATGACCCCCTTTGACCGATAAGAATGATTCTAATATGTCCCTAGGGGTCCTAGGACCCCTTGGGACATATGTCATCATTTAATGGGTCGAAGGTGTCGTAGGTCAATGTATGACCCTCTCTAAAATATTTAAATAATACTAATATGTCCCTAGGGGTCCTAGGATCCCTAAGGACATATGTCATCATGTAATGGGTCGAGGCTAGTCATAGGTCAACCTATTACCCCCTTTGACCCAGAAGAATGATTCTAAAATGTCCTTATGGGTCTTAAGATCCCTAAGGACATGTCATCATATAATAGTTCGAAGGGGGTCACAGGTTGAACTATGAACCCCTTTGACCCATATGAACAATTCTAATATGTCCCTATGGGTTCTAGGACCCCTAAGGTCATATGCTGTAATGTAATGGGTCAAATGGACCTATGACTCCCTTAGACCCCATAAGAACGATTTTAATATGTCTCTAAGTTTTTTAAGACCCCCAGGGAGATATGTCATTATGTAATAGTTCAAATGAGATCATAGGTCAACCTATGACCCTCTTTGACCCATAAAAATAATTTTATTATGTCCTTAGGGGTCCTAGGACCCATAGGCACATATGTCATCATTTAATGGGTCAAGGGGGGTCATAGGTCAAACTATTAACTCCCTTGACCCATAAGGATGATTCTATTATGTCCCTACGGGTCCTATGACTCCTAAGGACATATTTCATCATTTAATGGGTCGAAGGGGGTCATAGGTCGCTTTGACCTATTTTAATGATTCTAATATGTCCCTAAGTGTCCTAAGACCCCTAGGGACATATGTCATGATTTATTGGGACAAAGGGGGTCATAGCTTGACCTATGACCTACTTTGACCCATAAGAACAATTTTAATATGTCCCTAGGGGTTTTCTCTCCCCTAGGGACATATGTCATGATGTAATATTTTGAAGGGGGTCATAGGTCAACCTATGACCCCATTTGACCCATTAAAACAATACTAATATGTCCCTAATGGTCCTAAGACCCCTAGGGACATTTTTAATTATGTAATGGGTCAAATGGGGTCATAGGTCAACTTATTACTCCCTTGGATGTATTAGAACAATTGTAATATGTCTCTAGGGGTCGTAGGACCCTTAGGGACATATGTCCTCATTAAATGAGTCAAAGAGGGTCATAAGTCAATCTATGACCGCCTTTGATTCATTTGGACGATTGTAATATGTCCTTAGGGGTCCTAAGATCCTTGGGGACATATGTCATCATTTATTGGATCGAAGGGGGTCATAGATGTACCTATGACCCCATTTGACTCATGAGAGTGATTCTAATATGTCCGTAAGAGTTGTAGGACACCTGGAGACATATGTCGTCATGTAATAGTTTGAAGGGGGTCATAGGTCAAGCTATGAACCCCTTTGACTGATAAGAATGATTCTAATATGTCCCTAGGGTTCCTAGGACCGCTAAAGACATATGTCATTAGTTAATGGGTTGAAAGTGGTCATAGGTCAACCTATGACCCCATTTGACCAATATGAATAATTCTAATATGTCCCTACGAGACTTAGGATCCTTAGAGACATATGTCATCATTTAATGGGTCAAAGGGGGTCATAGGTTGAATTATGACTCCCTTTGACCCATATGAATGATTTAATTATGTTAATATGTACCCTAGGACCCCTAGAGACATAAGTCATTTTGTAGGTCAAAGGGGGTCATAGGTAAACCTATGATCCACTTTCACCCATTTGAATGATTTTGATATGTCCCTAGGGCTCTTTTGACCCCAAGGGACATATGTCATCATATATTTTGTCGAAAGGGGTCATAGCTTTACCTTTGACTTGCTTTGACCCATAAGAACGATTATAATATGTCCCTAGGGGCCCTATGACCCCTACGAACATATGTCGTTATGAAATGGGTCAAAGAGGGTCATAGGTCAACCTATGACCCCCTTTGACCTATAAGAACAATTCTAATATGTCCCTAGGGTTCCTAGGACCCCTAAGGACATATGTCATCTTTTAATGCATCTAAAGGGGTCAGAGGTCAACCTATGAACCCCTTTGACCTATGTGAACGATTCTAGTATGTCCCTATGAGTCCTACGACCCTTAGGAACATATGACATCATGTAATGGGTCGAAGGGGGCTTATGACCCTTTTTGACCCATATAAACGATTCTAATATGTCCCTATGGGTCCGAGGACCCCCAGTGACATATGTCATCATATAATGGGTTGAAGGAGGTCATAGGTCAACATATGACTCCTTTTGAACCATTTGAATGATTCTAATATGGCCCCAGGGCTCCTAAGACTTCTCGAGATGTATTTCATCATTCAATAGCTTAAAGAGTCTCATAGGTCAACCTATGACCCCCTTTAACCGATAAGAACAATTCTAATATGTCCCTAAGGGTCCTAGGAAGCTTAGGGACATATGTCATCATTAAATGGGTCGAAGGGGTTCATAGGTCAATGTATGACCCCCTCTAACACATTTGAATGATACTTATATGTCCCTAGGGGTCTTAGTAATCCTAGGGACATATGTCATCATGTAATGGGTCGAGAGGGGTCATAGGTTCGACCCATAAGAATGAATCGAATATGTCCCTATGGGTCTTAGGATTCCTAAGGACATGTGTCATCATGTAATAGTTTGAAAGGGGTCATAGGTCAATATATGACCCCATTTGACCCATTATAACAATAGTAATATGTCCCTAGGGGTCCTAGGACCCCTAAGGACATTTGTAGTTATGTAATGGGTCATATGGGGTCATAAGACAACCTATGATACCCTTGCACCTATTAGAACGATTGTAATATGTCTCTAGGGGTCGTAGGACCCCTAAGAACATATGTCGTCATTTAATGGGTCGAAGGGGGTCATAAGTCAACCTATGACCGCCTTTGATCCATTTGAATGATTGTAATATGTCCTTAGGGGTCTTAGGACCCTTGGTGACATATGTCATCATTTATTGGGATGAAGACGGTCATAGCTTGACCTATGACCCCATTTGACCCATGAGAACAATTTTAATATGTCGTTAGGGGTCTTAGGACACCTAGGGACATATGTCATCATGTAATGGTTCGAAGGGTGTCATAGGTCAAGCTATGACCCTTTTTGACCGATAAGAACGATTCTAGTATGTCCCTAGGGTTCCTAGGACCCCTAGGGACATATGTTATTAGTTAATGGGTCGAACGTGGTCATAGGTCAACCTATGACCCCCTTTGACCTATATAAATTATTCTAATATGTCCCTACGAGACCTAGATCCCTAGGGACATATGTCGTCATGTAATGGGTCAAAGGGTGTCATAGGTTGACCTATGACCACCTTTGACCCATATGAATAATTTTATTATGTCACTATGGGTCCTAGGACCCCTAGGGACATATGACATTTAATGGGTTGAAGGAGGTTATAGGTCAACCAATGACCCACTTTAACCTATTTGAATGATTCTAATATGTCGCTAGAGGTCCTTGGACCCCAAGGGACATATGTCATCATCATTTTGGTCGAAGGGGGTCATAGCTTTACCTATGACTCACTTTGACCCATAAGAACGATTGTAATATGTCCATAGGGGCCCTAGGACCCCTATGGACATATGTCATTATGTAATGCATCGAAGGGTGTCATAGATCAACCTATGACCCCCTTTAACTTATAAGAACAATTCTAATATGTCCCTAGGGGTCCTAGAACCCTTATGGACATATGTCATCTTTTAATGCGTCGAAGGGGATCATAGGTCAACCTATGAACCCTTTTGAACCATATGAACAATTATAATATGTCCCTATAGGTCCAAAGACTCTAGGAAATTATGTCATCATTTAATGGGTCAAAGGGGGTCATAGGTCAACATATGACCTCCTTTGACACATTTGAAAGATAGTAATATGTCCCTAGGAGTTCTAGGATCCCTAGGGACATATGTCATCATGTAATGGGTTGAGGGGGGTCATAGGTCAACCTATGACCCCCTTTGATTCATAAGAATGATTCTAATATGTTGCTATGGGTCTTAGGACCCCTAGGGACATATGTCATCATGTAATGGATCGAAAGAGGTCACAGGTTGAACTATGAACCCCTTGGACACATATTAATAATTCTAATATGTCCCTATGGGTCTTAGGACCCCTAAAGACATATGTCATCATGTAATGGGTTAAATGGGGTCATAGGTCAATCTATGACCCCTTTGGATCCATAAGAATGATTGTAATATGTCTCTAGGTGTCCTACGACCCCTAGGAAGATATGTTATTATGTAATGGGTCAAATGGGGTCATAGGTTGACCTATGACCCCCTTTGACCCATAAAAATAATTTTAATATCTCTCTATCAGTCCTAGGACCCTTAGGGACATATGTCATCATGTAATAGCTTGAGGGGGGTCATAGGTTAACCTATTACCCCCATTGACTCATAAGAAAAATTCTATTATGTCCCTACAAGTCTTAGGACCCGTAAGGACATATGTCATCATTTAATATGTCAAAGTTAGTCATACATCACCCTATGACCCACTTTGACCCATTTGATCAATTCTAATATGTCCCTAAGAGTGTTAGGACCTCTAGGAACATATCACATGATTTATTAGGTCAAAGGAGGTGATAGCTTGACCTATGCCCCGTTTTGACCCATAAGCATGATTCTAATATGTCCCTAGGGGTCTTAGGACCCCTAGGGACATATGTCATCATGTAATAGTTTGAAGAAGGTCATAGGTTGACCTATGACCCCATTTGACCCATTACAATTATACTAATATGTCTCTAGAGGTCTTAGGAACTCTAGGGACATTTGTAGTTATGTAATGGGTCAAATGGGGTCATAGGTCAACCTATGACCCTGTTGGACCCATTAGAACGATTATAATATATCTCTAGGGGTCGTAGGACCCCTAGGGACATATGTCCTCATTTAATGGGTCAAATGAAGTCATAAGTTGACCTATGACCCCCTTCAAAGTATTACATGATGACATATGTCCCTAGGGGTCTTAGGACCCTTAGGGACATATGTCATCATTTATTGGGTTGAAGGAGGTCATAGCTTGACCTATGACTGCATTTGACCCATGAGAAGGGTTTTAATATGTCTCTAAGACTCCTAGAACACCTAGAGACATATGTTATCATGTAAGAGTTTGAAAGGGGTCATAGGTCGAGCTATGACCCCTTTTGACGAATAAGAATGATTTTAATATGTCTCTAAAATTTCTAAGACCCCTATGGACATATGTCATCTATTAATGGATCGAAGGTCGTAATAGGTCAACCTATAACCCCTTTTGACCCATATGAATGATTTGAATATGTCTATATGGGACCTAAGATCCTTAGGGACATATGTCATCATGTAATAGGTCAAAGGGGGTCATAGGTTGATCTATGATCCCCTTTAATCCATATGAATGATTTTTTTATGTCACTATGGGTCTTAAGACTTCTAGAGACATATGTCATTTAATGGGTCAAAGGGGGTCATAGGTCAACCTATGACCCATTCTGACCCATTTGAATGATTCTAATATGTTCCTAGGAGTTCTTGGACCCCTAGGGACATATGTCATCATATATTGGCTCTAAGGGGGTCATAGCTTTATGTATGACTCGCTTTGACCCATAAGGACAATTATAATATGTCCCTAGGGGCCCTAGGACCCCTATGGACATATGTCATTATGTAATGGGTTAAAGGGGGTCATAGATCAACCAATGACCCCCTTTGACCTATAAGAACAATTCTAATATGTCTCTAAGGGACCTAGGACTTCTAGTGACATATGTCATCTTTTAATGTGTCGAAAGGGGTCATTGGTTAACCAATGAACCCTTTTGACCCATATGAATGATTCTAATATGTCTTTATGGACTCTATGACCCTTAGGAACATACGTCATCATGTAATCGGTCGAAGGGGGTTATAGCTTCACTAATGACCCCTTTTCACCCATATGAATTATTCTAATATGTCCCTATGGGTCCGAAGACCTCTAGTAACATATTTTGTCATGTAATGGGTCGAACGGGATCATAGGTCAACATGTGACCCCCTTTTAACCATATGAACGATTCTGATATGTCCCCTTAGGTCCTAGGACCCCTGGAGACATATTTCATCATTCAATGGGTTGAAGGGGGTCATAGGTCAAATTATGACCCCCTTTGACCGATAAGAATGATTCTAATATGTCCCCAGGGGTCCTAGGACCCCATGGGACACATGTCATCATTTAATGGGTCGAAGGTGTCGTAGGTCAATGTATGACCCTCTCTAAAATATTTAAATAATACTAATATGTCCCTAGGGGTCCTAGGATCCCTAAGGACATATGTCATCATGTAATGGGTCGAGGCTAGTCATAGGTCAACCTATTACCCCCTTTGACCCATAAGAATGATTCTAAAATGTCCTTATGGGTCTTAAGATCCCTAAGGACATGTCATCATATAATGGTTCGAAGGGGGTCACAGGTTGAACTATGAACCCCTTTAACCCATATGAACAATTCTAATATGTCCCTATGGGTTCTAGGACCCCTAAGGTCATATGCTGTAATGTAATGTGTCAAATGGACCTATGACTCCCTTGGACACCATAAGAACGATTTTAATATGTCTCTAAATTTTTTAAGACCTCCAGGGAGATATGTCATTATGTAATAGTTCAAATGAGATCATAGGTCAACCTATGAACCTCTTTGACCCATAAAAATAATTTTATTATGTCCTTAGGGGTCCTAGGACCCATAGGCACATATGTCATCATTTAATGGGTCAAGGGGGGTCATAGGTCAAACTATTAACTCCCTTGACCCATAAGGATGATTCTATTATGTCCCTACGGGTCCTATGACTCCTAAGGACATATTTCGTCATTTAATGGGTTGAAGGGGGTCATAGGTCACTTTGACCTATTTTAATGATTCTAATATGTCCCTAAGTGTCCTAAGACCCCTAGGGACATATGTCATGATTTATTGGGACAAAGGGGGTCATAGCTTGACCTATGACCTACTTTGACCCATAAGAACAATTTTAATATGTCCCTAAGGGTTTTCTCTCCCCTAGGGACATATGTCATGATGTAATATTTTGAAGGGGGTCATAGGTTAACCTATGACCCCATTTGACCCATTAAAACAATACTAATATGTCCCTAATGGTCCTAAGACCCATAGGGACATTTGTAGTTATGTAATGGGTCAAATGGGGTCATAGGTCAACTTATGACCCCCTTGGATGTATTAGAACAATTTTAATATGTCTCTAGGGGTAGTAGGACCCTTAGGGACATATGTCCTCATTAAATGAGTCAAAGAGGGTCATAAGTCAATCTATGACCGCCTTTGATTCATTTGGACGATTGTAATATGTCCTTAGGGGTCCTAAGATCCTTGGGGACATATGTCATCATTAATTTGATCGAAAGGGGTCATAGATGTACCTATGACCCCATTTGACTCATGAGAGTGATTCTAATATGTCCGTAAGAGTTGTAGGACACCTGGAGACATATGTCGTCATGTAATAGTTTGAAGGGGGTCATAGGTCAAGCTATGAACCCCTTTGACTGATAAGAATGATTCTAATATGTCCCTAGGGTTCCGAGGACCGCTAAAGACATATGTCATTAGTTAATGGGTTGAAAGTGGTCATAGGTCAACCTATGACCCCATTTGACCAATATGAATAATTCTAATATGTCCCTACGAGACTTAGGATCCTTAGAGACATATGTCATCATTTAATGGGTCAAAGGGGGTCCTAGGTTGAACTATGACTCCCTTTGACCCATATGAATGATTTAATTATGTTAATATGTACCCTAGGACCCCTAGAGACATAAGTCATTTTGTAGGTCAAAGGGGGTCATAGGTAAACCTATGATCCACTTTCACCCATTTGAATGATTTTGATATGTCCCTAGGGCTCTTTTGACCCCAAGGGACATATGTCATCATATATTTTGTCGAAAGGGGTCATAGCTTTACCTTTGACTTGCTTTGACCCATAAGAACGATTGTAATATGTCCCTAGGGGCCCTATGACCCCTACGGACATATGTCGTTATGAAATGGGTCAAAGAGGGTCATAGGTCAACCTATGACGCCCTTTGACCTATAAGAACAATTCTAATATGTCCCTAGGGTTCCTAGGACCCGTAAGGACATATGTCATCTTTTAATGCATCTAAAGGGGTCAGAGGTCAACCTATGAACCCCTTTGACCTATGTGAACGATTCTAGTATGTCCCTATGAGTCCTACGATCCTTAGGAACATATGACATCATGTAATGGGTCGAAGGGGGCTTATGACCCTTTTTGACCCATATAAACGATTCTAATATGTCCCTATGGGTCCAAGGACCCCCAGTGACATATGTCATCATATAATGGGTTGAAGGAGGTCATAGGTCAACATATGACTCCTTTTGAACCATTTGAATGATTCTAATATGGCCTCAGGGCTCCTAAGACTTCTCGAGATGTATTTCATCATTCAATAGCTTAAAGAGTCTCATAGGTCAACCTATGACCCCCTTTAACCGATAAGAACGATTCTAATATGTCCTTAAGGGTCCTAGGAAGCTTAGGGACATATGTCATCATTAAATGGGTCGAAGGGGTTCATAGGTCAATGTATGACCCCCTCTAACACATTTGAACGATACTTATATGTCCCTAGGGGTCTTAGTAATCCTAGGGACATATGTCATCATGTAATGGGTCGAGAGGGGTCATAGGTTCGACCCATAAGAATGAATCGAATATGTCCCTATGGGTCTTAGGATTTCTAAGGACATATGTCATCATGTAATAGGTTGAAAGGGGTCATAGGTTGAACTATGAACCCATTTGACCCATATGAACAATTCTAATATGTCCCTATGGGTCCTGGGTTCCCTAGGGACATATGTCATCATGTAATGGGTCGAAGGGGGACATAAGTTGAACTATGAACCTCTTTGACCCATATGAACAATTCTAATATGTCTCTATGGGTCTTAGGACCTCTAAGGACATCTATCATAATGTAATGGGTCAAATGGGGTCATAGGTCAACCTATGACTACGTTGGACCCATAAGAACAATTATAATGTGTCTCTAGGTGTCCTAGGACCCCTAAGGAGATATGTAATCATGTAATGGGTCAAATTGGATCATAGGTGAAGCTATGACCCCCTTTGACCCATAAGAATGATTTTAATATGTCCCTATGGGTAATAGGACCTGTAGGGACATATGTCATTATGTAATGGGTTGAGGGGCATTATAGGTCAACCTATGACCCCTTTTGACCTATTTGAACAATTTTAATATGTCCTTAGGGGTTCCATATGTCATGATTTATTGAGTCAAAGAGAGTCATAGCTTGACCTATGACCCCCTTGGACCAATAAGAATGATTATAATATGTCCTTAGGGGTCATAGGACCCTTAAGCACATATGTCATCATGGAATAGTGTAAAGGGAGTCATTGGTCAATCTATGACCCTATTTGACCCATTAAAATAATAATAATATGTCCCTAAGGGTCCTAGGACCCCTAGGGACATTTGTAATTATGTAATGGGTCAAATAGGGTCATAGGTCAACCTATTATCCCCTTAGACCCATAAGAACAATTGTAATATGTCACTAGGGGTCGTAAGATCCGTAAAGACATATGTCCTCATTTAATGGGTTGAAAGGGGTCATAAGTCAACCTATGACTACTTTTGACTCATTTGAATGAATGTAATATGTCCCTTGGGGTCCTAGGACCCTTGGGGACATATGTCATTATTTATTGGGTCGAAGGAGGTCATAGGTTGACCTATAACCCCATTTGACCCATGAGAACAATTCTAATATGTCCCTAGGGGTCCTAGGACACCTAGGGACATATGTCATCATGTAATTGTTTGAAGGGAGTCATAAGTCAAGCTGTGACCCCCTTTGACTGATAAGAAGGATTCTAATATGTCCCTAGGGTTCCTAGGACCCCTTGGGATATCTGTCATCATTTAATGGGTCGAAGGTGGTCATACCTCAATCTATGATCCTCTTTGACTCATATGAATGATTCTAATATGTCCCTACGGGACTTAGGATCTCTAGAGACATATGTCATCATGTAATGGGTCAAAGGGGGTCAGAGGTTGACCTGTGACCCCCTTTGATCCATATGAATGATTTTATTATGTCATTATGGGTCCTAGGACCCTTAGGGACATATGTCATTTAATGGGTCAAAGGGGGTCATAGGTCAACCTATGACCCACTTTGACCCATTTGAATGATTCTGATATGGCCCTAGGGGTCTTTGGACCCCTAGGGACATATGTCATCATATATTGGGTTGAAGGGGGTCATAGCTTTACTTATGACCCACTTTGACCCATAAGAACAATTGTAATATGTCCTTAGGGGCCCTAAGACCCCTACAAACATATCTCGTTATGTAATGGGTCGAAGGGGGTCATAGGTCAACCTATGACCCCCTTTGACCTATAATAAAAATTCTAATATGTCCCTAGGGACATATGTCATCTTTTAATGCATCGAAGGGGGTCATAGGTAAACCTATGAACTTGTTTGACCCATATGAATGATTCTAATATGTCCCTACGGGTCCTACGACCCCTAGGGACATATGTCATCAAGTAATGGGTCGAAGGGGGTCATAGGTTCACCTATGACCTTTTTTGACCCATATGAATGATTCTAATATGTCCCTACAGGTTTGACGACCCCTACTGACATATGTCATCATGTAATGGGTTGAAGGGGGTCATAGGTCAATATATGACCCCTTTTGAACCATATGAATGATTCTAATATGTCGCCAGGGGTCCTAGGACCCTTCAAGACAGATTTCATCACTCAATGGGTTGAAGGGGGTCATAGTTCAACCTATGACCCCCTTTGTCCGATAAGAATGATTATAATATGTCCCTAGGGGTATTAGGACCCGTAGGGACATATGTCATCATTTAGTGGGTCAAAGGGGGTCATAGGTCAACATATGACCCCCTCTAACACATTTGAATGATACTAATATGTCTCTAGGGGTCATAGGACCCCTAGGGATATATGTCATCATGTAATGAGTTGAGGTGTGTCATAGGTCAACCTATGACCCCCTTTGACCCATACGAATGATTCTAATATGTCCCTATTTGTAGTGCCTACCCTCGTTCACATGTTTTCTGGACATTGTTGTTGTTATTATTAGACTATGATAGACTAGTTTTATGTTGATGGATTAGTGGTATTGTTTTGAGACTATCAGACATTATGTTATGGATTCAGTGATTACATGATGACATCATTTAGATTTTACATTTCATGTATGCATGATGATCATTACATTGCTTTCAGTTATTGTTGATGATTGGTCAGATGGTTTATTATTTCATGTGTTTTATAATGGATACTTACCCCATACTTGCATGTGTATGGTGTGCGTGCTTTTTTATTGTATGGCATTTCTGATATGGTAAAGGAAGGGAGTCATAGTCACCTGCTTAGTCGGGATCTACATGATGCACCACTTCCTGCCATTGTTTGTTTAGCTTATTATTATATATATATTGTATGTACATGCACAATTTTTTTGCAGGTTGCAGGTATCGGGTATCGACTTCCCTGAATTTGCCAAGATGAACGCACCCTATTATACTATCTCAATGATAAGAGAAGGGAGATAAATTCTCAAGTCCAAATCTCAAACCCTTAAACCAATTGTCCTAGTAAGGTAGGATAAGTATTTGGATATTTTACCCACCGAATGTGTCAGATGACATAATTCGTTATTTTTAACCCTTTAGACTAATTTTGTGTGAATTGCTTTATGATGAGTTTTCATATTTTATCTTGGAGGTCTATGGTGAATTTTCTATTAATTAAGTCTTAATAAATAGATTTAATTAATAAATTAACTATTTGAGAAAAATAATATAAAATATCATGGGTTTTGATATTTTGATTATAATTAATTAAATGAGAATTAATTGAGGAAAAAGGAATTAAATAAAAGAAAATTAGAAATTAAAATTAATAATAAAATAATAATAAAGTAATAAATAAACAATAATAATAAAAGTTATAAAAATTAAAATGAAAGTTATAAATATTTAAATAGAAATTATATAAACAGTAAATTGGAGTTATAAGCTTGCATGGGAATTAATGCACCTTTTCATTTCTTATATGTCAACAACATGGGGGTTAGTGCATCAATTAAGCACATGGTGTCTACAACCCTATGGCTCATCTAGAAGGTTGGAAAAGATCCATGCTTACTTGGTGACACCTTCTAGCTATTTCTAGAAGCATTCTAGATGTTTCCTGAGAGCTCTTTATATTCAGGCATTCTTAGAAGCTTAGACATAGCGTTGGAGAGCAATTGGAGCATTGGAGAACTCGAGAACCCTGAAGAAGGGAGGAGCTTGCTCTGCGAGTTTTCTGAGGAAGAGCGAATTAGTATTAGAATCTAGGTAGATTCTTGTGATTTTACTTATGCTATTTCCGCATCTTGTATTCCCTGTCTTCTTCGTGTCTTCCATATGTCTTCTGAGGATTTTTATATTTTAATGGTATGCATTCTCAATATGGGTAGTTAAATTTATTTGAGAATTCTATATGCATAGATCTGAAAAGAACACGGGGCTAGGGTTTAGATTCATAGTCAAACCCATTAGATTAACTAATGGAAAAAGTTTGATATCAAGGATTATAGGAAAATTCTGAGAATTGGAATTTATATTTTGTGTATATAAATGTTTATATTTTTAAATCTGCATACATATATATATATGTGTGTGTGTGTGTCTATATGCTGTGATATTTGATTAAACTCTGTATGTATACACACACACACACACACACACACACACACACACACACACACACACACACACACACACACACACACACACACACACACATATATACATATATATACTTATATATATATATATACATACATGTATATATACATACATATGTATATATACATATATATTTAATTAAAAGTTGAATGACATATATTTCGCAGGGAGCGAATGTTTTAAAAAGTCACATCGCGATTCATCTCTGAGAAAAGCGTTTTAAAAATGTTATTGAAAAACAATATTAAACATGTCTTTGGGCGAGTATATGACCCGTACCCTGTACGTTGGGCAGTAACATCATACTTGCGATCGCAGGTACTGCGACTACTGTCGTAGGCCTGTGACGGCAGGCATGGTGGCCACATGACTTTTATAGCGGGCGGTGACTATTATTAAACAGTAGTATGTGATTAAAGTTTTAATATGACATCAATCGAAATTTTGTAATTAGATTTTATGTTTTGTTTTTTATATAAAATGCAACAATTATATATTTATATATATATACGTATATATGTAAGTATGTAAATATGTTAAGTAATAAATTTAAATTATTATTATTTGATAAAGATATATATATTAAAGGTTCATCTTTTATAACGATGAGTTATTTTATAATATTATAATTTAATTATAAGATTTAATTAATTATTCTAAATTATTAAAGAAAGAATATGCAATTTAATTAATAATTTGGTGGGGGACATTTTCAAACAAAGATTATAATTGAAAGATGGATTTTAAGGGAAACTTTTATTCATCTAAAATAATACATGTATAAAATGTTCTTCCATTTATTCTCTAAACTTGGAAACATAAACTAAGACATCTACATTTAAATTCAAGTTTGTAAATTTAGCAAAACCAAAACATGTGTTTGCATTAGGTATTATTTATACTATTGTTTTGAGTTTTGGGTTGACTAGTGTTGACCAGTATAGGACGTTTACCAGAGGCTTGGGGGTTATGTGATTGTGATGTCATGATGATGTTTTAATCTTGATCTTTATAAATCCAACCATGGTTATGTGATGGAATGCTCTATGTATTGGTTGTAATTACTTATTGTTATAGTTGAGATTCTTATGTATGAGACACTTGACTTAACCATTTTTGGTCATCGATCAATTATCCTTGGTTATTTTCTAGTCGCCATGATGAGACTGAACTATGGATTTATTCTTGATGATGTCATGTTGTGACATGTTTTGAATCAACCATTTTGGAGTCTTCGATCAGTATGATTGAGATATATTTTGGTTATTGAGAACCATTAGATACTTTTGATTATCAGTGAAACTTCAGTTGCCAATGGAGAGTTGTTGTGTTCATGATTTTCTATGGATATTTGCTCATGGAGATTTGATGCTTTTATGCATATTTGATGATTTCATTATGGATTATCTTTTGTGATTTTGAGATTTATGATTCTATGAGCTTAGGGTAGGATATTTGCATGTAGTGTCGAGAAGTGGCTTGCAATGGGGCCCGGGGCCCTAAGAGGCTGCCAGGCTAACTCATTATAATTTGGATTAATAAGTGATAACATTCACACCTAATACTAACTGAATAAACCTAAAAAGATAAGTGTTTTGGTTCTCGCCCATGCCTTGAGTGCTTGTATAGACTAGGATGGGAGTAGAGAGAATGCATGGTTGCGACCGTGCATTCCATAGTATGCCTCATCAATATGAGAGGATACTAGTGGCTGCATGAGATCAATATGGACCCATGGAGTTTAGCTAACTGCTAGGGTAACTTGTACGTGATAAATGCGATGACACTTTTCCACTTGTATAGTAGGTTCCTACATGTCATTGTGTGCCTCTGGGATTAGATGTCAATTTTTGTGCTTGGAACCTTTGAGTTAGTATACTTCTAAGATTCCTAGACTTGTAAAGATTTATGCTATGTGTTTTTGATAGCCTGTTTGGGACTTGAGATTATCTCTTTAGTATGGCAGGAATAGACCACTTAGGTACCACATAGTCGAGTGGTAGTGTATTTTCCACTCTTATCAATTGAGATTCATTGAGACATCGTGGCTGATGCGTCCTTCATGATATTGGATATGTATCCTTTCATTGATGATTAGCATATGTTAGATGATGTTATCTTATGCTTTTATTTGCATGTTAGATTACTTTCTGCATATGATATAGTATATGTTAGGAGTGACATTCCTACTATGTTAATACCGATGATCTTTTCGATGATTTAGAATGTTATGCAAGGAGGGATGGCTAGGGCCCACGATGGTCTAAGGATGCTATTAATGGTTGGGAGGAACCGTGCACTTAGTTTGTTATGTTTGATCTTTATGATGGATGTATATATGATGATGTATCATGGATTAGAATAGGATGATATACCTTATTCCACATATGTATATTCTTTTGACCTTTTCATACCCTGTGACATGTACAGTGGATTATTGAGCATTTGAAATGTAATGTATAAACATTGGACTTATCATTATTATTTCATGTGGATGTTTTACTAGATGGATTCATTATTGTTAGTTGACTTGGATGTAATTCAACATTAAGGGATCTTAAAGAATGTAATTAGTTGTGTATGTTATGTTTACTTTTAGACGGACATTGCTATTGCTTCTATTATGGTGCATGAGTTATATGTGGTATTTACTTTCATCTTTAAAAAAAAATGCTACCAAACTTAGTGAAATTCTAGGTTAATTCTTTGGATCCCTTGGCGGGGCATTACACTATGGCTCCTAGGACCCCTAGGGACATATGTTATCATGTAATAGGTGGAAGGGGGTCATAGGTTGAACTATGAACCCCTTTGACTCATATGAACAATTTTAATATGTCCCTATGGGTCCTAGGACCCGTAGAGACATATGTCATCATGTAATAGGTTAAATGGTGTCATAGGTCAACCTATCACCCCCTTGGACCCATAAGAATGATTGTAATATGTTTCTAGGTGTCCTAGGACCCCTAGGGAGATATGTCATCATGTAATGGGTGAAATGGGGTCATAGGTCAACCTATGACACCCTTTGACCCATAAGAATGATTTTATTATGTCCCTATGGGTCCTAGGACTCCTAGGGACATATGTCATCATGTAATGGGTCGAGGGGGGTCATAGGTCAACCTATTACTCCCTTTGACACATAAAAAAAAATTTATTATGTCCCTACGGGTCCTAGGACCCCTAGATACATATGTCATCATTTAATAGGTTGAAGGAGGTCATAGGTCAACCTATGACCCCCTTTGGCCCATTTGAACGATTCTAATATGTCCCTAAGGGCCCTAGGACCCCTAGGGACATATGTCATCATTTATTGAGTCAAATGAAGTCATAGCTTGACCTATGACCCCCTTTGACCCATAAGAACGATTCTAATATGTCCTTAGGGGTCCTAGGACTCCTAGGGATATATGTCATCATGTAATAGTTTGAAGGGGTTCATAGGTCACCTTATGACCCCATTTGACCCATTAAAATGATACTAATATGTCCCTAGGGGTCCTAGGGTCAAATGGTATCATAGGTCAACCTATGACCCCCTTGGACCCATAAGAATAAGTGTAATATGTCTCTAGGGGTCGTAGGACCCCTAGGGACATATGTCCTCATTTAATGGATTGAAGTGGGTCATAAGTCAACCTATGATCACCTTTGACTCATTTGAACGATTCTAATATGTCCCTAGGGGTCCTAGGACCCCTAGGGACATATGTCATCATTTAATTGGTCAAAAGGGGTCATAACTTGACCTATGACCCCATATGACCTATAAGAATGATTCTAGTATGTCGCTAGGGGTCCTAGGACCCTTAGGGACATATTTCATCATGTAATGGTTCACCTATGACCCCCTTTGACCGACAGGAATGATTATAATATGTCTTTAGGAGTCCTAGGACCCGTAGGGACATATGTTGTTATGTAATGCGTCGAAGGTGGTCATAGGTCAACCTATGATCCCCTTTGACTGATAAGAATGATTTTAATATGTCTTTAGGGGTTCTAGGACCCTTATAATTCGATATCATCTTGTAATGGCTCAAGGGGGGTCATAAGTTAACCTATGACCCACTTTGACCCATAAGAATGATTCTATTATGTCCCTGCAGGTCCTAGGACCCCTAGGGACATATGTCATCATGTAATGGTTAGAAGAGGGTCAAAGGTCAACCTATGACCCCCTTGGACCCATAAGAGCAATTGTAATATGTCTTTAGGGGTCGTAGGACCGCTAGGGACATATGCTATTATGTAATAGGTCGAGGCGGGCCATAGGTCAACCTATAACCCCCTTTGACCCAATTGAATGATTCTAATATGTCTTTACAGGTCATAGGACCCCTAGGGACATATGTCATCATTTATTGGGTCCAAGCTATGAACCTCTTTGATCCATAAGAATGATTCTAATATGTCCGTAGGGGTCCTAGGACCCGTAGGGACATATGTCATCATGTAATGGTTCCAAGGGGTTCATAGGTTGACCCATAAGAATGATTCTAATATGTTACTAGGGGTCCTAGGACCCCTAGGAACATATGCCATCATGTAATTGTTCAAAGGGGGTCATAGGTCAACCTTTGACCCCCTTTGACCTATAAGAAAGATTGTAATATGTCGCTAGGGGTCCTAGGATCCCTAAGGACATATGTTGTTATATAATGGAGCGAAGGGGGTCATAGGTCAACCTATGACCCCCTTTGACTGATAAGAATGATTCTAATATGTCCCTATGGGTCCTAGGACCCCTAGTGATATATGTCATCATTTAATGTGTCGAAGACGATCATAGGTCAACCTATGACCCCCTTTGATCCATATGAATGATTATAATATGTCTCTATGGGTCCTAGGACCCCTAGAGACATATGTCATCGTGTAATGGGTCTAACAGGGTCATAGGTTGAACTATGACCCCCTTTGACCCATATGAATGATTTTATTATGTCCCTATGGGTCTTAGGACCCCTAGGGACATATGTCCTCATTTAATGGGTCCAAGGGGATCATAGGTAATATATATATTATTATCATTTAACCCATATGAATGATTTTATTATGTCCCTATGGGTCCTGGGACCCCTAGGGACATATATCCTCATTTAATGGATCCAAGGGGATCATAGGTAATATATATATTATTATCATTTGCAAATATAGTCTGATAGGAGAATCACTATCAACTATTTAAATTTTCAATTTAGTATTTCCAATTTCAAATTCATATCTTCCCCAAATTATCTAATAAAAAAGGGTTCGATTAGCATTTGAATTTCTAATTTAAATTTTATTTCATATCTCAAACCCTCCCCATTTTAAAACTAATTTCTTTCAATTTGCAAAATGAGGTTTTCTAAATAGTTTTTTTTTCCAATTAAGATCTACAAATGGAAATTAATAGCAAAAGATCCAAAACAAGAGAGCAATATATTCATGCAATGAAATCTAGAGAATTGATCTCAAAAATTATGAAGAAGATAGAATTATCTAAATAACATAATTCCTACTAGTGAACAAAACTCAAGAACCTACCTAGTTCTAATGCTAAAATTGCAACGCCCACAAGATTTGCGAGAGAATTCACTTCTATCCAAGAACTTCTCTCTAATAATTTTCCCAAAAAATTTTTTCTAAAATTTTCTTTCAAATTTGGTTTCCAAAATTTGCGGTCCTTCAAAAAGGAATCCTACATTGGTGATAAGAAATTTTCTCCCAAAATCAGGGCACTAATTGTGCGTTCACCTGAGAGAATTCTCTGCTCACCAAACTTAAACACTTATTAACTTTTCTTTTTCTTTCTAAATCTTTTCCATGCATTTTTATTAAATTATTCAATTAATTTTTTAAATTTCCACTTGACTTCAGTTTCTTATTAATTTATTAAATTAAATCCCATGCATACTTTATGCAATTAAAATGTCTTTATTAAATTCACTTATTTTATCTTTTTAATTAATTTATTATATTTTAATTCTCATGCACACATCATGCAAACTTAAAAATTTTCATAACTTAATTTCTTTTCCCTTTTTAATTTATTTTCGAAACTTAATTGATAATATATTTATTAATTTATATAATAATATTATTTGGCATTATATTAAAAATGAACTCTAAATATATTATTATTAAATTAACTAAATATGATCACTTTTTAAATTTATTCTTATAAATTTTATCATCAAATTTAATTATTTTTATTTAATGAATTTATCAATTAATTAAATATAATTAAATATTGATATATCATAATTAATTTTTCAATAAATTAAATCAGTAATTTAATCTTTTAATTAGACTTAATTGATAGAAAATACATCAAAGACTCACAAAACAACATACAAAAACCCATTATAGAAAAACACATAGAAAATCAAACTAAAGGGTTATAATCATGAATTAACATCATTCGACACGTTCAGAGGGTACTCAACTCAGATACTTGCCCTACTTTTCTAGGACAAATGGCTTAGTAGGTTAAGGATTTGAACTTAAGAATTTATCTCCCCTCTCTTACCATTGAGATAATCTAATAGGGTATGCTCATCCTAGCAATTCAGGGAAGTTGATACCTAGTACCTATAAGCTACATAAAATCCACACATGTACAGACACAATATCCTAAGCTAAATAGGTAACGGTAGGAAGTGGTGCATTGTGTAGATCCCAATTGGCAGGTGATTACGACTCCCTTCCTTAACCACATCAGAAATGCCATACATAAAGAAAACAAACATGCACACCATACACATGCAGTATGGGGTAAGTACCCCTAAGAAGACACATAATAATCCATCTAACTAATTGTTGTCACTTAGGTTTGCACCCTTGTCCAAGGCCTATGCACGAGGACAACCTAGTGAAACATGGAAACAACCTCCAAGCTGTGGGACTTGAACTACGAGGTTGAGTCTCTGGAGAAGGCCGGCTTCCTCTTACTGTCAGGGCACACCTATCTATTCTCAGAAGGGAAAGGGAGAAAGAGAGCATTAAAGAAAATCTACCTAGTCTAATCTAAGGTGGTGATGCACCAAAACAGAGTGTTCAGACTCATTTTCCTGCCCATATATGCACTATGGAACTAGGGTAACATTCAAGGTCATACATTCATTCAAACTTATATCAACCAAAAACCACATACAGATCAGGAGACCAACTAAATAACACCAGGAACAGAAGATTTCACTTGTATATTATTCAATAGGCCAAAGATAGATACAATATGCAGACCACTGATCTCAACAATGCATCAACGAGAGGCAAAATGATACACATACATGTTGATGACTGAAAGAGATGATATAGGATGTTTATCTAGCTCAGAGACAAAGAGATTTTACATCGCAAGTCTGCAAGTAGTAGTAGAGAAAATCAGGAAGAGTCGACATTAAGAACAGATCACCAAATTGCCTTTATAGATTAGGCATAACTAAAGATTTCTGCATTACATTCACTTCTCACCTACTGGCATTAACTTTCCATCCTGAGAATCCAATCAAAGATCTAATCTAAACATGGCTTGCATACCAAGAAATCTGATATCCCTCTAAGAAAGAGCCTAGAAAAGACAAGAACGATGCCACAACATTCCCTGACATGGTAGATGGATCAATCAGATGGATGGTGTGTCTTTCTGTGTTTTACATTTACTCTGGTAGGTCGAGATTGATCATGGAGATCAGATCGCACGACAAAATTGATTATCTTCACTTCCTAGTTCGTGAATCAGTCGAAGTCAAAAGGTCAACCGGGCTCCCTATGGGCCAATTGCATTTCTTTATTTTTCCACTTGGAGGTCCTCCCGTGGTTGACCACCCTTCATTGGACTAACCATGCCACCTTGAATACTATCATGACTGTGATGGTTACACTAACTGCCAACCGCTATCCTAGACTGCACCAACAGGACACGTGTCGAAAAGGCGTTGTGTCACCAATATAATTCTCACACATCTCCACCATAGTGCGATGGCGCCTACCGTTGATCGGCCTCGATCCAATGATCATGGAGACTCATCATTCTACAACCTCTTTCCCTTGTAAATCATTGGGCCCGTGACACATGTGGCACTTCCCTATTGGTCCAATGATCACTTTAATCCTTACTGCGCCAGCTGCATGAAACATGGTTCCGCCAGGACACGTGGAGCACGGGTGCTATGTTGCCGACGTTAACTCCCGGGTAAGTCTCGATAGCGAGACAACACAAGTTGTATATCCCTGTAGATCTGACAATCGTGAAGACTCATCATTCGTGCTGAGACTACTAGGCCCACTGTATACCATGTGTTGACTCATACACATGGCACCTCCTTATTTGGTTCGATAAAAACTAGCTGGCAACCCAAGACCTGATCCGTAGAGTGACCAGGGTTCAGCTAGGTGCCATGTCGCTATGCAAAAATCTAGGCCAAATTCCCATAGTGCCATAGCGCCCACTAACAGCGTGCCCTAAGATTTACACTTGTCCCCATCCGATTCACTATCTTGATGCCAGGCTGACAAATTGCGCTGTAGAGTACCGATGGGACCCATCTGCCTGATCATTCCTCACCACGGTGAACCTTCCGTTTGGGTGCTATGTCACCATCAGAAAATGCATTGGTTTTCTGTTGGCGCCATGACGCCTCGCCATTTTTTGAAATCTCTGAGCCGTGAAACTTGTTTGCCCATCGCCATGAAACTTCTGACCTGCCATACTTTACGATCTTGGACTGGACCCATCCCACTTGGCGCCATGTCTGCAACTGCAT
Source organism: Cupressus sempervirens (assembly GCA_028749045.1). NCBI lineage: Eukaryota > Viridiplantae > Streptophyta > Pinopsida > Cupressales > Cupressaceae > Cupressus > Cupressus sempervirens. Next base: position 397,220,483 of record CM053786.1, read on the forward strand.
CGCACTCCGGATGACACCTGGCAATCCTTGGTGAGACTTGCTCCTGTCGATCCACGTGGCGGATGGTCACCATGTTGCTATCATAAAATCTGCACATCTTCACCATAGCGAGATGGCACCATCTATTGATGCGACCCAATCTGACGATCGTGAGGACTCGTCGTACCTTGTGCTTCCGCCCTCCATGTCGATACTTCTGGCATCGCCTTGAGACATGGCCCCACCTGACACGCATCACCAGGGCATGATGTCACTGTCATAACCCTCGCGCAACTCCTCCATAGTGCGATGGCGCTTATCGTTGATCCGAGCTGATCCAACGGTGGTGAACATAAGCCCCGACTGTGTTAGCCGTGCTGACAGGAACTCTGACCTGGCACACGTGGTTCCTTCTGATTTCTCGCTGCAACACCTGATCCTGTCGATCATTGAAACTCGTCGCCGTGAATATTTCTGCCCAGCGCTATGTCACTATGGAGATTTTTTGACCGATATGCGATAGCGACATAGCACCAAGAGCATCAAGGACCTTTTCTGACTCGCAGAACGCTAGACCTACCCCTACAACGTGTCATTAGGGCATCATCGCGCTATAATAAATATTGTGCATTTCCTCTATAGTGCGATGGCACCAACCGTTGACACCGCTTAGATCTAATGGCCAAAAACTTGCAGGTTGTAACATTAAAATACTTATTCAAGACTAACCGCTGCACGAGCCACACTTTCAAATTTAAATTCTTGGTGGTAAAACCAGAGGTAACACTTCTGGTGACTCACACGGGGCATGAGCCTGCTCAATGCATGACCAGTGCCTGAGAATTATCCATTGGGCCATGGAGTCAAAAAAGAGGGCCCAGAAGTTATGGAACCAAGAGCTACAAGAAACCCTAACCCTTAATGAGGAAATCAAAACATTAAAAACCCTTGAACTTTGGCTCTGTCTCTATGACTTGGAAACAAAAATAGGACCTCCTTAGCAATCTGAGACTTGTCAAAACTTTGAGAACTAGCGACTCAAGAAGTGAGCCATGTGCACACACACTTATTGTAAAATAGGAACAACAGGAAGCAACTAAACTAACTATGTACGTGGATTCACAACTTTTTCAGTAACAGGGCTTCAGATGGATCCCATTGACTGGAATGGGCAGAATTTCACCATTTGGCCTGCTTAGCTGGAACACATTGGCCTGTTTGCAACTAGAGATCAGATAAGGGCCACTCCATAGTGGATCAAATTTGGAGTGCCTTTCGGGTTTTTCTCTGTCTGAGTCCCACTTGAGAACTAAATCTCCCTCTTTGAAGATTCTGGCCCTTGCCTTCTTATTAAAACTCTTCTTCATCTACTGCTAGTGCATCTCCAGGGTTTGCATAGCTTTGTTTCTCTTTTCTTCCAGTTCAATCAACTCTGCCATTCTTACTGACATGGAACTATTTTCAACCAATTCCAGCTGATGAGCCAACTCCAAGGATGGGAATTCCAACGAGATTGGAATTCTGGCCTCCCTACCATATACCAGCACAAAAGGTGAATTCCCAATAGACCTCTTGGGTGTTCTCCTATCAGCCCACAGAGCGATCCTTAATTTTTTATGACAGACCCTCTGATTCTCTTCTATCGTTCTCCTTATGATTCTGATTAGATTTTTGTTGGAAGATTAAGCTAAACCATTGCCCTACGGGTAGTAATTTGATGATGTGCTCAGATAGATATTGTGACTCATTGCCCATGCACAAATCTGGGTTCCAACAAAAGATTTGGCATTATCTGAGATGATAGTAGAAGGAGCTCCAAACCTAGATACAATTCCATCAAGGAATTCAACAACTGATGGCTCTATAGCATCCTTCAAGGAAACTACCTCTGTCCACCTAGTGAAATAGTCAGTAGCAGCCAAGATCCATTTATGACCTGCACTCGATGGAGGATTAATGGGGCCTATAAAATCCAACCCCCACTGGGTGAAGGGCTGATCCACCTGAATGGGGTGAAGAGGAAGAGCTACAAGTCTCTATTTGCTTGAGAAAAAAGCACATCTCTCACATTTTCTCACATACTTATAACAATCATGGAACAAAGATGGCCAGTAATATCCAGCCCTCATGATCTTCATGGCAGTTGTTCTTGTAGAGAAGTGGCCACCATCAGGGCCATCATGAAGTTCTTTAATCATCCTCTCAACCTGATCCTCTTCAATACATCTCAACAGGGTCCCATTAAAATCCCTCCTGAATAGGATATTATTAATCACAACATAGGGAATGGACTGCAGTCTGTATTGTCTTCTTTTAGCTCTGTCCAATCCCTGAGGGTATCCATTTCCAGATAAAAAGATCCTCATATCATCCATCTAGCTCCTTGGGGCATTAACATTTCTTTCCTCCTGCTACTCTGCAATTACCATGGCAGTCTCTTCATCTGAATCCTGACCTGATAACATTTCTTTGCATAATCCTCTCCCTCTTACCAACTTGGTAATTTGAATATCAACATCATATTCCATTACCCTAGTGATCCATCTAGCTCTCTTTTCACTGATGTCCTTGCTTAACAAGAAGTCTTTTACACTCGCATGGGGCACCAACAAATGGATCCTATTGTGGGATAAGAGGTGTCTAAATTTCTTCAAGGCTCTAATGACTACACGGGCTTGCTTCTCAACAAAGCTATACTTATCTTGATACTCCTTAAGCCCTTCACTAAAGAAGGCTATGGGCTACTCCTTATTCTTGTCATTTGTCTGAGTCAAGATAGCAGAAACACTTAACTCACCACCTAAAGTGTAGAGGATGAAATATTTCTCAAAATTTTGGGTTCATGAGAGTGGGGGTTGAGGCTATGGCTGCCTTAATTTCTTCAAAACTCTCCTTCCCTTCCTTGGTCCATGAGAAGACCATATCTTTCTTAAGAATGGCTGTGAGGGGTTTCACCATGATGGCAAGATTAGGAATAAGCCTTCTTACAAAATTTATCCTACCAAGGAAACCTTGCAGCCCTTTCTTGTGTTTAGGGAGAGGAGGGGCAAGTATTGCTTTTGTTCTTTCTAGATCAATGGTCAACCCATCCTTAGATACAATATGTCCCATTAATTTTCCTTGGCTTGTAGCAAAGACACACTTGGATGGGTTGAGGGAAACCCCAAACTCTCTACATCTTAGAAATACCTGTCTCAAATGATCAAGGTGATCTTTTTTACATTCTTAGAATATACAGTTATATCATCAAGGTATACTAAGACAAACTTGTCGATTAATCTTTTGAAAGCTACCTCCATTTCCTTTTGGAATGTGGCACCTGCATTTGTTAGTCCAAATGGCATCTTGCAATAAGCATAGGTGCCCCATTTAGTAGTAAATGCTGTCTTATATCTGTTGGATTCTTTAACCAACACTTGGTTATAACCAGAAAATCCATCAAGAAAAGAGAACCTCCTTGATCCACTGACCTTGGACAGAATTTGCTCCATAGAAGGGAGAGGATGGTGATCCTTAAGGGAAGCCTGATTAAGATCCCTAAAGTCCACACACAATCTGATTTCTCCATTCTTCTTCCTTATAGGGACAAGGTTAGCCACCCATGATGAGTGTTTGATAGGAAAAATTATGTTAGCTTCAATCAACTTGGATAGTTCCTTCCTCATTAAGGGTTCAATCTTGGGATTCACTGGCCTCTGTTTTTGCCTTACTGGTTTGACCCTATCAACTAAATCTATGGTATGCTGAAACACACTAGGGTCAAACCCCTTTAAGTCATCATATGTCCAAGCAAACACATCATTAAATTTTTGACATAGATGAATAAAATTTTCTTGCTTAGCCTCAGAACATACCTTCCCCACGTTAAGAGATTTTCCATCAGCAATAGTAACTGGAGCATGATCATCCTTTTCCACAGCTAGATTTATTCCTTTGCCTCTTGTCTGATCATGAGGATTAAAGACACTCTCCAAGGTAATGAGACCTTTGGGCAGCTTGTTGGAACTGAGGTGAATGATCTAATCACCATACTGCTCTTGTAGTCTTGACTGATTTCTTTCTGAAAATTCAGCTTCATGCTGCAAGAAACTCACAATCTGCTGATCAGATTCAAACACCTGCCAATGAGTATTATTATTAGGAATAGTAGGCCTTACTACCACCCTTATTTGTTGCTTCCTCTCTTCCTCAAGATTCCTTGGCACATCATAAGATGCACCGACTGCTGCAAGTCTATCAGCATATTTGTTTTCTTTCCTAGGAATGCTCTGGATATTAAATGCTTGGAAACCCTCAAGAAAATCCTAGACTCTGTGTTTGTAAGACTTGAGCAGGCCATTTTTGGTGATATTCTGATTTCTCACTTGGTTCACTACCAACTCACTGTCTCCATATACTTTCAAGGCTTGAATTCCCCTCTTTTGGGCAAGTAGGAGACCTTGGATCAAAGATTCATACTTGGCCACATTATTGGTACAACTGAATTGGAGCCTAAAGGAGAAGTAGTATCTTATTTGTGCAGGAGAGATCAACATAACACCAGCCCTTGCCCCATTTCTATTCCTTGAGCCATCAAAGTACATACTCCATATTCCACTTATGTCATCATTAGCTCCAACAAGATCAGGAACTTGAGCCTCCTTCTTTAGGATGCAATATGTACTAAGGCCTATCTCAAGAGTTTCCGACATAGGCTCAAACTGACATGTATCTTCCCACTCATGTAAGAAGAAATCAGGAATCTCTACTATGGAGTTGGCAGGCTCATTTACTATGTCATTTTCATCCATCTCCAAAATAGGGCAATTCATATTAATGAAGTTGGGGGCGTAGGGTTCAGTGTGATGAAGGGCTTGAGGTTCTGCTCTAATTGAAGCATTGGTCCCATATCTGGTCTTAAATGGCATATAAGACCAATCAATAGATATGAATCCACCTATTTGGGCAGTGAAGTCTCTTGAAAGACAGATGAAAAAATAGGGCTTAACTTCAGCGACAGATATGTCTTGAATCATAGTACAACCAGAGCATGCATGTAGGGCCATTTCCACATTCTTAAGGATGCCTACAGTTTTGACAGTACTCCCATCTAGTTGTAACACATCCCTAATAATGGGCTCATATTTCATTCCTAAAGCATCAGCAACACACCTAGGCATTACTGAGCTACTAGCCCCCGAATCTATCATGCAATTATGGACAAACTTTCCCCCTATAATTAGAGAAACATAAAATGGAGGAGGTCTAACCTTTTTATTTGTCTCCACCTCACCTACTGGTTGTGCTAAACTAGTGTCACTCTCCATGGTAGATGACTGATCTTTGGGTTCAATCTTTTCCAATTCTTGCTGCAGCATCATTTTCTACATTGGTATGGTGGCAACTGCATCCCACATGGAAATGCTTACATTGGTTTTCTTCATTTTCCCTACCACACTCAAGGGTGCATTAGGAATTTTGGCAAAAACTTTGGGGGCTGTACCCATGAGAGGCTAAGATGGAGCGACATAGGGATCACTTGCATCCTCCTTTCTTGGACCTTGCCTTTGCTGTTGTGAAGTGTTTGTCTACTCATTTTCTTTTTGTGTATGAGGTATAACACTCGAAGTTGAGGCCTACTCAGGAGAAAGGGGGGCAGTATTTTCCATAGCTCTCTTCTTGCTTCTTGTGTTATGAGCAACGGAATCCTGGTTTACATTACAATGCTCCTCCATCTGGTGATTCATAAAAGAGCAATCACCCTGCCTTTGAACATATGAGGCCTCCTTGGGATGATCTTCCTTGTATGATTGCTTTACTGCAGACTCCTAGACAGTTAGGGCCAAATAAGATTCTGCCTTCTGACATAGGCAATAGGTATAAGAATAGTTACATGAAGGACAAAAGTCTTGATCTTGGGCTAAGTTATTTTGAGGAACTAAAGCTCTACTCTGATTTGAGCTTGAAGCAGCAGCATGACTATTTTGCCTATTCTGATCAAAAGGGCTATTCCAATGATTAGGAGGCCTACCACCACTTGGAGCCTGATGTTGTAATTGGGGGGGCTTGCCACTTTGGGCTTGCTGCCTTTCTAAGGCCACCACCTTGTTACTCATTTTTTGTATTAGAGAAAAACTATCCTCTAATCTCTTCCCTTGGTCCTTCAACTCCTTCCCCTACTCTTGCAATTTTTTATCCAGAGTCCTCTCTCTTTTATCTGTATTCAGCACTAGACCTTGGAGCATTTCCTTGAGTTCCTCTATTCTGTTTGAGGATGTGGAAGCTTGGGGAACTGGAGTAAGGGCTTATGACGTAGAAATTGTAGGAAGGGGGGCTATTGCTAGTTGGTGCTTGGGAACATTAGGAAAGAAAGGCATAGGAGGCCTTGGAGCCAACTTTCCTCCTTGTATTAGGATGTTCTCAGCTTTTATAGCTATCTCATAAGCATTCAGTAATGTATCTCCTCCCATAGTTTGGATTGTAGTGGCAATGTCACTGTTGAAAGCTCCAAGGTAATGCAAGAAGGCATTACTAGGGGTAGGTTTCACTATAGTAGGTATTCTATCCCATGTCTTTTGGAATCTGTAATTAAAACTGGTCATACATTCATCGGGGGCTCTTTTTATTGTAGTCAACTGCTCTAGTAGTGACAAATGGTCACTGTTATCCTCAAAATCTTTGCATAATCCTGCTCCTAGCCCATCCCAATCTATTATGGAACCATGAGCTAAGCCTCTATACCACTGTAATGCTTTTCCATTTAAAGATGAGGCTAGAAGTCTGATAGTAACATTGTCTTTTGTAATACCATGAATATTGCCGACATTCGCTACCTCTTGGATATGCTCTAAAGGGGAAATAGAAGTTTCACCAGTAAAATCAGGTATACTTTTTAGTGCTGATACTGGTATATCATGTCTTTAGGCTAACAACAAAGGACTTCCACCATTAAAGGTGGCAAAAGCATGAACTCTTGGCTGTGCCATATAAACAAGTGTTCTATTGATGAATGTTGATGGAAATCTAGGCTGAGTTCGGACATTAGGGGGAGTAGAGACAGATCTTACAGGTATATCAACTATTATTCTACCCCTAACTGGTGATAATGAAGTTCTAGTCCTTCTTCTCCTAGGATTTGAAAGAGAAAGCTCTTGATATTGAAATTTACCTCTAGAAGACACTCTTGTTTCAGTCCTGCGCATGAATCACTGCAAACTTGGTCTGGAACCAAACTTTTTGATGTTCAGAGTTGCCAAGTACTTGAAGAATCAGCCTCTTAAATGCTTGAAAATTGAAGCCAACACTACTTCTTTAGCATTTATCTCTAGAATTCTTTCTTCTTGACACCAGTAGACCTGAAATCTTCTGATAAGAGTCCCACTGAGCGTGCCAAAAACTGTTGTCACTTAGGTTTGCACCCTTGTCCAAGGCCTATGCGCGAGAACAACCTAGTGAAACATGGAAACAACCTCCAAGCTATAGGACTTGAACTGCGAGGTTGAGTCTCTAGAGAAGGCCGACTTCCTCTTACTGTCAGGGCGCACCTATCTATTCTTAGAAGGGAAAGGGAGAAAGAGAGCATTAAAGAAAATCTACCTAGTCTAATCTAAGGCAATGATGCACCAAAACAGAGTGTTCAGACTCATTTTCCTGCCCATATATGCACTCAGAACTAGGGTAACATTCAAGGTCATACATTCATTCAGACTTATGTCAACCAACAGCCACATACAGATCAAGAGACCAACTGAATAACACCAGGAACAGAAGATTTCATTTGTATATTATTCAATAGGCCAAAGATAGATACAGTATGTAGACCACTGATCTCAACAATGCATCAACGAGAGGAAAAATGATACACATACACGTTGATGGCTAAATGAGATCATATAGGATGTTTATCTAGCTCAGAGACAAAGGGATTTTACATCGCAAGTCTGCAAGCAGCAGCAGAGAAAATCAGGAAGAGTCGACCTTAAGAACAGATCACCAAATTGCCTTTATAGATTAGGCATAACTGAAGATTTTTGCATTACATTCACTTCTCACCTACTGGCATTAACTTTCCATCCTAAGAATCCAATCAAAGATCTGATCTGAACATGGCCTGCATACCAAGAAATCTGATATCCCTCTGAGAAAGAGCCTGGAGAAGATAGGAATGGCGCCACAACATTCCTTGACATGGTAGATGGATCAACCAGATGGATGGAGTGTCTTACTATGTTTTACATTTACTCTGGTAGGTTGAGATTGATCATGGAGATCAAATTGCATGACAAAATTGACTATCTTCGCTTCTTGGTTCGTGAATTCGTCGAAGTCAAAAGGTCAACCGGGCTCCCCATGGGCCAATTGCATTTCTTTATTTTGCCACCTAGAGTTCCTCCCGTGGTTGACCACCCTTCATTGGACTAACCGTGCCACCTTGAATACTATCATGACTATGATGGTTACACTAACCACCAACCACCATCCTAGACTGCACTGACAGGACACATGTCGACAAGGCGTTGTGTCGCCAACATAATCCTTGCACATCTCTGCCATAGCGCGATGGTGCCTAGCATCGATTGGCCTCGATCCAACGATCATGGAGACTCATCATTCTGCAACCTCTTTCCCTTGTAAATCACTGGGCCCGCGACACATGTGGCACTTCCCTATTGGTCCGACGATCGCTTTATTCCTTACTATGCCAGCTGCATGAAACATGGTTCCACCAGGACACATGGCACACGGGCACTATGTCGCCGACGTTAACTCCTGGGTAAGTCTCGATAGCGAGACAACACCAGTCATAGATCCCTGCAAATTTGACGATCGTGAAGACTCGTCATTCATGCTGAGACTACTGGACCCACTGTATGCCGTGCGCTGACTCATACACATGGCACCTCCTTATTTGGTTCGACGAAAACTAGCTAGCAACCCAAGACCTGATCCGTAGAGTGACCACATATCAGCTAGGTGGCATGTCGCTATGCAGAAATTGAGGCCAAATTCCCATAGCGCCATAGCACCCACTGACAGTGTGCCCTGAGATTTACACGTGTCCCCATCCGATTCGCTATGCTAACGCCGAGCTGACAAATTGTGCTATAGAGTACTGATGGGACCCATCTGCCTGATCATTCCTTGGCACGGTGAACCTTCCATTTGGGCGCTATGTCGCCATCAAAAAATGCATTAGTTTTCCGTTGGCACCATGGTGCCTCGCCGTTTTTTGAAATCTTCGAGCCGTGAAACTTGTTTTCCCGTTGCCATGAATGTTCTGACCTATCGTACTTTGTGATCTACGATCGGACCCATCCCACTTGGCGCCATGTCTTCAACTGCACCACACTCTGGATGACACCTGGCAATCCTTGGTGAGACTTGGTCCTGTCGATCCACATGGTAGATGGTCACCATGTCACTATGATAAAATCTGCACATCTTCACCATAGCGAGATGGCACCATCCATTGATGCAACTGAATCTGACGATCGTGAGGACTCATTATACCTCATGCTTTCACCCTCCATGTCAATACACCTAGCATCACCTTGAGACACGGCCCCACCTAACATTTGTCACCAGGGCATGATGTCACTGTCATAACCCTCGCGCAACTCCTCCATAGCGCAATGACGCTTACCATTGATCTGAGCTGATCCGCCGGTGGTGAACATAAGCCCCGAATGTGTTAGCCGTGTCGACAGGAACTCTGACCTGGCACACATGGTTCCTTCTGATTTGTCAGCGCAACACCTGATCCTGCCAGTCATTGAAACTCACCGCCTTGAATATTTCCGCCGGGCGCTATGTCGCTATGGAGATTTTTTGGCTGATATGCAATAGCGACATAGCGCCAAGAGCATCAAGGACCTTTTTTGACCCGTGGAACGCTGGACCTACCCCTACAACGTGTCATCAAGGTGTCATTGCACTATAATAAATATCGTGCATTTCCTCTATAGCGCGATGGCGCCAACCGTCGGCACTGTTTAGATTTGATGGCCAAAAACTTGCAAGTTGTAACATTAAAATACTTATTCGAGACTAACTGCTGCATGAGCCACACTTTCAAATTTAAATTCTTGGTGGTAAAACCAGAGGTAACACTAATCATCATCAATAATTGAAATTACTAAATAATCATTATGCATACATGAACTATAGAGTACCGAGTAATCTCATCATAAATTCAATTGAATCTAAACAATATCTAATAATCTCAAAACAATACTACTAATCATCAAACATAAAATTGACCTAAAAGAGTTTGACAATGATAACATAAATGTGAACTAGGGGCAGGCACTACCTGATGACCTTTACTATTGACATAAATAATTGTGTGCTCTTAAATTTCTCTATTCCTAACATTAGGGAGGAGAGACTCTAGGTCTGGTTGGAAGCACCAATGTGCACGAATAGTTAGAATAGATCTAGATACAATTGTACAGGGGATTTTGATATCCCTTAGAAAAAATGGGAGGTTTGGATGATTTCTTGAAGAGTATACAAGATTTTGAGGGATTTTTGGGAAGGAATAATTTGATTGATGTGGAGTTAGAGGGAACCAAAGTTACATTGTATAACAATCTTCTAGGAACCAAAATTGTTCAAATTAAACTCAATAGGGTACTTACTTTAATAGATTTGGATAGCTTTCCTCATAACTCATTTCATGGTTTTTCAAGATTGGTCTCAGAACACTTTATGCATTTTTTTTACTAGTTAACCAACACCCAGTACAAGAGGACACCCTTCCTCTATGATTGCATGTGGGACTTGTACCCACTTTTTTGCAATTGTAGTAAGTTGTAGAGTACTCAAATCTAAGGGGCCTTCATGTTCCAAATAGGGAAGAAGCTTGAAATTATTCAAAAGTAGGTGTTTTATTGAAATAAAACACCCTTTTGAGATATTTTTGAGCAGAAAAGGGAAATTAAAAGTAAGATAGAGGACTTCTAAGAAAACATATAGTGGGAGTATACCTTCTAGTTACTACCCATGAAGAGGAACAAAACTAGAGAAGGAGATGAAATCAAGTGATTGAAAGAGAGGAAGTATTCCAAAAATAAAGATCTAGGATTTAGTGGCTTATAGATGGAGATTAGAATATGGCCTTTTTCCATAGGTCATCCTTAAAGCATAAAAAAGGAAATAGTATCAGAAATCTTTTAAATAATTATAATGTTCAGCTTATTTGTGATGAGAAATTTGGGCCTTGATGGATTTGCCATGACATTTTTCTAGGAGTTCTAAGAGATTGTTAAGTATGATCTTTTCCATAGAACAAGATATTTTGTTAGAACCAATAAAATTCTTATAAGATAAACCACACTTTCTTAGCTCTAGTGCCAAAAGTTAACGACTCAAATTGGATAGAAGATTTTAGACTAATAAGCCATTTTTAATACCATCTATTAAGGCATCTCCAAGGTAGTGGTAAATAAAATGAAACCTATCTTGGATAAGATAATTACTACTACTCATAATGGTTTTGTCCTTGGTTGACAAATTTTTTATTTTGTGATCACCTATCGTGAGGTCCTTCACTCTGTGGAGAGGAGGGGGAACCTAGTTATGGAAATGAAGCTTGATATTTAAAAGGCTTATAATAAGGCGAGAAGAGAATTTATAATTAAAATTCTTACATGATTTGGTTTTGAGGATAATTTTATTACCGTCATTGGGGAAGTGATAAATACTATTCAATTATTGGTTATGGTTAATGGATCCTTGAGAAAATTCTTTCAAGTAAAGAGGGGCTTCCAATAGGGAGACCCACTTGACCCTTGTCTATTCATAATGGTCACGAAGATTCTTCGTTGAAGGATCCTGACTATAGCTTCTCAACAAGAAATTATGGGGGTAAAACTAGCTATGACGCTCCCACTTGAGGTATTATAACAATTTTTTGATGATACCCTACATTATAGAACATCCTCCATATTAAAGGCTAACCCTTGGATGAAAAATTTGAATAGATTTAAGGAAGTGTTAATAAAATATATCAATTACAACAAAACTAAGGTATACTTCTTCAATATGGACCTAGCTCTTCAACAAAGAATTACCATGGAGTTGCAAAGACATGTTGTGAACATCATTGATACCTATTTGGGGTTCCCCCTTATAGTCAAGGTAGTTACGCCAAAATTTTGGAATATTGTGGTGGAAAGGATGTAGAGGAAGCTGGTAGGATAGAAAGGTAAGGTTCTAAGTAATATGGTAAAATTCAACTTATCTTGGCCTCATTATATGGAATCCTTTCTTACTTTTTTGTTGTTATTAAAAATATTTAGAAGGTTCAGCGATATACTTGAGAAAATCTAGTGAAATTTCCTATGGTTAGGAATGGAGGAGAAGATAAAATTGAGCTTGGTTAGTTGGGAAAAGGTTTGTAGACCTAAATCCCAATGGGGTTTGAACCTAAGGATGATTGTAGATCTAAATAAATCCCTCATAATGAAGATTGGTTGGAGAATAGTCCAAAAATTAGCTTCTTGGTGTCGTATCATGAGAGACAAATATTTGGGAGCTGGAACTTTTAAGCAAGCCCTCTTTATTGAAGGTCTCCCTATTGCATATAGAATAACATCATCAAAAAAATGAAATGCATAAGGGGAAATATTAGATGGAATATTTAAGATGGTAATCTTTGTTAAAATCAAGATTTTAGAAAACATATTTGGCTGATTCCGTTTCAATTTACAGTGTGTGATGTGTGAAGGTGTCACTCTGGTTTCTTTGGGTAGGTTGTTGAAGTTAGTGAAGGGTATGGTGGTTGAGCTGAAGGAGGGAAAGGAGAACCTAATTTTTGAGCTTGGGGAAGAGAAATTTATGGAGGGTTCTAATACAAGGATCAAACCACCTAAAATTGAAGGGGTTGTTTAGAAGGATAAGGTGGCATGGACACACTTGAAGAAAGGTGGAATTATTAAGTTCATGGAGAGTATCAAAGGCCATGATGAGATGGTGACATGGAAGTTTGTGGACTTGTGGAAGAATTAGTGTGTTAACATTAATGGGGTCTCCTTTATGATCAAATTGTTAGGTTAAAGAATAAATTTGACAATTGAGTGTCAATACACTTAACCAAGACCAAGAGTTAGTGCCGAGTGATAACAAGTGCCGAGTGACAACAAGCGCCGAGTGCCAACAGGTGCTGAGTGACAATAGGTGCTGAGTGATAATAAGTGCCAAGCGCAACATGTGTCAAGTGATAGAATTTTTGTTCAAGTGCCGAGCTATCTAGAAAATAGTACGTGTCAAGTATCAGAAATACTTCAGGAGCCGAGTAACTTAGTAGAACAACATAAAAGTCTGGAATTGCACAAACTATGATGTAAACAGTTTTTGCAGCTGACAAAAGGTAAATCTCGAAGGATTGAATGATAAGATCGAATCTTTTATTTTTCCTATGCAATTTGCGTGCAGCCAATAAAAAAAAAGCTAAAGGCATGCAACCAATCAGCAAAAGATAAGAATTGAATGGAAAATGAAGATTGAATGTGGATTGTAGATCCATACCTAACCCTAAATTTTCAAATGTCTTTAAAAAGAAGATGAAACTTCATTCTAAAACAAATGAGGAACAAGATAAGAGGTGTGAGAAGACATACAAGGGTTCAAAAGGAGTTATATTTTAAGAAGTGAGGATTATTTAGATCACAAAAAAAAAAAGGATCCAGATCAGAGAAAGCATAACAAGTGCCTGCAATCTGCAATCAAGGATTGTAATCAGTCAGGTTTATTGCATCTAATACTCTCTAGCAATTGTATTAGAATGAAAATCCTATGGTGATAGGTTAGCTTTATAGCTATTTTGTAAGAACCTTTTGATTAGGTGATTAAATCCTTTAACCGGGTGACACTTCATGTTAAGTGTTTGCAAATCCTCTAACCAGGTCACTATTAACACAGTGTAAAGCCTTTAACAGGGCAAACTATCAGAAGTTGTTGAACAATATTGTTGTAGTAATTTTTATGGGTATCATCCCCACCCTAGTTTTGCCTTCTTATTCCTGGAGGGTTTCTGGGTTACCAAAATTCCAGTGTTGTGAGTTATTGATGCATATGTTTTGATTACATGTTTATTTGATATGCATGCAATTTACTTTCAGTTAAAATTTTATTGCCTAAAGTTTGATACTTATGATTCACCCCCCCCTCTCATAATTACTCTTTCCATATTTGAATATTCCAACAATTGGTATCAGAGCTAGCCAGGTTCTCACAAGAAATAGCCTAACAGCTTGGAGGCAAAAGATCTAAAGATGGAAGCTTTCAAACTTGGAAAGATCATTGAAAATCAGGTGATAGATGTGCAACTTGCTCTGCATAGCTTGGAGGAATTCAGAAACAAATTGAGAAACTCATTAAAAAAGAGGAAGGATCTAGCCATAGCTGAAAATGATATACACTACAAGGAGATTGACACCACCAACATATTTTCCAGTGGAGATACTAAAGAGTTTGATGCAACAATAGCAGAATTGATGGAGAAAAATAAAATTTAGAAGAAATAAGAACTCTCAAGATGGAACATGAATCACAGGCTATAACGATATGTGAAATTACCGAACAAAAGGAAAGAGCAGTTGATGATAAGGTCATGATGGAAAATGACAAAAAGAATCTTGCAAACAGACTTGAAGAAAAATGTACTGAACTGACAAGGATCTCAAACATGCAGATGGATACACTTGTGCAAATGATGAACCTTCATCATGAACTTAATGTAAAGGATATTGAGATCTCTACCTTGAAGATGCAAAATGAACAAATGTAGAATGAATTAAATAGGGAAAAAGAGGTAGTAGTTAATCTCAACAAATCAAGTGAAGCAATCAATTATTTTGAACAGTTGCTAAAATCACCAAAATCTACCCATGATACATCAGGACTAGGATACAATAAGACTGAATTTGGAGAATCATCAAAGAGTGTTGAATAAAGAAGTGATAAAGGTAAGAATTCAAAACCCCCTTGTCATTTCTGTAATAAGAAGGGACATACAGCTAATGTGTGTAGGAGTAGAAGATTCAATCAATCAAAAATACCCAAAATTTTTTGTCACAAGTGCAACATGCAAGGACATATGACTCAAAATTGAAAATCCAATGTTACAAGGACTCAAAGATTTGATGGACATAGGGCATTTGAATGCAGATCAAAACCTATGTGGACAGTAAATCAACCAACAAAGACATCAAACCATGAATTTTGGGATTACAACACCAGGAACAGCTGTCACTATTGTCAAGAATATGTACATATCCCACAAAATTGCATAAGAACACATTTTAGAGGGAACTACAAAAGATGGTTGAGTCAAACCACATGTTTCAATTGCTTAAAAACTAGTCATGTCAGCAGGAATTACCCAACAAGGTCAAAGGCATCAAGTTCTGAGTTCAGCAATGGAAAGGAAAAGATAGATGTTGGACATATCAGAAGTGAAATGAATAAGACATGGAGGAAGAAAGATGAGTCTAGCACATCAAATATAGAGATCACTTCACCTAATGGGTTAAGTGATCACACTTCATCAAATTAAGTAGAGAATAAGTGTGAGGGATTGATAAACCGAGTTACATCATAAATCAGTCCCAAGACATATAAAGAGCTACAAAAATGAAATCAGCATAAATAAAGATGCTAAGTCAAAATTGAGAACTTTGTGAAAATATTTCAAAATTGTCTTCAGGAGCCGAGTTGCTAACAACGACCGAGTTAATAGTTGATGTTGAGCTATGAAATATCAATAGGAGCTGAGCAAAGTAAAACATAATGGGAGCCGAGTTATGACAAAACCTTTCAAGAGCCGAGTAGACAGTTTGCAGCGTACTAAGCATTTATTACTCTGTTATGAAGGGTACATAAATCTGATTTTTGATTATTTTCTCACCATTCGAACAAGAAGCAAAGCCAAAAAAGGAGCAAAGAAGATCAAGAACAGCTCAGAAGCCATTCGTAAAAGATTTCAACAATGATTCAAGACAAATTTTGTCAATTTAAGGTATTTTACTTAAGTGCCGAGCTACGTAGGGCTTATAAACTTGTTTGAATTATAAACCCTAGTTTGGCAAACAATGGCATCTGGGTCAGGAACCACCAAGGGTTTAGAGAGTCATGAAGTTCAGTTGGTCAGTAACGAAGTAAAACAACCTAAATTTAAGCCCATTCCAGATGTAGCATACAAGAATGATCTTGCAGGAGCATTATCAGTTATTCTAGATAAGGTTTTTATGGTACAAGATGTTCGCAGATGTTACAATTGCAAAATTGGTGCCATAGGAGACTTAGAAATTCATAATGCATATGATAAACTGTGTGAAAACAAAGTATTGAAAAATGAGTTTTCAATAGTAGAAAGAAAAGGATTGACCAAAACCCTAGCATTTTCGACTATTTTTAAAACAGAATGGGTACGGATAATTTTGAGCCAAATACATGACAGAGCTTTTTGGTTAGAGTCAGGGCCAGTAAAATTTACCAAGAAAACTGTTCATAGGGTTACTGGTATTCCAACCCTAGATCAGCCAAAGACCCTGTGAAGTGACAAAAGGGAAATAATAGAGAAAAATACAGGTGCCAAATGGAACAACAGAGGAATGAATATTGACACAGTCATAGATCCCCTACTGGATTTTGCTGTGAGAATTATTTCACACAAATTTTATCAATCAAGCAAGTTGAACAGTGTACCTTGTATAATAGTTGATGTTGCATACAAGATAATCAAAAGAGATCACACTTATGATTTGGCAGAGCGCATGTTTCAACAGATTAATGAAAATTTGGGAGCTATAAGGAAAAGCAAGGGAGCTTAATGCAAATTTGGATCAGTTTTGATGTGTATGTTCTTCTATCTGATGAAAGAATTTCTTTCTATTGGGAAAGTAAAATGGAATCCAAATAAAACAATTGTTGAAAAAATTAATGGATACATTGAACAAATGGGTGAAAATTTTGATGCCCAAATGACAGGTTATTTTGAAGACTTCAAAAAGTCCATGAAACAAAGAATGAGAATTCCAGTCTCATTGACTTAGAAATATGAAAACGACATTTGTTTTCTTGTAGATATAGATTATACTTACATACAAGCAGTTATACCTAGAATAAGATGGCTTAGGCCACTAGGTTATGAACTTGATGTTGATCAAGCCTCTGCAGCAATAATAGCTCTACTTGCAGAAGAAGTTGATAAAAATGCACAAATTTTTGGAACCTATGATGTTGTCAAATCAAAGGTAATAATAGATTTGAAAACTGCTTTAGTAGTAAAGAAGAAAGAGAAAATGGTGAGACAAATCAAAAGAAAGTTTGGCATGGAAGAAGAAGAAGGAACAACAGAAGAAGAAGGAGATAAAATTCAAAGTCAGACTCAAGGGTCAGGAGAAGACAAAGAGGAAAGTGATGAGGTAGAAGAAGCCAAGGAAGCACCAGTTAAGAGAAAGACCACAACTCCCTTTGCTCCTAAATCCAAAGGAAGGAAAGTGGATGCCCCTGCATCAAAGAGACCTACCACAAGGGCTACAGCTCAAAAAGCCCAAGAAAAGACAAAAGGAAGGAAGAAAGACTCAAAGAAGACTGCTGCTAAGACAAAGAAAAGGAAGTTTATTCCCCAACCTGAAATAGATGAGGAGAAAACAGAGTCAGAGGACAACAGTCAATTTCAAGTGGTAAGACACAAACATCAGACGTCTGTTGATAAATTATGTTCAAAAATTAGAAACAATGATTTAAAAGGTCTAAAGAACCTAAATTTTTCTAAGCTCACCAAAGAAGAGCAAAATAAACTAGAGGAATTTGTGTATGCTATGATGGCTGAGTATAAGCACACACCTCTAGAATTAGATGAATCTATGCCGAGAGAATTGTATAAAATTGTAGAGGACAAATGGCATTTTTGTTTACAAATGGAAAAAGAAATAAGAGAGTCTACATTAGCAAGATTGTTGCCTGATCTGACTAAAGATCAAATAATAAATGTCGTAAAAAGGCATAATAAAAAATTCACTCCCAAGTATAGAGCATTTAGTATATTGCATAATAAAATTAAAGAGGTATTTACCAAATCCACAAGATTGTGGAAAATAGTTTACAAGAAAATTGAAGATGTATATAATGAAGAATATAAGGCAAAAGCAATTGCCAAGACAAAGGAAAAGAAAGCATCAGAAACAAAAGAGAAGAAACTAGTGGAGAAGGAGAGTAAAGAAGAAAAGAAAGAAGAGGCACACAATGAGGAGAAAGAGGAAGACAAAGATACAGTTGAGCCACAAGATCAAAGTATGCAAGACATATAGGAATCTCCTCCTAGTCCTCCTCATGCCACTATCACACCTGTAGATATCATAAAAATAAAGGATGTTATAGATACTTCAAATCTAAACATCAATCCATTAACTGCAGAGGATTTGGAAATCCTTGACCAATCATCACTAGTAGCAAAATTAAGTTCAAATCCTGTATTGGTCAGTGTTGATGAATTACAGAATCCAAAAGTCAAGGTAAAAGCACAAGTGCCACCTTTGACCACAAAAACTACTGGTATTCTATTCCTTCCACCACCGCCTCCACCAAGTATAATCATTGATACACTTCAAGTGCCAAGTACAACAGTAGGGGAAATAAAAGAAATATCTGAACAATCGACAAGTTCAACCCCACCTAGCATTCATAAAAGGGATATTCAAGCTAAAGAAAAAGAGACGCAGAAAAAGGAGGAGACTGCAATACAAACATTGGTTGCATTATCAAAATCTGGTACTCCTACAAAAACTCTTCAGCAGCCGAGCACAGATGGACAACAGCTGCAAATCAGGACACCAGGCTCGAGCTCATCAAAGGCAATTAGGAGACTTCACTATGGAGTTCCTGAGCTTGATGAAGAAATAAAGATCCCATATTATGAATCTAGCACTCTTACTGAAGAAAAGATTAATGAAATTCAGAGTGCATTAGACAAAAGAAGGAGACAAGAAGCACCAAGAAAGGAATACAAGCATAAGCTTACATTAAATGAAATTAAAGACATATTCATAGAAGCCTTTTGCTTACAATCTCTAGATGAGTCAAGACCAATTATGGAACAACTATCTAGTATAGTTGACCAGGTGACTAATGAAGACTAGGAAACAAATGCCAAATTGCTTGAATGATCAGAAAAGAAGTTCCAAGGTAAAGTAAATAGTAAAATATCTAGTGATATAGCACTATCACAAGAAGAACTAGAAAAGAAAGTTATAACAGTTAAAATTGTACTAGGAAACATTTTTTCCCTCTACAACAAGTTGTGTTATTTTTCCACATTCACACAGGACACTAGCTAGAAAATACTGAGCTTGGAAAATAATCTGAAAACTTCTAGTTGTATAAGAGCAATGTTAGTATGCTAATAGAAACCAAATTTAAATAAAGCTTCTACAAACTAAACAAAATTCATAAACTTCAAGATAGACTAAGATGAGCTCTCAATTGAAAATGTGAGCCATTAATGGGCTCTCTCAATGCGAAGCTCTCTTGTTGAGTGGCTTTATCTAAATGGATAGGATGTATGCTCAAGATGCTTCCAAAGGCTTCAATGGATGATTGTGGATTTTTGGTGTGGATAGATGGCTTTAGTATGGATTTGGCTCTCAAAATAGTATTATAACTTTACTTCATGGATTGTGTTATTTTGCAAAGGGGAAGGATCCAATTTATAGGCAAGAGGCTTGAGGGATTGAGGGCTAAGATGCAAGGATGGGAAAAAGCTCATGGAGGGCTCAGATTGCATGAGAAGAGAGCACATGGATTGTGCTTCCTTATAGCCAATCAAGGAGTGACACATGTCACATGGTGAGAGGATGGAGGAAAGGGGAACGATGAGTCAACAAAGGAGGCTCAAGGGATAAAATCTTCATAAAGACCCTCATAATGACTTGTAAGAGCAATAAAAGGGCTTGTAAGAGTCATTTATGACCTAGTGGACTTCATAAAGTTTTATATTGATATATTTTGAGGGTGATGAGAGAAATTTCGACTTGGACTTGATTAGGAAGGTTTTAAGCTTGTTTAGGCTTCTGCAATGATTAGAGGATGGATTAGGATGGTTTAGGATTAGCTTAGGGATAGGCAAGTGGATGGCATTTAATAAGGGTGGGTGAAGGAGGAGATATTTGTTAACTTTGGCTTGGGTTAGTAAGTTTTAACCCACGTTTAGAGAATGTGACAAGGTTAGGAGGGGATTAGGATTAGGTTTAAAGACATCTTCTAGAAGAGTCTAGACTTTGGATGAGGATAAAGACTTTATAGAATAGTCTAGAATTTCCTAGGATGAGGATGAAGACTTTCTAGAAGAGTCTAGAACTTCTTAGGATGAGGATAAATTAGATTTTTAGGAAATAAATAAAGTTTTATTTATTTCAAGGGTTTGGGTTGAGGAGATATTTATTAAAACTTTTTTAATAAACATGAGGATTAATATTTAATCTTAATTAAATATTTTGAGTTGGGATTAGGGGTAGGAAATGATGGGATTAGCCTTCAATCGAAATTAAAGAAGGATTAGAAGATTTTGGAAGAGGTTATTGGTCATAAGGAAATTGGCCAAGTTTTGGGCAAAAAATAAAAGTTTTATTTATTTTAGAATTTTTGGTCAATTTATTAATTAAATAATTAATAAATAAGGAAATAATGTTTAAATAAGATTTAAAGATTTTTGGGAGGGATTCCTTAATTAAATATTTTTAATTAAGATAAAGGGATTTAATGGCATAAAAATTAATTAATTAATTAATTAAATAATTAATTAATAAATGATGATGTCATCAGGGATTTTTGCAAAAAATAAAAATACTTTATTTTTTAAAAGATTTTTAGGTGTCTACATTTTGCCCCTCTTTGATGCGATGCCGCAAGTGGCATGGCATCAAAGATAAGAAAATAAGATGCCCAAGGCTAGAGCAGAAGAGGAGAGAATGGACTGTGAGATGCCCCCTCAAGAAGGCAGTGGGGAGAGAAAGCGAGGCTCGGTGGCTTCTTGAAAAATACAAGAATCTGGGATGAGCAAAGAGACTCAGATTAGATTAAGAGAAGAGGTTTAGTTAGCTCAAACTCTTACTATGGGAGAATGATAAAGGGAGAATCAGAGGCACAAGAGGAAGCAAGCTTAAGATCTAAGGGATTGCAGAGGATGAAGGAGCGGAGCACTATAAAAAAGAATCCAAGATAGGGAGATGGATTAGGGGATTATAAAGCTGATGCAACAGGATTTCAAAGAGTTAGATTGGCAGAAGATGGGTTTTGGAGATCCCTAGGACTAGGATTGTGGATCTCGAAAGATGAGGCTTGGTAGGTTGATTTGGATTGGTGGATCCCTAAGACTAGGATTGTGGATCCCTAAAGCTAAGAGTGATGAGTGATTCAAAGAGATACTGATGCATCAGCTGGGGTAAAAGAGATGGATGCTGCATATGGATGGGGGATAATGGAGATGAAGGAAAACCATTAAAGCTTTTTGAGCGGTGGAATACTTCAAAGAGAAGTACCACCATGTAGTTGAGCACTAGATTTGCTATAGGACTATTGGTTAATTGCCAAGGTTAACAAGAACATTAAGGCCTTTTCACCAACTGTCCAAAGGACTGACAAACTAACTCAAAACAAACACACAAGGATTGCCCCAGCATCACACATGAATCCTAGAGGAAGCAGCATGGAAACGACACTGGAGAACCCACAAGCAGAAAAGAAAAACAAATGAAAGACCTGATCAAGACCTTACGCTCTAATTGCCCCATTCACAGCATACCATGATATGGAAGATCGTGGCAACCTTGAGGAGGGAACAAGGAGATTGCTTGGAAAAGATACTTCAAGACCCAAAAAGGAAGATCCCAAATCAAAAGAAAGTGAAAATCCAAAAGAGAGCCGTTTGCCAACGAGATGGGTAGGACAAGGTACTAATAGATCAAGATCAGACATGAGGAAATCTATATCCTGCAAGGACCTATCGGAGAGCACCAAAGCTAGTGGATTTGGATGAGTGATGCATCTAGCAAGCTGAACTAAGAAAGATAACACTTTGGTGATAGGAAATCTATCTAAAGGATACGTTGGAATAGCTAACCAAGATGTGTGATGGATGCAAGATGTTGATCAAGGATGAACTGACACGAACCCTGGATAGATGCAATGGTACTAAGCTAAAGAGGATGTACAAGCTGATGGACCAAGATATGTTACAAATGTACAAGTTTGTTCATGTTTTGGTTTTTGTGGGATGGAAATGTTTGTGAAGGATGGGATGTCTATAATAGGTGATAGGTGGATAGGTAGATGGTTTGTGAAAAGCTTAAGTGAAAATGGGGTTTTGTGTGTGCACGTGATAGTATACAAGCTAGGATACAGGATTATTTATAGGCTAGAATATGGTACAAACCTTGGACAAGATTTGGATAGACAGGGTATGGTACAAGATTTACAAGGTATAATACAAGCTTTGGTACAAGATTTACAAGGTGTACAGGAGGTATTTACAAGCTTCATCAGATTTTGGATATTTGGTTGGAACACCAAGAGAACAAGCAAGTGTGTCTTATGGGATGGTGGGTGAATGGATGGAGGATAGGATAGTGATAGATAATGGATTAGTCTTTAGTACACAAGGTGCCTGAATTACCAAGTTCTCACCAAGGTACCTATCCAAGGTGCTTGAATTGCCAAGTTTTCACCATTGGACGCTTATTTCTCTTTACTCTTTTTTTCTTTTGTATTTTTAAAAAGCTGGGTATACCAAGGATCTTCAAGCATAGAACTTCTTGAGATGAATGATGTTAGTAGGATCATTCAAGAGTTCTCCTTCTGGTGTAGATAGCTGATAAGCTCCGGAGCCAAAGGAAGCAGTGACAACATAAGGACCAAGCCATGTAAGTTCAAACTTGCCTTTCTTTTCTCGATCTACTTGGACTTTCATGTTTTCTTTGAGGACCATGTCACCTGGCTAAAAGTGTCATGGAAGCACCTTCTTGTTGAAATTCCTTTTCACACGAGTTTGATAGACTGTGAGATGATCATAGGCTTGTTGTCGCTTCTCGTCTAAGAGATCTAGTTGGGTGAGTCGAGCTACTCTATATTCTTCATCTGATATTTGCCCTTGCAAAGATATGCGCAAGGAGGGAAGTTCAACCTCTATAGGTAGCACCGCTTCGGCACCATAGACTAGGGAGTATGGAGTTGTGCTTGTGGATGTACGGAAGGAAGTTCGATAGGCCCATAGGGCTGGATTTATTTGTAGGTGCCAATCACGGCCGAAATCATTGACAACTTTCTTTAGAATTTTGAGGAGGGTTTTGTTAGTTGCCTCTGCCTAGCTGTTACCTTGTAGGAAATATGGGCTAGAAAAGCAGTGATGGATGCGGAGGGAAGTGCATAATTCTTCCATGTTGAGATTTTCAAAGTTACCTCCGTGGTCGATGAAGATGGTGGATGGGATGCCGAAGCGGCAAACAATGTGGTACAAGATGAACTTGGAGACCTAAACTCCTGTAGCTGAGACTAGGGGGACTGCTTCCACCCATTTAGTGAAATAGTCTGTAGCTATTATTATCCATTTATGTCCATCAAATGAGAGGGGTGTGATAGTTCCAACTAGATCAAGGCCCCAACAAGCGAAAGGCCAAGGTGGTGCAATAGGCTGTAGATCCTATGTTGGAGCATGCACAAGATTTGCATGCTGCTGACATGGGAGACACTTTCTGACAAAGTCACAGGAGTCTTCTTCAATGGTAGGCCAATAGTAGCCTGCTCTAAGGATTTGTCATGCTAGGACAATACCACTCGTGTGGGTACTGCAAAGTCCAGACTGTACTTCCTTTAACACCATTGCGGCCTCATTTTGGTCTAAACATCGAGAGAGAGTATCGTGATAACCCTGATGATATAGGGTATTGGCTATGATAACATAGCGGGATGATTTTCGGATGAGGTTCTGGCATTGGGTACGTGTTAGGTGAGGGGATATGATACCATCGTTAAGGTAAGTGTGAATCTCATGGTAGCAAGGGGATTGGGGACCAACCAAGATACAAACATGGTTTGAATCCTCATTCGCATAGGCGGGTCTGAGGAGCTGCTCCACTAAAAACTCATACTGTGTAGCTTCTTGGGGAATTTCCAAGAGCGAGCCTATAGTAGCCATAGCATCTACTGCTTTATTCTGTATTCGAGGCACTTGTGTAAACTGAAGCTTTGTAAAATGTTGGGTTAGCTGATCAACTAGCTCTTTGTAGGGTAATAGCTTTTCATCTTTGGTTTGATATTCATTTACGGCTTGCTTGATGATGAGCTGAGAATCGCCAAAGATTTGTAGCTCAACAATGTTCCATTCTGCAGCTATCTTTAATCCTGCTATGAGGGCCTCATATTTAGCTATATTGTTGGTGCTATGAAATTGTATCTTGAAGGCTTTTGGAATGTAATCTCCTTGAGGTGTGACCAACAATATTCTTGCCCTTGATCCATGAGATGTGTATGAGCCATCAAAATAAAGTTTCCATGGGGGTTGTTCTTCAATTAGACAGATATGCTCATCTGAAAATTATGTGATCAATGGATAAGCATCTATTAGAGGTGCATCAGCTAGGTGATCTGCTATAGCTTGCCCTTTGATTTCCTTTCTATCCACATACTGGATGTCAAATTCACTGAGGAGCATAACTCATTTGGCCAAATGGCCTGTAAGTGTTGTTCTAGAGAGCATATACTTGAGAGGGTCAATCTTGGAGACTAGTTGGATGGTATGACTTAGCATGTAATGGCAAAGCTTTTGAGTTGAGAAAAAAACTGCCAAACAAGCTTTTTCCATAGGAGTGTAATTGAGTTCATAACCAACTAGGGTTCTACTGATGTAGTAGATAGCTCTTTCTTTGTTGTAGTCATCAAGTTGTGCTAGAAGTGCCCCTAGAGCAGTAGGTGTTGCTGATATGTACAAAATCAGGGGACAACCAGGAACTGGTGGAACCAAGATAGGGGGATTGATGAGATACTACTTGAGATGGTTGAAGCTGCGCTGACATAAAGGATCCCACTTGGAGTTCTCATCCTTCTTCAGTAAATGTGAAAATGGTGTACACTTATCTACAAGCTGGGAGATGAAGTGCCGAACAGATTGGAGCTTTCCTTGAAGAGAGCGAAGTTGTCATAGTGTCTGGGGAGGAGGCATGTCTAAGATAGCCTTGACCTTCTTGGGGTCGATCTCTAAACCTCGTTTAGAAACTATGAAGCCTAGAAGCTTGCCAAATTTGACCCCAAAGACACATTTCTTGGGATTCAGCATGAGATGATATTTGGCTAACCTATCAAAGACTTTCTCTAGGTCAGCAAGATGATCCATGAAGGTATGAGACTTGACCAAGATATCATCCACATAATCCTCCAAAATGCTATGGATGAGATCATGAAAAATGGCTATCATAGCTCTTTGATAGGTAGCCCCAGCATTCTTTAGTCCAGAAGGAATCATGTTGTAGTAAAAGGTTCCCCAAGGGGTAGTGAATGTTGTCTTATGCTGATCCTCTTCTACAATCTTGATTTGATTATACCCAAAAAATCCATCCATGAGGGACAAAATTTCATGTCCAGCTTTAAGATCTACAATCATATCTATGTTGGGCAAGGGAAAATCATATTTTGGACAAGCTTTGTTAAGATCTCTAAAATCAGTGCAGATTCTGATGTCACCGGAAGGTTTAGTGATAGGGACCATGTTGGAGATCCACTCTGAGTAGTCGATAGGTCGGATAACCTTAGCAGCTAACATTCTTTCTAATTCAGCTTTGACCAATAATGCCACCTTGGGGTGCATTTTTCTAAGCTTTTGTCTGACGGGCTTGATCTTTGGATCAACTGCAAGATGATGAACTACAAGCTTTGGATCAAGTCCTGGCATGTCTTGATATGACCATGCAAATCGGCCAATGTTCTCTCTTAAGACCTCAAAGAGGAGGTCAGCTTGGTCTTGTGATAGGGATGCAGCAATGTGAACAAGTCTGGGGATCTCTGAAGAACCAATGTTGACTTCTCGAGTATCCTCAATTAGAATAGAAGACACCTCTGGTCGATTATCTTGAGGAGGCAATGCTAAATCCTCATGTTCTTCTTGTGGCTCTAGATTTTCTTGCTGAGGGGTTCTCTTCGTTGCCTTAGCTAGTCTCAGATTCACCTTAGTTCCAGTTTTGGGTGTATCGAAACTAGGTTGGGGATTTTCTCCAAAATACCCCTTGGGATCTAGCTTGTAGATATAGGCCGAATCTGGCTTTGTTTTCTTGTGAGGAGTTTTAGCTCCCATGAATCTTAGAAGTGCCTCCTCTGATGTGAACTCATCGATGTGTATGACACTTGGTTGGTCCCAATCTATGAGTTGTGGATGGGTGAGTGGTAGGTCAATGAGGCGAATGGATTGTTCTTGGAGAATAGAGTCTCCAAGGGAGATTTGGTCTAGGATATCATCGTAGGCTCTCTTTTCAACTTCCTCAGGAATGTCTTTGATTTCGACAAGGTTGCAGTGAATGTTCAAAAAAGCGTGACCATTCTCATTGGTGCCCCCAGTTGTGGGTATGCCAAAGCCAAGACCTGACTTCGATTCCCACTTGTGTGCATCGATGGGGCACTGCATGCCTCTTTCTTCTAGTCCTAGACCACCACCTTGATAGTTCCATTTGTCAGTGATGAGCTTATGTTCTTGGGGATACTTTTGGCTGAAGTGATCAAGGCGTGCTTGATTTCTTTGAGGTGCATCCTTATGTAACCATTTGTTGATAACTGGAGTGAGCTCCTCATGAAGAGGGATTTTCGAGGATACAAAGGTTGTTGGGCCAAACTGTTTGTATCGAGGAGGTGGAATCTCCTTAGCTTTGTGATATGTTGGTCATCCATGGGCATGTGGATCAAGTGGGAGTGCCCCGACAACAAATGCATTTGACAGACTATACTCTCCACAACCTTTGTTATTGATCTTCATGGTAGACAGGGTAGAGGCGAGGATGGTTTCTGGGTCATTATAAGTGTGGGATGAGCTGGCGATGGATGTGCCGATATTAATTCAAGGGCAATGGTTTGTATATGAAGATTCAACCGCATTGCAGTAAGCAAAGGGTTCTGGATCGGCATGGATGGTTACCTCAGTGCCTTGATGCGGAAATTTGATGCACTGATGGTAAGTGGATGGAACAGCTTTCATGGCATGAATCCATGGGAGACCAAGGAGGATGTTAAATGGTAGGTTTAGATCAATAACATGGTAGAGTGTCTCTTGGATGACTGGCCCAACCTTGATTGGCAGAAAAATAGTTCCTTCTGTGGTTCTTTCCAAGTTGTCATAAGCTTTGATGGTGATAACCTCACTGATGATATCTGCCTCAGTATACCCAACTTGTTTTATGAATTTTAGGGTGCAAATATTCAAGGCTGATCCATTATCTATCATTACTCTTTTCACACAAAAGTTGGATACCATGATGGCTATGCGAAGCGGAAGGGTGTGACCTGGCTCGACCACGGGTATGTCGGTGGGTTTGAATGATAGGGCACATGAGGATGAGAGGTGTCCAACAAGATTATGAAAATTAGTAGCATTGATATCAGAAGGGACACGGGATTCTATGAGAGCACTGTCAAGGATGTTCTTGTACACAGGACTAGTGCGAAGAAGGTCTAAAATAGAGATTTGGGATGGCATGTTCCCAAGGTGTTCCAAGATATTGTACTAGCTTTTTGATGGAGCTAATGGTGTTGGTGTAACAGGTGGGCCTGCGATGTTAAATTGCGCTCTTGGAGTGGTGACTCCACACTCATTGTTTGGTCCTTGGATATTGATAACATTGATGGAAGGCTCTTTCTCAGATATACAACCTATAAGGCTACCATAGTCTATATAGGATGAAGTGTGGTCATTGTTCTTCCCATGCTGTTGGTTTGGCTGACGGTTGTTGGTGTTGTTGTTGTTGGTTTGGATAGGTGCTTTTCCAAGATTTTGGTTGTGGTGTGCAGGAAAAGCATTTTGATAGATCTGTAAGCCTGCATTGGGAGAGGTTTGGGCACCAACAGTGATTTCCTTCCGATCAATGAGGTCCTACACATAGTCTTTCAGTTTCATGCATCTGAGGGTAGTGTGACCTTTTACCCTATGAAATTTGCAGCACTCATTAACTTTGTACCATGCATCTTTGGATTGGCTTGGGTCAATTTGCTAGGTAGGAGGAAATTTGATGAGGTTTTCCTTGACTAATTTCTCAAAAATGACATCCAATGGCTCACCAAGGGGTGTATAGTTTGTAGGTGTAGGTTGGAATCTAGGCTTTTTTCCTGCAGCTACATTGATGGCATTAGCTTTATTGTTAGACCCTTGGAAGTTGGGTCTTGGATTATAGTTTTCATAGCTTTGGTTATTTTGTTGTTGGTAGTTGATAGCTTGTTGATTGTTTGGTTGATATGGTGGGTTGGACTGGTTGTGAGAAGGACCAACAATATTCACATGTTTGGTGTCAGTGACGCCATCTGTTGCAACGTGCTTGTTTTTGTTCCAATACCTAGACTTGTCATTGGAATGTGATTGATTTTGGTTGGCTTCCTTGTAAATCTTGACCACACCATCTTTAATGAGTCCTTGCTCAAGGATCATTCCTTTCTCTTTGATATCTTTGAAGGTCTGCAAACAATTCATGGTCATGTGGTGAGCCAAGCTAGGATGGGCATTATCAATAAACATTTTCACCACATGGCGTTCTGGCAAGGTGTAGGATATGTGGGTGGTAAGGGTTTGCCATATTTGCAAGTATTCGACAAGGCTTTCTCCACCTCTTTGCTTGGTGTGGACAAGATCAACTATTGATAGCTCTATTTCAACAAGATGGGCATATTGGGCTACAAATGCCTCAGATAATTCAGCAAAGTTTTTAATTGTTCCATAGGGGATTCTATACAACCATTCAAGAGCTGGTCCAGCCAAGCTTTTGGGAAAAAGGCGCAAGAGGAAGATATCATTGTATGCTACGTCCTGGCAGTGCATGTAAAATTCTTTGATATGTCTGACAGGGTCTCCTTTTCCTCTGAATTTGTCAAATTTGGGTACCTCAAAGTGTTTGGGAAATGGTGTCATGGTAATGGCTCTGTCAAATGGGTAAGGTCACACATTCTCAAACTTGAATGTCTTCGGATCATTCCCTTCTTGGATGGCTTTCAGAGCTATCTTCATTTGCTCCCATTCTGAATTGATAGGTGATGGTTGGGGTGCCCCCAATGTAGGAGTGCCTTGAGGTAGGTATGTGTTGGATGGGGCCACTGAATATGGATGGCTATGAGGGATTTGCTGATAGGGATTGTACATTGTTTGGGCAGCTGCATGGTGGATGATAGGTTGCTGAGAGGGAGGTGGCACATATTGCTGCATGTGCTGCGAGGGTTGCTGTTGATATGGGATTTGAGGTTGAGATTGAGGAACATAAGCTGTCTGTGGGATAAATGGATTTCTTTGTGGAGGTAAGGTATAAGATGGTTGAGAGGCTTGGGGAAAGGATTAGGGGGCTTGTGGGGTTTGACCAATATATGTGGGTTGGGCCCCCATTTGGGATGGTATCTGCAAATAATTGGTGATTGGCTGGGGTGGTGGATTACCTCCTAGAAGTGGCATTGAAAAGTAGTTGGTAATTGGAGGTAATGGATTAGTTGGTGGTGGAGGTGGTGGGAATTGAAAGCTTGGGAATGGAATTAATAGGGTTTGATAGCTTTGTGGTTGGATTTGGAAGCTTGGTAGAGTGGTGGCAGGGGCTGGGGTCACTTGGGAGCTTGGTAGAAAATTGGTAGTAGCTTGTGGGATTTGATAGCTTTGTGGAGTGAGGGTAGTAGCTTATAGATTTGTGGCTAATGGTATTGAGCTCCCAAGACCTAATGGAAATGATGGGATTGTGCTTTGGGCTGCAGTGAACAAGCTGGGGGTGATGAAAGGTTGATTACTTGGCCCCATGGGTGGCATCCCTAGTGTATATTGTTGAGGTTGGCCAAAGATGCTAGCACTGATTTGGGAGATGGGTGGATTTGGAAGGCTAGGTTGGGGAGTAGCAATAGCAATAGTGAAGGGGGTGAACATTGAGCTATTTTGGGTAAAGGGGGTTTGGAGCGGAGAGGTATGAACCAAGGATGGAGTGGTGGTGGCTGGGTTGGCTTGTGGCATGGAGATTTCAACTTGGGTGGATGATGGTATGTTTGGGTCTGTTGGATCATATGGATTGGCTGGAGGCTCTTCTTTTGGAATATATTGAGGATAATTTGGATCATAAGAGCCTATGGGTGGTGGTAGCTGCCCAAACAATGGGTGAGATGGATCTGATAATGGAGGGGTTCTTCCAAAGTCAAAGGTTCCTACATTTTCCCTTCGAAAATTAGCCATGATTGTCTCTTTGTTCTTGTCTATAATGGCATTTACCAATACTGCATTTCCTGGTTGGTTCATGAAAGTTTCAATGTCAGTACATGATGGCATAGCTTTCTTTGGGCTGAAGGATGGCTGAGTGCTCAAGGAGGGTGAGGCTGTTCAATCCAAATGATAGAGCTCCATTGTTTCTTTCTTCTTGGCTAAGCGAGTGACAGGTGGCATGAAAAATGCTCCAAGGGATGAGATGCAATAATGTTGATGGATGCAAAAGGGGGAAGGCTTCTCTATGCAAATGATTTCCTAGGTTAAGGCAAATCTATATGACAAAACCTAAGGAGGATTGGGTTGGAGATTCTAACTTCAAAGATATGTTGCCAAAGCATGAAAGGTTTGCTTTCCTATGTGCAAGCTTGGTGGTGATTGTGTCAACTTAAGGATAGACTGATGATCCTTTAGGAAGAACACGAGATTGACCCCTTGTGGATCCCAACCTTTAGCTCAACATGATGAGGGATAACAAGTGACAAAGCTAGATTACCCTAGACAAATCTCTGTCAAAGGGATAACCTTGGTGAGATTGATGGATTTGGAAGATTTTAGGAGTGGCAAACTTTTGGCAAAAGTGACAACAATTTTGAAGGCTTGGATGTGAGGTTTTGATTGCTGGCTAGATGGTTTGATTCTAATTAAGATGGATGAGCTAATAATGCTTAAGGGGATAACCTAAGATAGCTAGATTTTCTACAAAGATGACTCTAAAGTGAAGCTTATCCAAGACGATGTGGAGAAACAAGGGTGTCTAATCATAGAAATCATGCCTAGTTGGTAAGGCATAAGCAGGATTAACTCCTGGATGTTGGCTAAATTTGATGTTGTGCTCTAACTAGGCCTCTTGAAGTGCTTTTTCGGTAGCTTTTTCCTCTGATTTGTGGAGTTTGGCAATTTGTGGGCTTAGTGTTATTTCTTTTCTCTTGGCTGAAAGTTCTTGGTATGCTAGAGATGGTTTGAGTTTAACTTTGTGGAACTTCTATTTGGGTTTGGGTTGCTCTGACATCAATTCCTGAATCTGCTTGGCTTTGAGAGATCTTGGTTCTTTTGCTTCAACTCGTTCAACTTTTGGAATAGGCAGCAACTATACTAAGTATGCCCTAAGCTAGGATTGACCAAGTTTGGCAAACATTCATTCAACAAATAAAAGATCAAGCAATAGATAGAAACAACCAGATAGAATTTTTTGATTCTCAGAAAGTGATCCTTGCGCTAAGGAGTGTGTATTTTCTACAAATGTTTTGATCAATCACCTCAAACACATTAACATCCTAGATGGTTGTCTACAAGGCTGACAGTTGGTTTAGCTGAGTCCTCGATATACCCAAGGTACGTGAGGCCCAAATCCGTAGATGAGACCAAAAAGATGTCACACAGCCGAGAGGAGTGGTAACCCACTTCTCCTCTTTCACTTCTCAAGGGTATAAAGTTCCTTGAGGCTTAACCCGAGTGACAAAATCTTGATCCCAAGAGAGGTGTCTTTCGATTCACCTCCCGATTCTTATACTCCGCCAGAATGCTAGAGTTGAGGTCGTCCAAGGGGTGATGAAATCCCCAAGCAGGCCTCCTAAAAAGAAACAAGGTTTTGGATCCTAATCTTATGCACCCAAGATGGCCTCGAAAGACGACAAGGGGAGAGAAGACTTGGATGAGCTTGGGCTAAAAAACACGCTTGTTCTTTTACCAACTGACTCTTATGTGTGCTAATCTAGACTTTGCAAGCACTCATGTTTAAGAGACAATGTTCAATTCCAACTTGAAGTGCCAACAAAAGTAAATCGATCAAAGAATGCAAAAAATAAGAAGAGTTAGGGTCAAAAAAAGAAAACTCGCGCGCCCAGAGGCCCTCCATGTCAAGTATCGATTAATTTTCTTTAAGGCATTCAAGATTGAGTGTGAGTTTGTTTTAAGCCCAAAACAAAAGTGTGTGAGATTCGATTTCAAACGCGCACCCGGAGGCTCTCCATGTCATTTTTTGTTCAATTTTAGTGCCCAAAATTGAAGTGTGATTGATTTAATCTAGAGTTTTGATCATTTAAGAATTTTGATAAAGTTAAAGAAAACATTCAAAGATGAAGTGAGTGAGTTAGATTGTGGAACATTTAACACCTTCTTCAAGTAGACCCATCCCCATAAATGGCGCTGAGATTGCAACCAATGGTTAATATTTGATGGGTGATTAGAAAAGAGGTGAGTCCAAAAAACTACTCAAATTGATTTTTGCAAATTTGTATTTTAACTTAACAAGGTTTCTTAAATGTCCAAAAATTAAACTTTACCTAGATTGCATGTGGAAAAGAGATTTGTTTTGTTCAGTTTTTAGAAGCTCCAAATGAAGTGTTTGATATTGCAATGGTTAATTGATCCTTAGAATTCAAGATTGGATTCATTTTTTTAATCATGCATTCAAAGAAAATTTGATTTTAATCCATGGCATTCAAGAATGATTTTAGCAACATGCATTCAAAGACAAGTGGTTAAACATTCAAGTTTTTTCTTTTGAGCATTCAAGATTGAGATTTTGTGTGTTGTTTTAAGAACTTTGAAGTGCGTTGTTTTAACCTTAGATCATTCAAGATTGTTTTGGACTCAAAAGTGAAAATGACTTTTTGGACTTTGGTTTTCATTTAAGATTTTGTGTTCTAGTTTGCATATTTTAAGCCCAAAAATGATATTCCTAGATTGTTTTGACGCATGAAAAATTTAAGAAACATTCAAGATTTTGCAATAAGACATTTGTTTGGAACAAATAAAAAAGCTTTTAGGACAATTTTTGGCAACCATTTAGGACTCTTAGTTTTTATGAGATTTTTTAAAAGAACTTTAGTGTGCACTTAGTGTTGATTTTGAACCTTTTGAAATGGAAATTTGAAGTTCTTTTTAAATTCCCAAAAATGAAGTGTTCCTAATTTTGCATGAGTGCATCTAAAACCTTGATGTTGTAAGGATGCAAATGATTAGATTGGTTTAGTTTCACTTGTTAAAAGATTTTTTCTTTTTTACAAATTTTTAATTTTTCAATGGATTTAAGTATGATCTGGGGGTTCATTTTAAGCACTAAAAAGAAGTGTGTATGATTTTGCTTCCTTAAAAAAAAATGGCCAAGATCTCCCACAAGAAGAAGAAGAAGAAGTACATGGAATAAGAAGAATATAGACAAGAAGAGGAAGAAGAATTTCAAGTTCTTTGTCCACCTATAAGCTTGAAAAATCTACAAACACTATGAGATAGATTATGAGTTCCTTTGTCTTCTTCATGCTCATGTGGACCTACAAAACCAATTTATACAATCCTACCAATCACAAAAACAAGAAAAATTAGCCAAAATCAGAAAATGACATACAAAACTTGACTAAAAAAGCTAATAAAGATGACCCATGTGGGGTCCCACCGGGCGTGCCAAAATGTATATGAGCAATGTTAGTATGCTAATAGAAACCAAATTTAAATAAAGCTTCTACAAACTAAAAAAAATTCATAAACTTCAAGATAGACTAAGATGAGCTCTCAATTGAAAATATGAGCCATTAATGGGCTCTCTCAATGAGAAGCTCTCTTGTTGAGTGGCTTTATCTAAATGGATAGGATGTATGCTCAATATGCTTCCAAAGGCTTCAATGGATGATTGTGGATTTTTGGTGTGGATAGATGGCTTTAGTATGGATTTGGCTCTCAAAATAGCATTATAACTTTAATTCATGGATTGTGTTATTTTGCAAAGGGGAAGGATCCAATTTATAGGCAAGAGGCTTGAGGGATTGAGGGCTAAGATGCAAGGATGAGAAAAAGCTCATGAAGGGCTCAGATTGCATGAGAAGAGAGCACATGGATTGTGCTTCCTTATAGCCAATCAAGGAGTGACACATGTCACATGGTGAGAGGATGGCGGAAAAGGGAAGGATGAGTCAAAAAAGGAGGCTCAAGGGATAAAATCTTCATAAAGACCCTCATAATGACTTGTAAGAGCAATAAAAGGGCTTGTAAGAGTCATTTATGACCTAGTGGACTTCATAAAGTTTTATGGTTGAGATATTTTGAGGGTGATGAGAGAAATTTTGACTTGGACTTGATTAGGAAGGTTTTAAGCTTGTTTAGGCTTGTGAAAATGATTAGAAGATGGATTAGGATGGTTTAGGATTAGCTTAGGGATAGGCAAGTGGATGGCATTTAATGAGGGTGGGTGAAGGAGGAGATATTTGTTAACTTTGGCTTGGGTTAGTAAGTTTTAACCCACGTTTAGAGAATGTGACAAGGTTAAGAGGGGATTAGGATTAGGTTTAAAGACATCTTCTAGAAGAGTCTAGACTTTAGATGAGGATAAAGACTTTCTAGAATAGTCTAGAATTTCCTAGGATGAGGATGAAGACTTTCTAGAAGAGTCTAGAACTTCTTAGGATGACGATAAATTAGATTTTTAGGAAATAAATAAAGTTTTATTTATTTCAAGGATTTGGGTTGAGGAGATATTTATTAAAACTTTTTTAATAAACATGAGGATTAATAGTTAATCTTAATTAAATATTTTGAGTTGGGATTAGGTGTAGGAAATGATGGGATTAGCCTTTAATCGAAATTAAAGAAGGATTAGAAGATTTTGGAAGAGGTTATTGGTCATAAGGAAATTAGCCATGTTTTGGGCAAAAAATAAATTTTTTATTTATTTTAGAAATTTTGGTCAATTTATTAATTAAATAATTAATAAATAAGAAAATAATGTTTAAATAAGATTTAAACATTTTTGGGAGGGATTCCTTAATTAAATATTTTTAATTAAGATAAAGGGATTTAATGGCATAAAAATTAATTAATTAATTAATTAAATAATTAATTAATAAATGATGATGTCATCAGGGATTTTTTCAAAAAATAAAAATACTTTATTTTTTAAAGGATTTTTAGGTGTCTACACTAGCATGCAACTCCCCACAGATCCAGCTCAGAGTGAGAAGGATTTTGTCCAATCGCTTCACACAGAAAGAGAGCTAGCTATTTTAGCGGCAGAGGAGGCAACCACAAAAGCCAAATTAATACAAATTCAATCATCAATTACTCCTCATTTGGAATTACTTCACAAGGAGCAGATAAATGCAGAGACAGCCCTCAGGAAAGATCCCAACCTTTCTTCATCTGATGGACTTGTACACCTAGCAGCAGAGATTTCCATCTAGCATAAGACATTGGATGTCGCATTAGCAAATTGGGATGCAACTCTGAAGGTACTCCTTGAAGTATACAACTCATTTTTGGCCAAGTATGGAATTTCACTGTAAAGACCATTGACATAAGTGTCAAAAAGGGGGAGAATAATTATAGAGTTGAGTACAGGAATGAAATGATAAGTATAATAAAAGGGGGAGATAGCAAAAAGGGGGAGATAACACAGTCATAGCAAAAAGGGGGAGATAGCACATTTTGAGAAATTTTTTGAGATAGCCAATTTTGAATGTAGGATAAATTACTGAGTCACATGGATCGTAATTAAGTGTTTTTTCCACTCATGCCGAAGGGAGAGATTTTTAACTTAAAGAATAAATTTGACAACTGAGTGTCAATACACTTAACCAAGACCAAGAGTTAGTGCCGAGTGATAATAGGTGCCGAGTGAAAACAAGTGCCGAGTGACAACAAGTGTCGAGTGACAACAATTGCCGAGTGACAATGGGTGCCGAGTGACAATAGGTGCCGAGTGATAATAAGTGTCGAGCGCAACATGTGCCGAGTGATAAAATTTTTTTTCAAGTGTCGAGCTATCTAGAAAATAGTAGGTGTTGAGTATCAGAAATTCTTCAGGAGCTAAGTAACTCAGTAGAACAGCATAAAATTCTGGAATTGCACAAACTATGATGCAAACAGTTTTTGAAGCTGACTGAAGGTAAATCTCGAAGGATTGAATTCAATAAGATCGAATCTTTTATTTTTCCTATGCAATTTGCATGCAGCCAATAAAAAAAAGCTAAATGCATGCAACCAATCAGCAAAAGATAAGAATTGAATGGAAAATGAAGATTGAATGTGGATTGTAGATCCATACCTAACTCTAAATTTTCAAATGTCTTTATAAAGAAGATGAAACTTCATTGTAAAAAAAATGAGGAATAAGAAAAGAGGTGTGAGAAGACATACAAGGGTTCGAAAGGAGTTATATTTTCAGAAGTGAGGATTATTTAGATCACAAAAAAAAAAGGATCCAGATCACAGAAAGCATAACAAGTGCCTGCAATCTGTAATCAAGGATTGTAATCGGTCAGGTTTATTGCATCTAATACTCTCTAGCAATTGTATTAGAATGAAAATCCTATGGTGATAGGTTAGCTTTACAACTATTTTGTAAGAACCTTTTGATTAGGTGATTAAATCCTTTAACCAGGTGACACTTCATGTTAAGTGTTTGCAAATCCTCTAACCAGGTCACTATTAACACAATGTAAAGCCTTTAACAGGGCAAACCATCAGAAGTGGTTGAACAATATTGCTGCAATAATTTTTGTGGGTATCATCCCCACCCCAGTTTTACCTTCTTATTCCTGGAGGGTTTCTGGGTTACCAAAATTCTAGTGTTGTGAGTTATTGATGCATATGTTTTGATTACATGTTTATTTGATATGCATGCAATTTACTTTCAGTTAAAATTTTATTGGCTAAAGTTTGATACTTATGATTCACCTCCCCTCTCATAAGTACTCTTTCCATATTTGAATATTCCAACAAAAATAAGAGCTAATTGCTAATGCTACTAGTCTGGTATTGGATGGTAAAAATTAGAGGAAGTAGCCTAGGGTGGTAGACATGAAAAGCATGTGGAATTTTTTCTACCCTAATTAATTCCTTGTTCACTTCCATGGTGGATTCTCGAATGAAAAGCTCCTAGAAGCCTTAGATATAGTTTTTAATGTCATTGTGTGATCCATAACCATGGAAGATAGAGACAAGGTATGCTACTATTATCACATTCCCATCCTAAACCATTTTAGGAATAAGAAATTCATTTCCTTTCCCTATTTTCTCTTAAATTAAATGAAATATTTCATGTGGACCAGTAGAAAAGAAAAGAGGAAGAAAAATCTATTATGTGTATTACCAAGCCTTGGTTTTTTGCCTCTTTAAATTCTATAAAGGCCTTTACCCCCAAATCCTACGCTAGAGCCCTTTGCTTCTAAAATTATAGATATGGGTCAAAATTCTTCCCCCTCCAGCTATACCTAGAGTGATAAGGGTCCCATTGTCTCTACTCGAAAGATAAAAATAGAAAAGTTGAGGTCCTCAATGTCAAGAGTGATGATACCACCATCAAGAAGGGAACCAGTAGATCAAGAAAAAGAATTAAAGAGAAAAAAACCCTTGCCCCACCATGGTTTGGATAAATCTAATGAAGATGCTTAAACTAATAACTCAAAGAGAAACTAAAGCCCTAGACACAAACATAAATCCACTATAAGGAACTATGGGGAGAAAGAGGAGGAAGAAACTAAAAGAGAAGGTAAAGATGAGGAATTAATGGAGGAGAAACCAAATAGCCCCTTGCCGTAAATCCAAAGAAGGGGGGAATATTGTGGAAAAAGGTTCAACTACTTCTCCTATAAGAATCAAGTGTTTAGGAAGTTAAACTAAAGTGAAGGTTACTAGGGGAGAGATTGTGAAGAAGCCTAAATAAATGGAGGGTGATTACAATCAGTCAGAGCGGACCACTACGGGAGATAATAACAATGAAAAGGAAATCCTAGAGATTGAGAGGTTGGAAAAGTCTATCATGAACTTAATCAAGAAGAATGCAGAGTTGGAAGATAAGTTTGATAGGCTTGCCAATTTCTCAGTTCAGGTGATACATTCAACATCCACCACCCTCTACCTCATGTAGAATGACAAGGAAGGAACTCGCGATGCTAAGGACATGAATATGACTTGCTCATTATATGGCTTCTTAGTTGTTGAGTAGTTGTAACTATTTCTAGAGAATCCCAAGAACCAGAGCAAGGAGGATTAGTGCTTGGTACTGTGCTTCAATTTAGTCTTTTCTTCTATGTTTAGTATAATGAGGATTTTCTCTATTACTTTTTAATTGATTATTTTAATGGGCACTATGAATATTCTAGCCAATTTTATGTGTAATGTTGACATTTTGATGGTTTTTTTTCTAGTGGTAGTATTAAAAACACTTTATCATGGGGGTTTTTGATGGTTAAAAAGGGGATTGGATAATTGCATGGTAATGAATTTTGACTAATTATCAATCTATGTGTTTCTTTGTATAGATCGACCCCCATTTTTTTTACTTCTTAATATAAAAAATATTTAATATCATTTAATTAATATATAACTTATGTTATATTAAAATTTATAAGAATATTTTCATGTTAATTGGAGTTCTTTTGATTTTTTTACATATTGATTAGTAGATTGTTGAATAAAATATCTTTTTATGAATCAATAGTTAAAATAAATTTAAAAATATTTCATGTCTTTATATTTAAGTTTTTTTTTTAAATTTCACAAATAAAATAAAGATTAAAGATTATTAATTGTAAGCGTTACTCAATGGTAAATTTTAAGACTTTTAGAAAATCCAAGTAACAAAATATTTAATATTAATAGATAATCATAAAGAGTTGTTTGTAATGAGATTGACTTGAATTGGTTCAATGAATCATTTACATTACTTAAGGAAAATTCAACATATAAATATTTAACATTTAATTATAATGATATAATTATAAGAAAATATTATATTTATTTTCTCAAAAATAATGTTTTAGAATCATCCTAATTATTAACTAGCATATTCTCATTTATAACTTTAATTTAAATTAATACATAATTTCAAATATAATTATATTGAATAAAAAGTTACATATTAGTAGTTTGATATTATGGATATATTATATTAACAATTTTATTTCTAAGAACTTTGCTAAATAAAATGCAATATGGAGGAGTTTCTGAAAAAGGGCTCCTATAATACAAAACAAATTGAGCTATTCATATCTAAGATAAATATATTATATAATATAAAAACTTAATAATAAGAGGGGGGGAGGTGCATATGATGTGCAAGCTTCCCAAAAATTCAAAGTGGGCACTATGAGAAGGATATACATGGCATCTTCTACATATATTTATGGAAGAAGGATATTATTCTAGGAGCATCCCTAACTACAATATTTAATCTTAATTGTTTTTCTCAAGATTATTTCTCACAATAATTTTTCATGATTTAGAAAAAGAATTAGTAAAAAAACATATAGTATCAATATTTTACATTATAATCTATGATCCATCATTAGGATGAACATGAAAAAGAGTGTAATGAGCTGTTAAATTTTTTAGAGTGTATACTTTTGTTGAATTAAAACCATTATTTAAAGATGATTGAATCTAGGTACTTGTATATTGGTAGTGTTCTATGACCTAAGAGACACAAACTTTCATTACGATATAGTTATAATTATGTAGTAAAATAAAATAACTTTTATGTAATATAATTACTATTAGTATAGTAATTTTATATCGATTTTATATAATATAATATTAATATATATTATAATAATAATTAATAGAATAGTTATAAAAAAATTATTATTAAAATATTTGTATTATCAAGACTTTTATGTTATCTATGTCGGGAAGGAATCTAATCATAGGTAAAATAAAATCAGCACTTCCTCTTATTTAGGGAGATATGCTTCTAAAAAGACTTCTAGTTTATCATCCTAATGATATTTTCAACACACTCTCTTATCTAGAGAGGAATAAATGTAATACGTATGCCTCCTAAAGATAACTTCACTCTTCCCTCTTTAGTTAGGGAGATTTTTTATATTAGGAAGAAATATAATAACCTATATAATATCCAACATAATAGGTGTAGAAGTTATCTTTATGATATATGTGAGATCATCATAAGTGCTTTCAACCATAAAGAATAAGGATTTCTATCATTATGGAATGTCATCTATAACTATTACAAGAATCTCTTGCCATAATAAATTTAAGGTATTATCCACCATAAATTATTTAGAGATACCTAAAATTATAGTTTGTCATGAGATATCACCATGTGTGCTCTCCACTATAATATATTAGGGTAACTACTAATATGGTATGTTGTCTTGAGTATCAACACATCTTATGCACTATAATAAATTTCAGAATTATCTATATAGCATGTCATCGGATATCACCATATGTGTTATCTATCATCAAGGATTTAAAATGTCTACCATTATGGCATGTCATCAGGTAGCACCACATGTTTTACCCATAATAATAGATTATATATGCATGATCTAAATGCATCTATGATGGTGATGACTTTGATGAGGATGACATTATTATGTGTCCATCAATTATGGATTTTTTCTTGTTCTTTATTGCACATATCATCTTATACAAGTATAGGTTTGGATAGTTCTCATGAAATATTAAGATTAATAAATATGCTAGTACCCTCAACCAATGGAAGTTCCTTTGTACTTTTCCTCTCTTCTCTCTATATTTACTTATGTTTGGTTTTTTTTACAATCATATAATTTAAACTATATTTAATAAAAACTCAAAAATATTGAAGATTAAAAAATGAACATTATCCCTCATTAAACCATAGCTATAATTAAGCTACATATTAAAAATTTATTTTTAATTATAATTTCTAATTTTAGAATACTAAATAAATCAACTTTCAAAAAATTCAATACCTCAATAAATAAATTTAAATTTTTTTATTTGCCTTAAAAATTAGCTAAACAAATAAATCTAACTATCAAATTTATTAGAAAACATTAAATTTGAAAAAAAAAAAATTATTTCTAAAAAATGGAATCTACTTGAAAATAACGACGATCAACATCGAATGTTCCTAAACCTCTAAAAAATCTTCCTAAAAATATATTCATTGATAAATCTATTAAATTTTGATCATTAAATATACATTATATATATATATATATATATATATATATATATATATATATATATATATATATAAACACACACACACACACACACACACACACACACACATCGATATAAACACACACACTTCATGTTATGAATTTTTAGTTAAAATTTATTAATTTTTACATTTTATTACTTTTTATCAAGGATAACTTTAATGGCTAATATTCATCAATTGGCTAATCTCACTTATTAGGAACCCCAAATTTGCCTTTTTTTTTGCACTTTTAGGGTGGCCATGTCACCTGCACTTTACAAAACTTGGGTCCCATGTTTACCTTAACCACCAATAATAATGCATCAGTATTTTTATTTTATTGATTACTTCACTAGTGCAATCTACTTTTTCCACTTGGTAAATTATATATATTTTCCTACAATTTCTAATTCGTATCTTAATCGATATCATATTAGCCAATATTTGGTTTAAAATTATGCTATGTTATGAGTTAAGTATATAGATTTGATATTCGTCTCTATTCTATAGACTCTCTAAGAAACTTCTTATCCTTTCTCACTTTAGCCCTAAATAGATTTGATTTGGAACATGTGTCTTTACTTTTGGGACTTTCTTTAAAATTCAGTATCCATTTATAATTTTAACCCCTCTATACCATGATTTAGTAATATGGAGGGAACCTATAATGATATAAGTGAGATAATTTAACCTTCAAGTTTGATAATCAATTAGGATGGGTTCCCATGGGCACCCACTTCCTTAAAAATAGAGCAGGCATTGCTAAGGTTTTTTAGGGATATTTAAAAATGAAAGTGGTCCTATGGATTTGTAAGTGAATCTATCTTAGAAAAAATATAGCTGCTAAATTTAAGAAACCTTTTGTCTTATGATTTTTTTAATTTTAAAAAAAAATTATTCATGAATTTGTTCGGTGGGAATTCATTTTGGTGGGAAAATGACATGTAGATTGTTGACAAATGGCATAATTCTTCCCTAAGATGGTGGGGAAAAATTCAGCCCCACCCCTTTTTCACCTACTCAAATTGAGAGGGCTAAAAATTCAAGGCACCTATTTTCTAGGAAAAGATTGCAATTAACCCTTTAGCCCTCCTTAAAAAAGTATCATGGAGCTACCCACTACACAAAAATAGAGCCCAAGCCCCTCCCATGGGACCCCTACCTTAGGATGCATATAATAATAATAAAATCATGGTTTCTAGGTATGTATACTTATGTCCATGATTTCATCAATAATGAAAGATTCACGAGGATTTTATAGAATTTTCATAGAGTTGAAAAAAATTTCCAATAAAATTAAAAATTTTCCTACTCAAAAAAATTGATTTGCCAAAAGGAATTAAAGTTTTTCCCCTAAACTATTGTTTGATTCACCAAAATTTTATACATTTTTTCAAAGGGTTACTTAATTATAAGTATTTTAAATTTTTTAATAGATATAATACATAATAATTTTTAGTCCATCTCCTCTGTTAAATATTGAAAGCATGAAGATGAATGAAGAGGCCGAGGGTTTGCTTTGTGAAGCCAAGGTAGGGAACTAGGTAACTACTTGAATCCTAGCATGCTTTCAGCTCCACATGATGATCGTAATTTGTCTCTGTTAGTAGTAGATAAATATGCAAACATGGATGCAATAATCTATAGTCACAAATTCCTTTTCTACTTTTGATTTAGATCATCTTTCTTCAATGAAAAGGGGCTAGGATTCCAACTATTGTCATGGCCAAGAATCACACTTATCAGCCTCAAAATAATATTCCTCCCAAATGATGAAAGATTAATAATTTTTTTATTCCAAAATAAATAAATCCTTTAGATCCTAGGAGAGAATTAACAAGAAACTAAAAAACTAGGGGAAATTTTTACTCAAATCCTATTAGTAGCATTTTTCTGCCAATTCCATTCTATTGGGTTATGGGGTAAATAACCATTCTCCAAAAAATTATCAACAAAAGAATTACTTCAGTATTTTTAGGTTTCTAATTCTTAAAAATTACCCAATAGGCCTCCTTTAGAAATCCCTACAACAACTAGATATGTGGGTGACTTAGAAAATATTCAAACCCTAGTTACTTGCAACCCCCACTCAAATAAGATGTATGATCTCTATAAAACTTAGAGTATTTTTTCTATATGGAGTAGAAAAATCCTCTACCATCCCTTTTTTTTTTTTTTTTTGCATTATCTCAGTCTTTGAAGACCAAGTAAGTATTACTAACCTACTTAATTATAACACTCTCTATATTAAATGCAAAAATGTTGAACATAAAAATAATCTTCTATTTACAAGTCCATTCTTTTTAGAAGGTATATATGTTAAATTATTTTAT
The DNA here is from genome assembly GCA_028749045.1 of Cupressus sempervirens. Classification (NCBI taxonomy): domain Eukaryota; kingdom Viridiplantae; phylum Streptophyta; class Pinopsida; order Cupressales; family Cupressaceae; genus Cupressus; species Cupressus sempervirens. The sequence continues at coordinate 397,264,167 of CM053786.1, forward strand.
TGGAAACCAATTTTTAACCTCCAAGACCCAAACATCCAAACCATTCCAAAAATGGGTTTCCTTACAAGATTTCCCTATTCAACTTATTGATGAAGGATTTCTTCGTCAAATGGGGACTCCCTTGGGGGTTTTAGAGATTTGTTGGAGAACTATCTAACATCCACATATGTTAAAATACTAGTTGAACTTAAGGTTAGAGAAAAATATTTGAAACCCTTAAGAATCATAACAAACCACTCCATTTATTATTTAAGGATTGAAATTTACACAGGTGTTTGCAACGGAGACCTACGATAGCTCACATGTGAGGAAATTGCTAAGGAATCATTTCTAAAAATTTATTTATTAGGTAAGTTATAGAAAAAATTTAGTCATCTTATTCCAACAAAAGAGCCTTTTATCAACTCTCAACTATACACTATTACTTGAACTTCACATCTTGCTACCAACGCTTCCTAGAAGGAAGTTGAGAATCATGTAAAGGCTAGGATCATCCTAAAGTTTTCTCTCTCTAATCCATCTTTGAACATTACCTTCAATCCTAATGTAGATCATTTATTATCATGGAGAATCCATCCTCTGATAAGGGAAATATGAATGCATGTCCCCTATAAGTTTCTTTAGAGAAGACGGGCCTAGGAAAGTAAATAGAGAAAAGAAATTATGCTCAGGTCATTTATTTTTTATGAGATAGATGATAAGTCCACTCAAATGATGTAACTTGGAGGAAGGACTCATTTCATATACTATAAATATAATCTTGAATTCCCAATTTGAGTATCAAGAAAGTGAGTTGTGTCCTTAATTAACTTTCCCTAGTGCACGAGGAATAGTTCCATCAATAGGTTTGGTTAAAGACCAAGAATTTGTGCATGTAGGATGGCGTGGTGAACTATAAATGTGAAAAATATTGCAGTAGTTAATATTTCATTTTCCCCCTAAATTGTGAATAACTATGATGGTTTATTTGTGATAGAGTCAATTTTTACAACTCATTTTCATTTATTCTTGCATTGTCATGAAAGCCTTTTTATACTATGGGTTATTGCCTTCCTATTGTTACTTGCCTCTATATTATCCTATTCTGAAAGTTAATGTAACAAATTAGAAATAATGTATTCATAGATATTGAGGAGACGTTAATGTGGTGGGTGAAAATATCTTACTTTTTTAAGAATAAAATGAAACCTTCTATTTCTCCCTTTAGTGTTCAATGTAGTGGTAAAGTGGGGAGTTTGGTCAAATAAAAAAACCTTTTATTTTGATCTATTAGAGCTTGTATGTAGTAGATGATTAGTAACAATAACTATTAGGCATTCAAAAGGTGACAATAAAATCTTTTTCAGTATGAATATTACAAAAATAATTTACATAACTAAGATACAATTTTTTAGGGTAAATGAAAGGAATGATATTATAATTTATGGATTTTTGAATTTTTAGTATCTATTACTATGAAGTGTGTAGTACTTTTTCCTACCTAAATTATTTATTTTGAGAACAAAAGTTGACACTTTGCTTCTATTTTACTCTACTTTTCTATGGATTATTTTTCCATCTTTAAGTATTCATTAATACATAAATGTTGTTGTATGCAAAGGCCATGTATGGTTGTGAGCATTGAGACTATTGTAAAATCAGGTCCTTTTCATTTGATATTTAATCATTGTCAAGCAATCCTTTTTTTGCATTCTGGATTATTGCCTTCTTTTTGTCATTCAACTCCATATTGTCATGTTATAAAAATGAATATAACAAATTAGAAATGATTTATTTTTAAATTTTGAGGAGAAATTAACATAGAAAGGGAATATACCTGATTGTTTAAGAATATAAACTAAGAACTTAGGCTAAATAAGAATACCTTGTTTTTTGAAGTATATAGAAAGCAGCCAGAAGAGACATGGATTTGATCTGACCTCAAAGTTGAAAAAGGCTAAAAGATTAGTCGAAGGCTACCCCCTTATCATCTAACCAATACCATTTTTATACTTCAAAATAGTAACATAATCCAAAGAATCCCTAACAACATTAATCCTATTGTGATCAAGCATATAGATAGAAAGAGTATTCTAGCAGTAAAACACCATACTACTACAATTAGTCTAGCCATTAAAATTATACAAATAACAAAAATCCTGATAGGGCATCAAGTTGAAATTATATGATAACATTAAAGAAAAAATAAAAATAGCCAATTGGGAAAATTTCCCTCCTTCTTATTCAATTAATCCACATCCTTTGTCTCAAGTCCATCCCTATCTCTAGTCACCCCCTTCTCCTTGACAAGTTTTTCCAAGAGGGTTTTTATATAGTACTCTGCTAGGAAGCCGTATAGGGTTTGGGATGTGTCACTTTCCTTTCTTAGGTCCTTCATATCCTTGTTTATATAAAGAAAGTATAGGGTGATAGCCAAAAAATGCATCAAGTTATGTGCAACATCATGGTCAACCAAACTATGCTCTTAAGTAGCAATAAAAAATTAAAAAATTAGGGGTATGTCAACTTGACGTGCAATTTTCTACTTGTTATTAACTTTATATCAAAAAATTGAGAGAAAATAATATCTAGCAAATTGAATCGAGTTTCTAAAGTACTAGGACTTATCTAAAAAAAATAAAAATTGATTGGTCAAAATTTTGAATTTTAATGCAATATTACGAAAATTTTAGAACAAAAATAAGAAGTGGACGTATGTCTGACCACCTTAATCAAAATCAAATGATAATATTTTTAATAATATTATAGATATAAGTAGTAGAGTCATGCCTAGATGTGACACATATTTTTGAGTATTTTTATTCTAAATAAATAATAATTAATTAATTTTTGACTTTAGTATTTTTGGAATAAAATAACTTGTTGGAATTATGATATATTTGTCATTAGTGCAAACACTTATTCTATCCTGAATGCTTATCTTGCTCATCACTTAGTCTCAAGTATATACTGAACATTTAGTGGTTACCTTATAAATTCAACAGATAAACAGTTCTCACTGAGCATTCTAGAAGATACCAAGTGAATGAGAAGATCAGCAGTGTTTATCGAGTGAAAAAGGTAAACGAAGATAAAGAGTGTTTACCGAGTGAAAAAGGTAAACGAAGATCAAAAAAGCTTACCGAGTGAAAAAGGTAAACAAAGAATTCAGTGTTTACCAAGTTAAGCAAGGTAAATGAAGAAGATAGTTTCTATTGAGTGACACTATATCTACCAAGTCACCAAAGGTTACCGAGTTCCAAGCAATGTTCTGTGACTAGTATGAACCGAGCCTCTACTTCTACTGAGTGCATGATGATGCTGAGTAACATAGTGGATACCAAGTATTAGGTCACCAAGTCAGCTCAGTGAACCCGTATTTACTAATGGGCTGACTCAGTAATGTTTTGTTCACTTGTGTTTTGGCCGACCTTGTAACTATAAATATTGGAATGGTATATATGTAATGTATGATATCATTTTGCATAATATGAATATTGGCATGAAATAAGAGAGTATTTTTTGCATGTGAAGAAGGTATTGCTATCAGTAGCAGAGCAAAAGGAATACAACAAGGTCAACATAGGAGCAGAAAAGTTATATCTATCACATTAGGTGATCAATACAAAAAGGGATCTTATTAGCAAAAAAGTTGCAAGTAGATCCACTGCTTCGTCCTAACAGGTGAATCAATTTTTAAATCCTTTAATAGGGTAGACCTAACAGTCCCTTTGTAAATCTCCTAACAGAGTGCATACTTCACTGTATGTTTGTAAATCCTCTAACAAGGTGGATCTAGTAGTCCTACTTGCTCCTAATAGGGCAGATCATTAGAAGTGATCATTGTAAGCCTTAACCGGCCAACTTCATACTATAGTAAAAAAGTTTGGTGGGCATCATCCCCACCCCAATTTTACTTTCTAATTGGAAGGTTTCTAGGTCACCAAATCATTGTGTTGATGTGTTATGAATGATTGATCTTTCATTTATGCAACAGATTAGATGAATGAATGATGAATGGTTAAAATGCTTAAAAAATTTATATGTTACTGATTCACCCCTCCCCTCTCAGTAACACATCTCATCCTAAATATTTCCAACATAACTCTCATGTTTGACCACCTTAACTAATTCAAAACTTTGCAAAATTCAAAATTTCATTTTTTTCCTTATAGTAGAAGAAACATAGAATGTGATGGATCTTTTGGATTTAAAAAATGTTGTGTCATTTGAATGTTATAGTTATTTTTCAAGTAGTGTGTCAGTTACCACTTTATACATAACTCCATTAGAAAATAAGTAATAATTACTTACCAAACTCATAATTTGATAACCCTTACATTTATAGAAAGATAAGAAAATTCTTAAGAAACCCTTTTCTTTTCATCAAATTTTGGTAAAAAAATATCGTCAGCTACATGTTTGAAGTAAAAATCACATAAAAATAGGCCAAAAGCACATTTTTAGGATGATTTTGAAGTTGTCCATATAGGTTTGGTAACAAAAAATATAGTAGACCTTATAGAGATATTAATTGTTTTCATTTAGTATTAGGGTGAGTGGGAAAAAAATTAGAATAGATTTTGAAATAGTTTGAGATATTTGAGAACTACAAATTTTTCAAATTGCCACTTTTTGGAACACCATAATCCTGCACATACCCATCACTTTAGTTGAGATTTTAGCCAAGGTTTAAAATATTTGGGAGATGCTAGTATGATTATCTGCCAAATCCTTCATTAACTATTTAAGTTTGTCAAGCTGAGCCTTACAATAAACATGGTCATGTCTATGTTTCCCTCCCACCTGACCCACCTTTTTGGCATGTCTTTCCTTGGGGAAGTAATGTCCTCACCACTAGTTCTTGCCGAGGAAGGGTGGTAGAAATATAGGAGGGGCTAGGAAGATTGGAGCTAAACTTCTTACCAATATCCTAGTGGGGTTTCTTCCTCTTAGGGGACTTGAGGATGCCTTGTTACTTGGTCTATTAAAGCTTGTATGTAGTAGTTGATTATCAATAGTAACTATTACAAAATAGAGAACAAAAAAATACAATCTTGGTAGTATGAATACTATGGAACTAACTTTGGATCACTAAGTTCCTATACCCCCATGCATGCATATAATACTTTTCCTCACAAATTCAATTCATCGAAATTGTTAATTTGATAATTAAACAATTCATTTTTATTTATTCATGTAATGATAATAAATTTTACTAATGGGAAAATTATTTTATTTTATCTATCTAGTTCATAGTCCCATTTTAATCTATTTCAATCTTTGATTAAATAAATAGGCTTTACCAAAAAATCTTGTGCATTTGCTTCCCAATTTTTAAAAATTAAACCTGCATGGAGTAAGTATTTTCAAAAAACCCCTAAGTGGAAAAGGTGTAAAATCCTAGTGAATTTTCCATTGTTTTGGGTTGGAAAAGGAAATATCATTCATTATTTTTTTAAATTTCAATGACAAAAAAGTTTGTAATGGAGTTTTTTTTGTGAATCTTATGAAAAATCTATATATTCCTTATGAATGTTTCATTTTAGATGAAAATCAAGGCTAAAACTACACATATCAAGTAAACGTCATTTCACTATTATTATATGGAGCTTGATTAATTATTAGACATGAAAGGAAAATCATTTTGACTTTTATTACTGCAATTATACATAGTTAACTTTATATAATCTGACATATAGTACCTTGATCTTTTTAATCATTGGATCATCCTAAATCAATGTCAAAAATCCTATTTTGTGCCAAACGTCAAAAAGGACACCAAACTCCAATCAAAGCCTCTAAAATAGAGACATATGTCTACAATTAATTTCATTTCGAACCAAATTTTGAAAGGATAAAAAATTCCTTAGAAAACATCTAGAATAGAGACACATGTTAAATCTATGAACTTAACTTGTACCCTAACTTGAATTTTGACCAAAATATGAACAACAATTAAAACAAGATTTTTAAATTATAGGAAAAATTAAACTCTATTGATAAAGTCATAACTGCATGATCACCTTAAAAGCCCCATGATTAGGAAGAAAGTCAGCATGTGTCATAAATGACAAATATATTTAACTTATGTCTTCCATTAGCCTTAGAGGTGACCCACTTCTGTGCAAGTATTGTGCATGTTTGTCCATTTCTTTTTACATCTCCAAGGAATTTAAATCCACTCTCTCATTCTCCCATGTACTTTAAAGTCTGAGGACATAATGTCCCATTTTATGGTAAATCTCGTCCACAACCCAAAGTCCCTTTGTTTCAAACAATTGTTTCCTCATACGACCTGATGTGTTTAAACTTGTCAACCTCCCAAGTGAGTTCAAATTATTAAAGCATGATAACTTGATCATATTAATGTTTTAATTTATTATATTAGATAGATCTAAATGCATGTCATTTCCTTTATATATGGTCTCATGATAATTACATCTCCCTTAGAATTGATCAAAAATTTTCTAGGCATATTTATATGCCTTCTATTGACTATTGTAGTTAACTAAGTATTAGCTATTAGTTAATTAGCAAGGGAACTAATTTTTTGAGGAGTAATTTGTTTCATGGAGGGTTGAACTAGAATGGGTTGTGTCTGTTTGAAAAGGAAAGAAAATTGGGTAATATATAAGTAGGAGCAAGATTTTTTGTAGAAGATACACAATACAATCCTAAGTCTTCTTTTCTAGCAATCCACTTCTTGAATGTTTAGTGTAGAAATAAAATATAATCTCTAAAATTTATTGTGGACTTCTAGAACAATAACTTTCATCCCAAAATTATAGTAGATTGATTTGTAGCAAGGTAATAATACTACATAAGTGTTATATCTTCAAAATTTTCAAAAAACTTACATGGTATCAAAGCTCTAGTAGTGGAAAATTGGCCCTACAAATTGATAATCATATTTAAAACATATCTAAGAAACATCCTTCTACCTACAATGACCAATGTAATCTGACCCAACAATAGATTTGATGGGAAAGACCACTTCACTGCATGGAAAATTAGAGTTATGATGGCTCTTGAAGAAAATGGTGCAACGCAATTTGTTGATAAGGAATCTAATCAACCTGATGCTGATCCTTATAAAACTAACTGGATCAATGGAAATAGGAAAGCCATGAAAATAATATTAGATTTAGTCAAAAATGAAATAGTACCTATGTTAATAAAATGTCAGACATAATATGATGAGTGCATTAATAATCACTAAAACGGAAACTAAATCATATAAAAATAAGGAAGGGAGAATCTATGAATTCATACTTCCTAAGGGTGGCTAGTCTAAGAGATGAAATTACAAGAACGGGTACATAATTGATGATAAAGAACTAAAATTAATGGCAATAGATGGATTGCCAGATTCGTGGGAAATAACCTCACAAGGAGTAAGTGCTAGAGAAAAAATTCCAAACTTCAATAGACATAAAAAGGAGATTTCCTTCAAGAAGAAACTAGGTAGCTTAGGAAAGGAGGAAAATTGAAAACTGAAGATAAAGAACTTCATGTTCTCAATACAAATTCCTACAAATGTAAGAACAAGCACTTTAATAAGAAGAAGGCTCATCAAAGAAATGACAAACCTAAAAGAGATTTATCAAAAATAAAATGCTTTAAATGTGAGAATTTTGGACACTATAAAGAAAATTGCCCAAAGAATACTAAGTAGCAATTAAATTATATAGACTTTACTAAGAAATTAGAAAATTATAATCCTAAGAAACATGTATTATATTTAGCACCATCAAATAAAGAATCAAGCAAATCATGGGTAATTGATAGTGGATCATATCCACACATTAAAGGATACAAAGAAGTACTAGACTCAATATCAAAAGAAGTTAATGATAAAGTTATCATAGGTGATAATTCCACTCATTTTTTCAAAGGAATTGGGAAACACACCTTGAAACTAAAGTTGGGTATTTCTCTTCATCTCAAAATAGTAATTTATGTACCAAGAATCAAGAGGAATCTAATCTCTACTACAACACTTGAAGATGGTGGACACAAGGTTGTATTCATGGAAAATAAAACAATGACCTAGTCTAAAAACTCTTCATTTAAGAAATCATATTTGATTGGTCAAAGAAAGGGATGCTTGTATGAATTAAATATAGACCCTATTCAAGTCTTAATCCATGAAGCTACTGATATAAATGAAGTGGGGTATAGAAGGTTAGTGAACCTAAACTTTAAAGCCTTATCAACTATGGAGAAGATAATTATTGTTTTACCTCAATTAAATAAATATCATTCAATTATCTACAAAGTATGTGCACTAGGTAAAAACACCAAAAGTCCATTTCAAATGAGCACTAGAAAGTCTAACAATATTTTGGAATTAGTCCACTCAGATTTATGTAGACATCTATATGTTTCTTCTGTTGGAGGGATTTTGTTTTATATACTTTCTATAAATGATTTCTTTAGAAAAACATGTATTTACTTCTTAAAATTTAAAGAATCAAAAGAAATCCTTAAGAGATTTGAAAAGTTCAAATCCTTAACTGAAAACAAATCAGGACATAAAATTAAAACTCTTAGGTCTTATAATGGATGAGAATATTGTAATGTCCCATTTTAGATGACCTTCAAAGCATTCTAATTCCCAATTTAGAGTCTTGTGAATAACTTCAAGTATTCATTTTATTCTTGGACATATATGGGATTGGTAACCATCTTTGAGGGATTTCAATCTTTTGAATAATAAATAGATATATACGTGTCTCTATATAGCCGCGATGATCGCTTGTATAAATTAAAATGTGTTTGGGATTAGGAACTTCTCCTAAGATATCGATTTAATACTTATTATCAATTCCCTATGGCTCCTCCTTATTATATTGATATCTACTGCCGATGTGTGCTAATACCACTTGTGTGTGTTTAAAAGGCTATGTTATATTCAACCGGTTGATTGGTTTCAACATGATTGTAACTTCCAATGCTTGCCATACTCTTTTACACATCGGATAGTACCTTCCTATTAATGTCAATGTGGGATCCTTGCTCAAACTCCTTGGATTCTGCTCTGTATCCTTCATACTCATGTCTGCATGGAAACCCATATGCAGTGCTGATTTGCAAACATCCTGCTTGCTATCTTCTATCATATGTATTCGCTTTCACTCTAATACAATTTGATACCCTCCCTTTATTTTTGCTCGTCGATGGTCTGTACCTTGTTATATTGGTCGACACAGATCCTCTTGTTGCGTTGGATACTTGACCAAGCTATTGCACGTCATTCGGTCCACTTTGATATGCTCTATGCCCTCATCAAACTTGTTCCACGTCTTTGAAAATGGTAAACTGGTATATCCTTCGTGGTAGTTGATATGCCTTAGTCCATGTCTGCTCGCTTCCAAACCTAATGAAAGGAGGTGGAGTCTTTTGTGAGCTATATGCGCTTGGATTATGGAAGATAAAATCAATCAGATAGTCTGCGATGTACTCCCCCTTTCTTACTATGTGGTTCGGTGAAAAAGAGATCTTCTCCGTGATGATGTACCCTATCTACAACCTTACGCTTTTTATATGCCAGTTGCATTGCGAAGCGTCTATGAATAGAATAGTCATATCCCTCGGCATAATGGAAAGTCTAATGATTTTTTACCATGCGCTTGGGTTAATGGAATTTGGTGATTGCCACCCTTTACGTAATTCACTGTATGTTACCCTTTAATGCGATACCGTGGTGTATAACTTCGCTTGTTCCTTTAAAAACATAGATTGGGTATGTATTATATTTGTTAAGTTTATATTTAAATATAATGTAAGTGTCATTGGTTAGGCATATAGATATATATATTAATTAATGTATTTATTAATATATATATTACTAATAATCATTATTATAAGGAGTATATTTATAATATTATGGTTGGTATAATTACGCTGAATAAAAGGACTATTTTATCTATATAGTCTATAGATATTCTATTTATATACATTATTATATCAATTAATTTATTAATCAATTTATTATCATTAGTTCAAACGTGAATATATTATAATTTTCTTTGGTTTTCATAGTGTAATTATGATATTTATTATTATTCTTAATTATTAGCATTATATAGTATGTTATTCAAATATCCTTAAATTTGGGGTCATGACAAGTCCACCCCTCTCAGATTTGCTTGTCTTCAAGCAATAATCATTCTCATATTTGTTTGCCTTATATAACAAATTGACTACTAGATCCCATTCAAAATTTTACTTGTAAGATTACTTCATTCTATTCTAGAAAGAGCCACACATGTAGAATGTATTTGAATGCAAAGTATAGATATGAATGTATGAAGACACGAAGAAAATACGAAGCATACACATTGATGCACGAAGACATGAAGTAGACACAATGTAGACACATCATACATAGCCTTGATTAGATCCTAAAATTAATAATGCACAATGATTATACTTTTTAGTTAGGCTTATGACCATGCAACCACAAAATAAGCATCAGTACATGTATATATACGAACTTCAAAGAAATGTTGAATGACAATAAGTTAATTCAAGTCAAATCCATGCTAAGCCCAAGAGCAAAACTTTGGCCCTCTTGGCCCCAGTGGTAGGTGTTAGGTATCCACACGAGGTGGTCTACTTAGTGGATTGCTTGTTTGGCTAGAAAGGTTCTTGTGAAAAGGAGTCATTACTATCTTTCCCTTAACTAGCACTACAATAGGGTGTCCTCCCCTAATTGCAAACTCCATAGGAAAGTGGTAGGATTCCCTTACTATCTTCCCCTTAACTAGTATTGCAATAGGGTATCATAGCAACTCTTCCCTGATTGTAGACTCCATAGGAAGGATAGATGCCCTTATAGTCTTTCCCTTAACTGATACTACAATAAGGTGTCTTAACAGACCTACCTTAATTGCAGACTCCATAGGAAAGTTAAATATGGTCTTTCCCTTAACTGATACTACAATAAGGTGTCTTAACAGATCTACCTTAACTGCAGACCCCATAGGAAAGTTAAATATGGCCTTTCCCTTAACTGATACTACAATAAGGTGTCTTAACAGACCTCCCTTAATTGCAGACCCCATAGGAAAGTTAAATATGGCCTTTCCCTTAACTGATACTACAATAAGGTGTCTTAACAGACCTCCCTTAATTGCAGACCCCATAGGAAAGTTAAATATGGCCTTTCCCTTAACTGATACTACAATAAGGTGTCTTAACAGACCTACCTTAATTGCAGACCCCATAGGAAAGTTAAATATGGCCTTTCCCTTAACTGATACTATAATAAGGTGTCTTAACAGACCTCCCTTAATTGCAAACCCCATAGGAAAGTTAAATATGGCCTTTCCCTTAACTGATACTACAATAAGGTGTCTTAATAGACCTACCTTAATTGCAGACCCCATAGGAAAGTTAAATATGGTAGGGTTTCTATATAGTCTTTCCCTTAACTAGTACTACAATAAGGTGTCTTATAGACCTTCCTTGATTGTAGACTCCATAGGAAAGCTACTTGAAATCCCTAAATCATTTCTCATCTTCTTAATTTACATTAATAAGGTAACACTAAGTGTGAATCGATTCATAATCCATTTATTAATATCATTACATACTAAGCTATTCAAATTATGATTTTAAATAAAATAGCATTCACATTATTTAATATAGAAAATCATATCTATGCATCTCATTTTAATGGGCTTCACTTCTAACCATAATCTTTAAAATACATAAATGTAATATCAAATCTTTCCTCATAATGAGTTATATTTTCTATCCACAATATATCAAATATATGTTTATATTTATAATCATAATATTAAATCTAAATATATAGTCTTTTAAAAGGATAGAAATTCTATATATATTCATTTTAAAAATAAATAAATAAATTTCAATATGCAACTAATATAATATAACATGATTTAATTATAAAATAATTAAATACTTTACCTTATCTTATGAAGTCACTTACCTCGACTCCCTCTTTAATTCTTCTCATAGGGGATGTTTTAAGTTAGGCATCTTTCTTTATTTCAAAAGTTTTCCACTTTTCAGTCTCTCTTGAAATATATCGAGCTCTCCTTGGTGGCAGCTGTTGTATTTAGTTCTTCCTTTATATGTCACTATTATCTCTTTATGTAGAATATACTTCTCCTCTCTTTTATTACTCTTGTGCAAATTTGATGCCTGGACACTGGTTGAGTTTGATGCACCTTCTGAATAACATTCTGTAAAAACTAATTCTGGACAAACTTCACAGGATGGCAGGATGTTTAGCTTTGATACCACTTGTAATGTCCTATTTTAGATGACCTTCAAAGAATTCTAATTCCCAATTTAGAGTCTTGTGAATAACTTCAAGTATTCATTTTATTCTTGGAAATATATGGGATTGGTAACCATCTTTGAGGGATATCAATCTTTTGAATAATAAATAGATATATACGTGTCTCTATATAGCCGAGATGATCGCTTGTATAAATTAAAATGTGTTTGGGATTAGGAACTTCTCCTAAGATATCAATTTAATACTTATTATCAATTCCCTATGGCTCCTCCTTATTATATTGATATCTACTGCCGATGTGTGCTAATACCACTTGTGTGTGTTTAAAATGTTATGTTATATTCAACTGGTTGATTGGTTTCAACATGATTGTAACTTCCAATGCTTGCCATACTCTTTTACACATCGGATAGTACCTTCCTATTAATGTCAATGTGGGATCATTGCTCGAACTCCTTGGATTCTACTCTGTATCCTTCATACTCATGTCTGCATGGAAACCCATATGCAATGTTGATTTGCATATGTCTTGCTTTCTATCTTCTATCATATGTATTCACTTTCGCTCTAATACAATTTGATACCCTCGCTTTATTTTCACTCGTTGATGGTCTGTACCTTGTTATATTGGTCGACATAGATCCTCTTGTTGCGTCCGATACTTGATCAAGCTATTGCACGTCATTTGGTCTACTTTGATATGCTCTATGCCCTCATCGAACTTGTTCCACATCTTTGAAAATGGTAAAATGGTATATCCTTTGTGGTAGTTGATATGCCTTAGTCCATGTCTACTCGTGTCCAAACCTAATGAAAGGAGGTGGAGTCTTTAGTGAGCTAGATGCGCTTAGATTATGGAAGATAAAACCAATCAGATAGTCCGTGATGTACTCCCCCTTTCTTACTATGTGGTTCGGTGAAAAAGAGATCTCCTCCATGATGATGTACCCTATCTACAACCTTACCCTTTTTATATGCGAGTTACACTACGAAGCGTCTGTAAATAGAATAGTCGTATCCCTCGGCATAATGGAAAGTCTAATGATTTGTTTACTATGCGCTTGGGTTAATGGAATTTGGTGATTGCCACCCTTTACGTAATTCACTATATGTTACTCTTTAATGCGATACTGTGGTGTATAACTTTGCTTGTTCCTTTAAAACATAGATTGAGTATGTATTATATTTGTTATGTTTATATTTAAATATAATGTAAGTACCATTGGTTAGGCGTATAGATATATATATTAATTAATGTATTTATTAATATATATATTAATAATAATCATTATTATGAGGAGTATATTTATAATATTATGGTTGGTATAATTACGCTGAATAAAATGACTATTTTATCTATATAGTCTATAGATATTCTATTTATATATATTATTATATCAATTAATTTATTAATCAATTTATTATCATTAGTTCAAACATGAATATATTATAATTTTCTTTGGTTTTAATAGTGTAATTATGATATTTATTATTATTCTTAATTATTAGCATTATATAGTATGTTATTCAAATATCCTTAAAATTGGGGTCATGACAAATATACACCAGATTTGTTTAAAGATTTTTGTAAAGAAAAAGGAATTAAGAGGGAGTATACCATTCCTTATAATCCTTGGTAAAATGTGGTAGCATAAAGGAAGAATATGATAATTATAGAAGCAACAAGAGCTATGATACTTGATCAAAACTTAGAATTTTATCTTTGGGCAAAAACCTCATGTACTATTATCTATATCCAAAAAGGAAGTCCTCAATCCCACCTTAGAGATCTTTTCTAAGGTTAAACCAAATAGTTTTTCCTAATCTATAAGAATTCTTTTCTAAGGTTAAACCAAATATAATTCATATTAGGATATTTGGGTGCCCTATATATGTACATGTTCCAAAAAAAAAGAGAATTAAGTTAGAACCTTCTAAAAGCAAAGGCATTTTTTTTTACTATAGTGAAACCTCAAAAGAATGTACTATTTACATACCTGGTCTGAAAAAAATTGAACTTTTTATAAATGTTATCATTGAAGAAGAGTGTGCATTGAATAGAGCCCTAAATTCTAAAGAACACTCTCATATACTTAGTTCTAAAGAAAATCATGATCTTGAGTTTCAAAAGGAAGAAATTGAAGAAATAGAAGGTGAGTATCAAAACCTTAATATTAAGGAAACTTAAAATCCTAAGAAAAAAAACTTTGGACTATTAAGACTATAGAGGAAGCACAAACATTCACTACACCATCTAGAACCTTTGGAGAGAGAAAAATACCTAAAAGATTTTCTAACTATGCAACAAACATGAGTGACTTATCTTAATAAGAAAAAATTAATTTTTTAAATGATATAAAACATATAGCTTGGAAGGATGCCATGACAGAAGAATACTAATCCATTATTAATAATGATATTTACAAAATTAGTCCAAGGCCTAAGGGAAAATCTGTTGTCTCTTCTAAGTGGATCTTTAAGATGAAGCATGTTGTTGATGGTAGCATTGAAAAATATAATGCCAAATTCATATCTAGAGAACTATGTGAGAAGGAGGGAATTGATTATGAAGAAACCTTTTCTTTAGTTGCCAAATACACCTCTGTAAGAGAATTCCTAGCTATTGTAGCATCAAAGGGATGGAAAGTACAGTAGATGGATGTGAAAATAATATTTCTAAATGGAAAGATTAAAGAAGAGGTATATTTTGAACAACCTAAAGAATTTGAAACTCATAATCCTAAAATGTTTGTTTACAAACTCAAGAAAGCTCTATATGGGGCTTAAACAAGTTCCCAAGGCATGCTATGAAAGAATCAACACATATCTCATGAATTTTGGATTCTTGAAATTGATCCAAATATCTATTATAAAAGGGATAAATATGATATGATAATTTTGATACTTTATTTTGTTGATTTACTAATAACAGATGATGACCATCTTATAGATCAATGTAACAAATATCTTGTCAACAAATTTGACATGAAAGATCTATGGGTCCTTTATTACTTCCTAGGACTAGGATAATGCAAAAACTCTAACAACATCATACTTAATCAAGAAAAGTATACATTAGACATCTTAAAGAGATTTGGAATGTAGAACTACAAACCTATGTCTTATCCAATAGAGACTAATCTACACAAACTTAAGGAAGAAGTAATAGAATCACCCTTTATAGATTCTACTCTTTATAGATAAATGATTGGGTCTCTTATGTACTTGCTAAATACAAGACTTGTTATTTTCTATGTTGTTAATGCATTAAGTCAGTTTATGTGTGAGCCAAAAGAGATTCACCTGGTTGTAGTCAAACACATTATGAGATACTTACAAGGAACTCTTAACCTTGGGTTTAAGTTTAAGAAAGTTAACATAAACTTACATGGATTCATAGACTCATATTGGGGTGGAAGTGTTACTAATAGGAAAAACACTTCAGGATGTTGTTTTAGTTTAGTCTCAGCAATGATATCATGGATATGTAGAAAGAAGTCATCAGTAGCATAGAGTTTCATCGAAGTTGAATACATTGTAGTTGCAATGGCTTCTTGGGAAGTATTTTGGCTTAGAAAGTTACAATGTTTGTCAGATTATTTGATCAACCCCTAAGTCCTACTATCATTCATTGTGATAATTACAGTTCCATCAAGCTTTCTATGAATCCATTTTTTTATAATAGATTGAAGCATATTGAAATTCCTTACCATTATGTAAGAGATATGGTATATAGGAAAATTGTCAAGTTAAAATACATTTGCATTGCAGATGAAACATTAGATATTCTTATCAAACCTCTCTCTTTAGTGAAGATAGATCCCTTCATAAAAAGACTTGGTATGGTTAAATTATAATATATTTTTGTTATTTGATTATTAATGAAATAATTTTGTTTTAAAATTATTGTTGTTAGGCTATTGACTATTATGGGCTTCACCATTTGTATTAATTATTTAAGAGGTGAGAATCTCTAAGATAATGTAGTAAACAGTAGAGAACTATCATCAGATCTTGATGTGTTCAAGATCACATTGTGATGTAAACATTTCTATGGCTATGAATCACAACTTGGATAAAGGAAGAATTTAATCGTTCTCCAAATTTTATCCTATGTATGTGTAGATCTTAACTTAGGATCATACTGTGATGTAGGCTTGTTAGTACCTATGAGTCACAACTTGGATAAAGGAAGAATTTAATCACTCTCCATATTTTATCCTAAGTATTTCATTCCATGCAATATTGTTATCACAATACTAGGTGATAGTTCAAATTACAAGTTTAGTAATATGAAACAGTATCATGTGTATAATGATATTATATGCTTGAAAGATTCAGATAGATATAGAGTATCAATCTATGCTTAGTCATCATAATTGATAATGATAGATATGTTTCTCTCATCTATATTATCAAGTTCAAAGGGAGTGTTAAATCCTGATAACTTGATCATATTAATGATGCCATTTTTTGGATCAGACAGATCTAAATGAATGTCCTTTCCTTTATATATGGTCTCGTGATAATTACATCTCCTCAGTTAAAACAAATCGATGATTCACTAGACATATTTATATGCCTTATATTGACTATTGTAGTTAGCTAAGTATTAACTATTAGTTAATGAGCAAGGGAGCCAATTTTAGGAGGAGTAGTTTGCTTCATCGAGGGTTGACATAGAAGGGTTTGTGTCTATTTGAAAAGGAAAGAGTGTTGGGTAATATATAAGTAGGAGAAAGATTGTGTGTAAAAGATACACTATACAATCGTATGTCCTCATTTCTGGCAATCTACTCCTTGGCCATTTAGCGCAAAAATAAAATATAATCTCTAGAATTTACTGCAAACTTCTAGAGCAATAATATTCAGCCCAAAATTATAGTAGATCAATTTGTAGCAAGGCAATAATACTACATCAGTATTATATCTTTAAAGTTTGCAGAAAACTTATAGAAATCCAAACCATCCTCCACCCATTAATCTTCCTCCATTTCATTTTGGTCATCCATTCTATATCCCTTACAATTTCTCCAATAGTTGATTATGATTTATATAAAATTAAACTTTTAAACTCTCATGCAACATAATAATTTTTTAAATTTTTTTTCCATCATGTATACATCACACATAAAATAAACTATGAACTCATTAACTTAAAGAATTTATCCATCTATGAGTATATTTTGCCACCATTGTATTGTCAACATAATAAGAATAAATCAAATCTATCATTATGGTGAAAGTTTACCTATTAGGAAAATAATCATACTTGATCTTTGTTATCAATATTATTGACTTAATAATTTATTTTCCTAATTCCAGTTGTTCTTTTGATTTATGATTTTGAGTATTTCATTCCACTTGAAATCACTTTCCCTTGCATAGAAGTTGAATCTATGAAAATGTATCATAAATGTGATAAAAAATGTTGATGGGAAAAAATTCCATACAATAAAATCTATAACTAACAAAATTCAACATTTTAGTTTGTACATATGAATTACAGAGTTTCATCTTTAACATTGATGGTGAAACTCTTATACAGTAGAATCTAAAATTAAAAGCAATCAACATTATACATCATAAAATTGAAACATGGAATGTGATATGAAATTTTGGTACAAAAGCTCTCATAAAATGAAATATAACTAGTAGTTGTAAGCTTTTGTACTTGGAATGAGAAATCAATAGATTTTATTTTACAAATTGTGAAGTAGTTTACATAATATAAAAATTATATAAAATAAAATATAAAATATAAAATATAAAATGATATTTTCAATAAAAAGTAAATTAATTTTATAAATATAATTATACAAATAAATTAAATTTTAATGGCTAAGTTTTGAGTGCAAAAATTTTCCAACATTGTGCTTAAATTGTTAGGACAAACTACATAAAGTTCCTATTATGTGCAAAGTTGGCTACCACTTTACTTACATGTTAAATCATTATTGAAAACAAATCACAAACAATAGAAGAACGAAAAACTAACTACAAAAATTCAAAAATTTAGACTATAATTTTTTATATTTTTGTGATGTGTGTACATGACTTATAATAACACATTGGTCACTTTGTAACAATTGGCAAAAATTAAGACTCGTACCCAAATACAAATACAAATGCAAATACAAGTATAGTCAAATAAAAATATAGTTGGTAAGAAACAATATATGTAACAAATTGTTACAATCATATCAAATTAAATTCCAGGCATCCTAATACCATCACTTATTTTCTAGAAACAATAGGAAAATTAGAAACTTAAAAAGAAAAAGAAAAAAAGGAAATTTGGAAACATTGTAATTAGTAGTTTTTTATACGTTGAAAAAAGAAAGTTAAACTTTTTGTTGATTTTTTTTATATTATGAAAAAGAAAGTCAAACTTAATTAGTTGATTTTTGTACATCATTGAAAGGAAAGTTAAATTGAATTTGTTTTTGTAAGATTAATTGATTTTTGTACATCTGAAAAAAAAGAAAAGTTAAATTAAAAAATTCATCATTAGAAAATTATAAAACTAATAAAGGTCTTTCAATTTTTTTGTCAAAATGTTAAATTTTGGGAGCAAAGCTCCCACAATAAGCCTATCAAATTACAATTTTACTATTGAATGTATATCATTTTTATTTAAATATTATTCAACAATTTTAATAAATCAAATTAATGCATTGTATAAAAAATTAAAATCATAATTTTGATATTTCATATAGTAAAATAATTCAATGTAGTCATTTATATCAATTTTGTGAAATATTCATATTTAGAAAAGGAACAAAATTACAATGTAAATATTAAAGAAACTTAAAATCGATGAGGCTTTCAATAGAATGGCTTACGAAGAAGTAAGAATGAACCTAGCCTTTACTACAAACAAGAAGGTAATGAGTTGATGGTTTATTATATAGGGGTAGTAGCTCTTAAATGAAAGATGAATTCAAAACTGGCATGATGGATGAATTTGGGATGAAAGATCTTCGTTTCATGAAATATTTTCTTGGAATGAAGGTTTACAATGCTAAATATTAAAAAAAAAAATTCAAACAAAGTATGCAAAGGATATGTTGAAGAAATTTGATATGGATGATAGTAAACCTATTTTCACTCCAATTGCTCATGGAGTTGTCTTATGTAGAGAAGATGGTACTTGATGAGACATATTACAAAAGTTTTGTTGGGGCTTTGATGTTTCTAACCAACACAAGACTTGATATTGCTTATTTAGTTTTTTTTATTAAAAGATACATGAAAAATCCATCAAAGTTAGATATGAATGTACCCAAAATGATTTTCAGATATGTGAAAATAACTATTAATTTTGGTATTCAATACTACTCTTCTAAAATATTCAATTTGTTAGATTTAGTGATTCAAATTGGGGAGGTAGTGTGGATGACTTTTTAAATCTACATCTAGAAATTGTTTCTCTTTTGGTTTTGGTTTGATTATATGGAGTTAAAAGAAACAAAGCATTATTGTCATCTCATCCATAAAAGTAGAGTATGTTGTAGTTATTTCAATTGGCATACAAGCTCTTTGGCTAAGAAAGATCCTAGCCAAAATTGGGGAGAAGCAAATTTAGCCTATGATAATTTATTGTGACAATGTAAGTGCTATTAAGTTAGCAAATAAAATTGAGTTCATCATAGAAAAAAATATTTTGATTTGAATTATCATTTCATCCATGACTTGTACAAAAAAAGGAAGTCAAATTAAAACACATAAACACCCCACATCAGCTAGCATATATCTTCACCAAGGTAGTTGAAAATTATCATTTTTTTGTTCTTCGTGATCAGATTATGAGGCCACTCAACATCAAGGGGGATTATGTGGATAATTGATGATACTGCTAGGAAAAAAAGATGTTTTTCCTTAAGGAATTTTTAGTTAGTTTTTTTTATTTTTTATGAAAATAAGAATGTGCTATATGCATATTTATTTAGGATTGAGTTTTATTCTCTTATAAATAAAACATTTTTAGATACTTGTGTATCTAGTTTTTTCCTCATTTTTCTTCAAATTGTGAATTCTTTATATTCAATCCTTTGCAATCTTTTTAGTAGAACTACAATAAAGTTATATTTTTCATAATTTTATTCATCTTTAAATTCTACATAATTTCATGTCTTATTTATTTGAACAACTAGATTTTCATTATTGTTTTCTTCTTTGATGAGATTGTTGTATATACTCTCTATGATTCATAATATCTTGAAAATAATTTCTAGGATGATTTTATTATTTAGTATAATGTACTACGTAAATATTCTGTGAAGTTTTCATAGAGATTTGGCATTGTTATTTGGAAGTTGTTTTAAAATGAATTGTTCTTGAAGTGGACATAATTTCCAAGGATTCCTCCATAGTCATTGCCTGAACCTTTAGAAGATGCAAAATTTTGTTCTCTTAAGACGTGAGTTGGTGTGGGAGATTATTTGTGCTTTCGCAGACTTCGGGAATCTGCAAGTGAGGGAGTATTAGCATAAAATTAAAGCAAGGCATTTGGCAATGCCTTCCTCCCTGAAAAGTTGAGGACAATGTTCAGATTAGAATGGGGAAGATGATGTCCTTCTAACCAAGCTCAACCATTATTAGTTCTTCTAAAAATCTAGTGAATTAATGACTGCATCTTTATGATGATAGTTTTATTCGTAGAAACAAGGGTTAACATGATTTTTAATTGGTTATTCTCAATGAACCCTTTTATGCAGTCTCTTTTATTAAGCCAAGAGGCTTCTACACTGGGAGAAGATTTCATTGTAAACAATTTTGCATTTAAAAAAAAAATAACGGGTAACTAAACAGTTATACCCCATTCACAATTAATCATGTAGACGTTTAGAATTTCCTTCTATTTATGCCAAGTCTAAGCTGAAATGGTAGAGCTGAGGCATGCATATGATATGCATGGCAATAGGCCTCTATTGATGTGCTTTTGCATTGGAACGTGCAGTAGCATTTTTTTAATTCCAGCTAAAATTCCAATTAAATTGAAATGACTAAAGAAACTTAATATACTGTTATTAATTATTATTGGTTACGTTAAGGGAAGACGATTGAAATGTCAGATCTTTTTTTTTTCTTACTATTATTTGGCTTTTCATTTTCAAGTTTTTGAAGCTGAACCATCAGCATTGGACATTATATATATGATGAGCTCATTTTGTTTTCTATTGACATTGGATTGAGCAACAACATTGATCAATATTCTAAAAAGGTATGTATGCCTATGTATTTTGATTTCTTCCATTTTGAAAATTTTTATTATGTGGCTTTTTCTTATTTTAAGATCTGTCTGATTTCTTTAAAATTTGTTAGAAACTTTGTTAGAATAGAGATTCTGCGTAATTAGAAACATAGCAGATTTCTTTCTATCTTTTTAACTAATCTTTTCTACATTATAGTCAGCTAATCGATTCATCTCTAACAAAGAAGAAAACATGGGTTGTTGAGTGCATATTGCTCAAAGAATGCTGGAAGATTTTCCTTTTTCAACTTCATGCAATTCATGTAATTGTTCATAAAATCTTAAAAAATTAAACATCTGTAGCATCGAGGGTTTCAATCATCCACAAGCTTATCTGGTGTCGAAATTTCTTTATCCCTTATAAATCGAACAAAATAGGGCCCTGAAAATCGATCCACCCAACCTTTATACACCACCTAATGCTCTACACTGTGGTATCTACCATTGGTCCATGCCTAAACAAAATCACAAAATTTTCACTGTTAATGTTGATTTTCAATTTTGATCTACAAATATGAAATTTAACACGGTTTATTTCTCACCTTGAAGGAATCCACCAAATTTGAGATCCGCTTCACATTCTGCCACTCCCCTTCCTTGGATTGAATCTGAAGACTGCCATTATCATCCTAGTAAAGAATAATGAAGCAACTGATGTCTGTATGAGCAAATAACATCTCGTCCACAAATTTGACAATAGAAAAGTAATGGTTTATACACATGTAACCTATGCATTTTTTCAAATGAAAGTGATAGAATTTCTCCACATCTAGGCCCAGACTGGCTAGAATAACTTTAACAATAATAATTGATAAAGTTTAGTAAGTTCTAAATTGAAACAAGAAATCTTATAACAAATCAAATTTAATCTAGAAACTTACTAAAATTTATATATTTTATATTTAAAATAAGATAAAGTTTAGTGAGTCCTAAATTGAAACAAGAAACCTTATAAAAAATCAAATTTAATTTAGAAACTTACTAAAATTGATATATTTTATATTTTAAACAAAAGTAATTTATTTTTTCTTATTACAATCTGAAATTTTCTTTATTTTTTGATTTTTTTCTATAATATAGTTTAGTTTCTATTTAATAAAAAATATTAGATTTCTTTCATCCTATTATAATTCTTTTTTATTTCATAATTTTATTGCCATCTAGTTAAGCCGAGAGGCATCTACAATGGGAGCAGATTTCATTGTAAACAATTTCGCATTTTAAAAAAAATTGACGAGTAATTGAACATTTATACCACCTTCACAATTAGTCACGCATACATTTTGAATTTCCTTCTATTTATTCCAAGTCTGAGCTGAAATGATAGAGCTAGGGCATGCATATGATACACATGGCAATAGGGCTCTATTGATGTGCTTTTGCATTGTAACGTGGACTAGCATTTTTTTAATTCTAGCTGAAATTCCAATTAAATTGAAATGACTAAAGAACTCAATATAGTATTATTATTTATTATTGGTTAAGTTAAGGGAAGAGGATTGAAATGTCAAATCTTTTTCTTTTTCTTACTATTATTTGGCTTTTTGTTTTCAAGTTTTTGAAGCTGAACCATCAACCATGGACATTATATATATAATGAGCTCATTTTGTTTTCTATTGAACATTGGATTGAGCAACAACATTTATCAATATTCTAAAAATGTATGTATGCTTATATATTTTGATTTCTTCCATTTTGAAAACTATTATTATGTGGTTTTTTCTTATTTTAAGATCTGTCTGATTTATTTAAAATTTGTTAGAAACTTTGTTAGAATAGAGTTTCTACTCAATTAGAAACATTGCAGATTTCTTTCTATCTTTTTAACTAATCTTTTCTACATTATAGTTGGCCAATCGATTCATCTCTAACAAAGAAGAAAACATGGGTTGTTGAGTGCATATTGCTCAAAGAATGTTGGAAGATTTTCCTTTTTCAACTTCATGCAATTCATATAACCCTTCTCAAAATTTGAAAAGATTCAACATCAGTAGCATCGAGGGTTTCAATCATTCACAAGCTTATTTGGTGTACAAATTTCTTTATCCCCTATAAATCAAACAAAATAGGGCCCTGAAAATCAAGCCACCCAACCTTTATACACAACCCAATACTCTACAATGTGGTATCTACCATTGGTCCATGCCTAAACACAAGCACATATTTTTCACTGTTCATGTTGATTTTTAATTTTGATCTGCAAATATGAAATTTAACATAGTTTATTTCTTACCTTGAAGGAATCCCCCAAATTCGAGGTCGGCTTCACATTCTGCCACTCCCCTTCCTTGGATTGAATCTGAAAAACTGCCATTATCATCCTGGTAAATAATGATGAAGCAACTGATGTCTGTATGAGCAAATAACATCTCCTCCTCCACAGATTTGGTAATAGAAAAGTAGTGGTTTATTCACATGTAACCTATGCATTTTTTTAAATGAAAGTGATAGAATTTCTCCACATCAAGTCCCAGACTGGCTAGAATAACTTTAAAAATAATAATTGATAAAGTTTAGTAAGTTCTAAATTTAAACAAGAAGTCTTATAAAAAATCAAATCTAATTTCAAAACTTACTAAAATTTATATATTTTATATTTAGCACAAGATAAAGTTTAGCAATTTCTAAATTGAGACAAGAAACCTTATAACAAATCAAATTTAATTTAGAAACTTACTAAAATTTATATATTTTATATTTAAAAAAAAAGTAATTTATTTTTGTGATTAAAATCTCAAATTTTCTTTATTTTTTGAATTTTTTCTATTATATAATTTAGTTTCTATCTAATAAAAAATATTAGATTTCTTTCCATCCTATTATAATTCTTTTGTATTCTTGTAATTTCATTAATGTAAAATGATTTTAAAAATATAGAATTGTTGCATTAGATGTGGTTGATTTCATAAATTTCTCCACATCTAGTTAAGCCAAGAGGCTTCTAGAATGGGAGCAGATTTCATTGTAAACAATTTTGCATTTTAAAAAAATTGACAAGTAACTGAACAGTTATACCTCCTTCACAATCAATCATGCAGACATTTTGAATTTCCTTCTATTTATGCCAAGTGTGTGCTAAAACAGTAGAGCTGGGGCATGCATACGATACAGATGGCAAGAGGCCTCTATTGATGTACTTTTGCATTGGAACGTGGAGTAGAATTTTTTTAATTCTAGCTGAAATTCCAATTAAATTGAAATGACTAAAGAACTTAATATACTATTATTATTTTTTATTTGTTACATTAAAGGAAGATGATTGAAATGTCAGATCTTTTTCTTTTTCTTACTATTATTTGCCTTTTCATTTTCAAGTTTTTGGAGCTGAACCATCAGCCATGGACATTATATATACGACGAGCTTATTTTATTTTCTATTGAACATTGGATTGAGCAACAACATTGATCAATATTCTAAAAAGGTATGTATGCTTATGTATTTTGATTTCTTCCATTTTGAAAACTTTTATTATGTGGTTTTTTCATATTTTAAGATCTGTCTGATTTCTTAAAATTTGTTAGAAACTTTGTTAGAATAGAGATTCTGGTCAAGTATAAATATTGCAGATTTCTTTATATCTTTTTAACTAATCTTTTCTACATTATAGTCGGCTAATCGATTCATCTCTAGGAAAGAAGAAAACATGGGTTGTTGAGTCCATAATGCTTAAAGAATACTAGAAGATTTTCCTTATTCAACTTCATGCAATTCATCTAATCCTTCTCAAAATCTAAAAAGATTAAACATCTATAGCGTCCAGGGTTTCAATCTTCCACAAGCTTATCTAGTGTCCAAATTTCTTTATCCCCTATAAATCGAACAAAATAGGGCCCTCAAAATCAATCCACCCAACCTTTATACACCGCCCAATGCTCTACACTGTGGTATCTACCATTGGTCCATGCCTAAACAAAATCACATATTTTTCATTGTTCATGTTGATTTTCAATTTTGATCTGAAAATATGAAATTTAACTCGATTTATTTCTGACCTTGAAGGAATCCCCCAAATTCAAGATCAGCTTCACATTCTGCAACTCCCCTTCCTTGGATTGAATCTGAAAACTGCCATTATCATCTTGGTAAAGAATAATGAAGCAATTGATGTTTGTATGAGCAAATAACATCTCCTCCTCCACAGATTTGGCAATAGGAAAGTAGTGGTTTATTCAAATGTAACCTAGGCATTGTTTGAAATGAAAGTGATAGAATTTCTCCACATCTAGGCCTAGACTAGCATGAATAAATTTTAAAATAATAATTAATAAAGTTTTGTAAGTTCTAAATTGAAACAAGAAATCTTATAAAAAATAAAATTCAATTTAGAAACTTACTAAAATTTATATATTTTATATTTAAAATAATATAAAGTTTAGTGACTTCTAAATTGAATCAAGAAACCTTATAACAAATCAAATATAGTTTAGAAACTTACTAAAATTTATATATTTTATATTTTAAACGAAAGTAATTTATTTTTTCTTATTACAATCCCAAATTATCTTTATTTTTTGAATTTTTTCTATAATATAGTTTAGTTTCTATTTAATAAAAAATATTATATTTCTTTCCGTCCTATTATGATTATTTTTTATTCTTGTAATCTCATTCATGTAAAATGATTTAAAAAATATAGAATTGTTGCATTAGATGTCATTGATTTCATAAATTTCTCTATATCTAGTTAAGCCGAGAGGCTTCTACAATGGGAGCAGATTTCATTGTAAACAATTTCACATTTTTAAAAAAATTGACAAGTAACTGAACAATTATACCTCCTTCACAATCAGTCACATAGACGTTTCGAATTTCCTTCTATTTATGCCAAGTCTGGGCTAAAACAATAGACCTGGGGCATGCATACGATACACATGGCAATAGGGCTGTATTGATGTGCTTTTGCAGGGGAACGTGGAGTAGTTTTTATTTAATTCTAGCAGAAGTCCCAATTAAATTGAAATGACTAAAGAACTTAATATACTATTATTATTTATTATTGGTTACGTTATGGGAAGATGATTGAAATGTCATATCTTTTTCTTTTTCTTACTATTATTAGGCTTTTCATTTTCATGTTTTTGAAGCTGAACCATCAGCCATGGACATTATATATATGAGGAGCTCATTTTGTTTTCTATTGAACATTGGATTGAGCAACAACATTGATCAATATTCTAAAAGGGTATGTATGCTTATGCATTTTGATTTCTTCCATTTTGAAAACTTTTATTATGTGGTTTTTTCTTATTTTAAGATCTTTCTCATTTCTTTAAAATTTGTTAGAAACTTTGTTAGAATAGAGATTCTGCTCAATTAGAAACATTGTAGATTCCTTTCTATCTTTTTAACATGGGTTATTGAGTGCATATTGTTCAAAGATTGCTAGAAGATTTTACTTTTTCAACTTCATGCAATTCATGTAATCCTTCTCAACATTTGAAAAGATTAAACATCTGTAGTGTCGAGGGTTTCAATCGTCCACAAGCTTATCTAGTGTCCAAATTTCTTTATCCCCTATAAATCGAACAAAATAGGGCCTTAAAAATCAATCCACACAACCTTTATACACCACCTGATGCTCTACATTATGGTATCTACCATTGGTCCATGCCTAAACACAATCACATATTTCTCATTGTTCATGTTGATTTTCAATTTTGATCAACAAATATGAAATTTAACTCGTTTTATTTCTTACCTTGAAGAAATCCCCCAAATTCGAGATCGGCTTCACAGTCGGGCACTCTCCTTCATTAGATCGAATCTGTAGACTGCCATTATCATCCTGGTAAAGAATAATGAAGCAACTGATGTCTATATGAGAAAATAACATCTCCTCCTCCACAGATTTGGCAATAGAAAAGTAGTGGTTTATTACATGTAACCTATGCATTTTTTGAAATGAAATTGATAGAATTTCTCCACATCTAGGCCCAGACTGGCTAGGCTAACTTTAAAAATAATAATTGATAAAGTTTAGTAAGTTCTAAATTGAAATAAGAAATGTTATAAAAAATCAAATTTAATTTAGAAACTTAATTAAATTTATATATTTTATATTTTAAACAAAAGTAATTTATTTTTTCTTACTACAATCTCAAATTTTCTTTATTTTTTGAATTTTTTCTATAATATAGTTTTGTTTCTATTTAATAAAAAATATTAGATTTCTTTCATCCTATTATAATTCTTTTTTATTCTTGTAATTTCATTCATGTAAAATGATTTAAAAAATATAGAATTGTTGCATTAGATGTGGTTGAATTCATAAATTTCTCCACATCTAGTTAATCTGAGAGGCTTCTACAATGGGAGCAGATTTCATTGTAAACAATTTTGCATTTTAAAAAAAAATGATGGGTAAATAAACAATTATACCTCCTTTACAATCAGTCATGCAGACGTTTCAAATTTCCTTCTATTTATGCCACATCTAAGCTGAAATCGTAGAGTTGGGGTATGCATATGATACACATGGCAACATGCCTCTGTTGATGTGCTTTTGCATTGGAACATGGAGTAGCATTTTTTTAATTCCAACTAAAATTCCAATTAAATTGAAATGACTAAAGAACTTAATATACTATTATTATTTATTATTGGTTAAGTTAAGGGAAGACAATTGAAATGTCAGGTCTTTTTCTTTTTCTTACTATTAATTGGTTTTTCGTTTTCAAGTTTTTGAAGTTGAACCATTAGCCATGGACATTATATATATGATGAGCTCATTTTGTTTTCTATTGAACATTGGATTGAGCAACAACATTGATCAATATTGTAAAAAGGTATGTATTTTTATGTATTTTGATTTCTTCCAGTTTGAAAACTTTTATTATTTGGTTTTTTCTTATTTTAAGATCTGTCTGATTTCCTTAAAATTTGTTAGAAACTTTGTTAGAATAGAGATTTTGCTCAATTAGAAACATAGCAGATTTCTTTCTATCTTTTTAACTAATCTTTTCTACATTATAGTTGGCTAATCGATTCATCTCTAGCAAAGAAGAAAACATGGGTTGTTGAGTGCATATTGCTGAAAGAATGTTGGAAGATTTTCCTTTTTCAACTTCATGTAATTCATGTAATCCTTCTCAAAGTAAAAAAAGATTAAACATCTGTAGCGTCGAGGGTTTCAATCATCCAAAAGCTTATCTGGTGTCAAAATTTCTTTATCCCCTATAAATCAAACAAAATAGGGCCCCAAAAATCGATCCACCCAACCTTTATACACCAAACGATGCTCTACATTGTGCTATCGACCATTGGTCCATGCCTAAACACAATCACATATTTTTCACTGTTCATGTTGATTTTCAATTTTGATCTACAAATATGAAATTTAACTCGATTTATTTCTCACCTTGAAGGAATTCCCCAATTTCGAGATCGGCTTCACATTCTGCCACTCCCCTTCCTTGGATTGAATCTAAAGACCACCATTATCATCTTTTTAAAGAATAATGAAGCAACTGATGTCTGTATGAGCAAATAACATCTCCTCCTCCACAGATTTGGCAACAGAAAAGTAGTAGTTTATTCACATGTAACCTATGCATTTTTTGAAATGAAAGTGATAGAATTTCTCCACATCTAGGCCCAGACTGGCTAGAATAACTTTAAAAATAATAATTGATAAAGTTTAGTAAGTTCTAAATTGAAACAAGAAATCTTATAACAAATCAAATTTAATTTAGAAACTTACTAAAATGTATATATTTTATATTTAAAACAAGATAAAGTTTAGTGGGTTCTAAATTGAAACGAGAAACCTTATAAAAAATCAAAATTAATTCAAAAACTTACTAAAATTTATATATTTTATATTTTAAACAAAAGTAATTTATTTTTTCTAATTACAATCTAAATTTTTTCTATAATATAGTTTAGTTTGTATTTAATAAAAAATATTAGATTTCTTTCCATCCTATTATAATTATTTTTTATTCTTGTAATTTGATTCATGTAAAATGATTAAAAAAATATAAAATTGTTGAATTAGATGTGGTTAATTTCATAAATTTCTCCACATCTAGTTAAGCTGAGAGGCTTCTACAATGGGAGCAGATTTTGTTGCAAACAATTTCGCATTTTAAAAAAAATTGACAGGTAATTGAACAATTATACCTCCTTCAGAATCAGTCATGCGAATGTTTTGAGTTTCCTTCTATTTATGCCAAGTGTGAGCTGAAATGGTAGAGCTGGGGCATGCATACAATACACATGGCAACAGGCCTTTGTTGATGTGTTTTTGCATTGGAACATGGAGTAGCATTTTTTTAATTCTAGCTAAAATTCCAATTAAATTGAAATGACTAAAGACCTTAATATAGTATTATTATTTATTATTGGTTATGTTAAGGGAAGACGATTGAAATGTCAGATCTTCTTGATTTTCTTACTATTATTTGGCTTTTAATTTTCAAGTTTTTGAAGCTGAACCATCAGCCATGGACATTATATATATGACAAGCTCATTTTGTTTTCTTTTGAACATTGGATTGAGCAACAATATTGATCAATATTCTAAAAATGTATGTATGCTTATGTATTTTGAGTTCTTCCTTTTTGGAAACTTTTATTATGTGGTATTTTTCTTAATTTAAGATCTGTCTGATTTCTTTAAATTTTTTTAGAAACTTTGTTAGAATAGAGATTCTGCTCAATTAGAAACATTGTAGATTTCTTTCTATCTTTTTAACTAATCTTTTCTACATTATAGTCAGGTAGTCGATTCATCTCTAACAAATAAAAAAACATGGGTTGTTGAGTGCATATTGCTCAAAGAATGCTAGAAGATTTTTCTTTTTCAACTTCATGGAATTCATGGAATCCTTCTCAAAATCTGAAAAGATTAAACATCAATACCGTCGAGGGTTTCAATCATCCACAAGCTTATCTGGTGTCCAAATTTCTTTATCCCCTATAAATCGAACAAAATAGGGCCCAGAAAATCGATCCACCCAACCTTTA
The DNA here is from genome assembly GCA_028749045.1 of Cupressus sempervirens. Taxonomy (NCBI): domain Eukaryota; kingdom Viridiplantae; phylum Streptophyta; class Pinopsida; order Cupressales; family Cupressaceae; genus Cupressus; species Cupressus sempervirens. The sequence continues at coordinate 397,294,651 of CM053786.1, forward strand.
TACGCCATTTGATGCTCTACACTGTGGTATCTACCATTGGTCCATGCGTAAACATAATCACATATTTTTCAATGTTCATGTTGATTTTCAATTTTGATCTGCAAATATGAAATTTAACTTGGTTTATTTCTCACCTTGAAGGAATCCCCCAAATTTGAGATCGGTTCACATTCTGCCACTCCCCTTCCTTGGATTGAATCTGAAGACCGCCATTATCATCCTAGTAATGAATAACGAAGCAACTGACGTCTTTATGAGAAAATAACATCTCCACCTCCACAGATTTGGCAATAGAAAAGTAGTGGTTTATTCACATGTAACCTATTCATTTTTTGAAATTAAAGTGATAGAATTTCTCCACTTTTAGTCCCAAACTGGCTGGAATAACTTTAAAAATAATAATTCATAATGTTCAGTAAGTTCTAAATTAAAACAAGAAATCTTATAACAAATCAAATTTAATTTAGAAACTTTTTAAAATTTATATATTTTATATTTAAAAAGAGATAAAGTTTAGTGACTTATAAATTGAAACAAGAAAACTTATAACAAATCAAATTTAATTTAGAAACTTACTAAAATTTATATATTTTATATTTTAAACAAAAGTAATTTATTTTTTCTTATTACAATCCCAAATTTTCTTTATTTTTTTATTTTTTTCTATAATATAGTTTAGTTTGTATTTAATAAAAAATACTAGATTTTTTTCCATCCTATTATAATTCTTTTTTATTCTTGTAATTTCATTCATGTAAAATGGTTTAAAAAATATATAATTGTTGCATTAGATGTGATTTATTTCATAAATTTCTCCACATCTAGTTAAGCCGAGAGGCTTCTACAATGGGACCAAATTTCATTGTAAACAATTTTGCATTTAAAAAAAATTTGACGGGTAACTGAATAGTTATACCTCCTTCACAATCAGTCACACAGACGTTTCGAATTTCCTTCTATTTATGCCAAGTTTGAGCTGAAACTGTAGATTTGGGGCATGCATACGATACACATGGAAAAAGGCCTCTGTTGATGTGCTTTTGCATTGGAATGTGGAGTAGCATTTTTTAAATTCCAACTAAAATTCCAATTAAATTGAAATGACTAAAGAACTTAATATACTATTATTATTTATTATTGGTTACGTTAAGTGAAGATGATTGGAATGTCAGATCTTTTTCTTTTTATTACTATTATTTGGCTTTTCATTTTCAATTTTTTAAGCTGAACAATCAGCCATGGACATTATATATATGATGATGTGATGGCCAAAAACACCAACAAGCTATGTTTTAATATTGAAAAGGGATAATAGGATTAAATGTAATAAAAAAGTTTTCAAATAAATTCACTTAACTTCCTCACGCACATGTATAATTATAAAATTTAAACACAACTTGAATGCAAATTTTATTAACATTTTAAACTTAAAATTTCATAGCTAAATATATATATATCAACATGTTATCTGATTAATCTAATTTAAACAAATGTGATTACTAATCATAATTAAAAAAAATATGCAGTAAGGTAACACCATTACATCTGATTTTTTTTTAAAAACAAGCTATAAGACTCAATGCAAGCATATATACTCAAACACTATTTTTATTAGCAAACCTAATTCAAGGGCTCAGTCGAGAAAGAACCAAGAAGAAAACTCAGCTTCGTCACCATAACAAGAAAGTTTTGAGATACAAAATACATAGGATTTCAATCCTAAATTACAATAGTTAAATTAAATTTCCTTCATGACCCTCATCGAGGGTTCCATATCAAATTCTGCAACACATTTCTACAAACCGTGGGGGAAACAGAAGTTGATCAGGTGACAACCAAGCATAACCAAGAGACAATCAAACATGCATATTCATACATGGTTTTCACAATATGATTCAAAATGAATCAACACTAGGGAAAGGTGGATTCTTCCAACTAGGAGAAGTCAAACACAACACCAAATAGATGCCCAATCAGGGCTATAAACCAAGAACTTTCGTTCTTCCATTTCAACATACCATAATCATACAAGGTTTGTGCTGACAGGTAGGGGCCCATAACACCCTACCCTTTCTCCCTCTTCTCATCCTGAGAAGAGACTCTACACTTGTTGGAGTCTGACTAAACAGACCTTTCCCAAAATTGGTCACTTCTGCCCTATCCAAGGGTGAGTAATACCAAAACACCCATGCAAGAAAATCTCAAAATTTCAAACATAAACATGAAAAGAAATAATTCAAAATAACATGGTTTTCAAATCTTCCCAACATACCCACAACCATACAAACATTCAAACAACAACAAGGTAGCGTAAGCACGAAACAAGAATGAAATCTGAACAAGGGAGATAAGAATTCCTACTTGCACAAAGAGGTAATGGAAAATGAACCATTTTGAGTAGATTTTTCCCCTTCCTTGCTTCAATCTTTCAGGACTCCTCTCTAAATCTAGAGATTGGGTAACCCATTCAACTAGTCCAAGAAAGGCCTCTAAAAAAGCCTCAAACTCAACCACCAACAAAAATCAATAACTTCTCCCACCCACCTACAAATCTAGAAGCTCCTAACTCAACCCACACTATGGTTAAACACTAAGTGGAGGTGAGGCAAGGCAACTCATGGAAACCACTTTCAATTTTCGCATAAAGGTAAAATGAGACTTTTTGAGTGGCCTCAAAAGTCAACAAAAGGGGCTTAGGGGTTGGAAAAGACCCCTAACCCCATACCCATACCACTTGGGTATAAAAATTTCATATTTTAAAGCCTTAGGAATAGGTTTGGAACCAAACAAAAGCTAGAAAAAAATATAGGACCATCTAACAACTCTAGCAATGAAGATCAATCACTAATCTGGATTAGGGATGACTAAACTTGATTAAGGATCCAATCAGCAAAAAGACACTAACTTAATCCAAATTAGGTCCAAAGGTTACGAACATCAAACTGATGATTCACATCTAACCCTAATCAGCAAACTGAGGAACATAAACAATTCACGTGTGTCAAACAACACCATAAGAACACAGTTACAAACATAACATTTACTGATCACAGAAAGATACATACATACATCTCACAATAAAATACTTGAATTGCATACAAAAAGGTTTCCAAAATTAGCACATGGAGATCAATTTTGTTCCTCCATTGGTTTTCTCGGCTAAAATATCTGCACACTCATTACACACATCAGTAGTCCCATAAAATCACATGTACATATATACATACGCATCAGAAATTCACATAAATTGAAACATACATCAATTAGGGTTTCTTTCATCCTACTTAATTCTTAACCATTTAAAATATCTTAAATCAAAGTATCAATCCTTCATTTTACTTAATTCATCAACATACATATACATAAAACCTTAAATGATGAATATCAAATATCTAAAAGTAACATCACACACCATGAAATAATCAATATGTTCAAGCAATAGATAATGTCTCGACATCTCGATTTTTGGGTATCAAAATAATAGTAATGTATCACTATGCTACGATGGATCAGGCAAAACTCAGAACATAATGCTTCAATTACTTAACTGTTTAATTCATTTCTACTCACATTTAATCATCAGTAATCACATAATCAATATGACATATAACTTATTCATTAATTAAGATTAAATACAAGAATAATCATTGAGGTAAAAAAATCAATAACATCATCATTAATTGAAAAACCTTGTATTATTGTTAGTGCAAATTTAATGTTTAAACAGTCGAGACAATCATAGTCATTCTCTAATCTTTAAGTATTAAAGCATTGATGTATCTGTTGTTCTCAATTTTCATTAGGACATCTAAAAACCTACAACATTACTCCATATCCATTCAAATCTCCTACAACAGATTTGACAAAGAAATTCATATTTAATAAGTACATGCGAGGAGGGACCTTATACACGAGATAATTTTTTTTTCTATTGAACATTGGATTGAGCAACAACATTGATCAATATTCTAAAAAGGTATGTATGCTTATGTATTTTGATTTCTTCACTTTTGAAAACTTTTATTATGTGGGTTTTTCTTATTTTAAGATCTATCTGATTTCTTTAAAATTTGTTAGAAATTTTGTTAGAATAGAGATTCTGCTCAATTAGAAACATTGCAGATTTCTTTCTATCTTTTTAGCTAATCTTTTCTACATTATAGTCGGCTAATCGATTAATCTCTAACAAAGAAGAATACATGGGTTGTTCAGTGCATATTGCTCAAAGAATGTTGGAAGATTTTCCTTTTTCAACTTCATGTAATTCATGTAATCCTTCTCAAAATTTGAAAAGATTAAACATCTGTAGCGTTGAGGGTTTCAATCATCCAAAAGCTTATCTGGTGTCCAAATTTCTTTATCCCCTGCCAATCGAACAAAATAGGGCCCTCAAAATTGATCCACCCAACCTTTATGCACCAACCGATGCTCTACACTATGGTATCTACCATTGGTCCATGCCTAAACAAAATCACATTTTTTCACAGTTCATGTTGATTTTCAATTTTGATCTGAAAATATGAAATTTAACTCGATTTATTTCTCACCTTGAAGGAATCCCCCAAATTCGAGATCGGCTTCACATTCTGCCACTCCCCTTCCTTGGATTGAATCTGAAGACTGGCGTTATCATCCTGGTAAAGAATAATGAAGCAACTGATGTCTGTATGAGCAAATAACATCTCCTCCTCCACAGATTTGGCAATAGAAAAGTAGTGGTTTATTCACATGTAACCTATGCATTTTTTGAAATGAAAGTGATAGAATTTCTCCACATCTAGGCCAAGACTGGCTAGAATAACTTTAAAAATAATAATTGATAAAGTTTAGTAAGTTCTAAATTGAAACAAGAAATCTTATAACAAATCAAATTTAATTTAAAAACTTACTAAAATTTATATATTTTATATTTGAAACAAGATAAAGTTTAGTGAGTTCTAAATTGAAAAAAGAAACCTTATAACAAATCAAATTTAATTTAGAAATTTACTAAAATTTATATATTTTATATTTTAAACAAAAATAATTTATTTTTTCTTATTACAATCTCAAACTTTCTTTATTTTTTGAATTTTTTCTATAATATAGTTTAGTTTTTATTTAATTAAAAATATTAAATTTCTTTCCATCCTATTATAATTATTTTTTATTCTTGTAATTTAATTCATGTAAAATGATTTACAAAATATAGAATTGTTGTATTAGATGTGGCTGATTTCATAAATTTCTCCACATCTAGTTAAGCCAAGAGGCTTCTACAATGGGAGTAGATTTTGTTGTAAAAAATTTCACATTTAAAAAAAAAATTGATGGGTAATTGAACAGTTATACCTCTTTCACAATCAGTCATGTAGACGTTTCGAGTTTCCTTCTAGTTATGCCACGTCTGAGTTGAAACGGTAGAGCTGGGGCATGCATATGATAAACATGGCAACAACCCTCTGCTGATGTGCTTTTGCATTGGAACATGGAGTAGCGTTTTTTTAATTCCAGCTGAAATTCCAATTAAATCGAAACGACTAAAGAACTTAATATACTATTATTATTTATTATTGGTTACGTTAAGGGAAGATGATTGAAATGTCAGATCTTTTTCTTTTTCTTACTATTATTTGCCTTTTCGTTTTCAAGTTTTTGAAGCTGAACCATTAGCCATGGACATTATATATATGACGAGCTCATTTTATTTTCTATTGAACATTGGATTGAGCAACAATATTGATCAAAATTCTAAACAAGTATGTATGCTTATGTATTTTGATTTCACCAATTTTGAAAACTTTTATTATGTGGTTTTTTCTTATTTTAACATATATATGATTTCTTTAAAATTCGTTAGAATCTTTGTTAGAATAGATATTCTGCTCAATTAGAAACATTGCAGATTTCTTTCTATCTTTTTAACTAATATTTTCTACATTATAGTCAGCTAATCGATTCATCTCTAACAAAGTAGAAAACATGGGTTGTTTTGTGCATATTGCTCAAAGAATGCTGGAAGATTTTCCATTTTCAACTTTATGCAATTCATGTAATCCTTCTGAAAATTTGAAAAGATTAAACATCTGTAGCGTTGAGGGTTTCAATCATCAACAAGCTTATGTGGTGTCCGAATTTCTTTATCCCCTATAAATCGAACAAACTATGGCCCTAAAAATCGATCCACCCAACCTTTATACACCACCCGATGCTCTACACTGTGGTATCTACCATTGGTCCATGCCTAAACACAATCACATATTTTTCGACGTTCATATTGATTTTCAATTTTGATCTGCAAATATGAAATTTAACTTGGTTTATTTCTCACCTTGAAGGAATCCCCCAAATTCGAGATCGGCTTCACATTCTGCCACTCCCCTTCCTTAAATTGAATATAAAGACCGACATTATCATCCTAGTAAAGAATAATGAAGCAACTGATGTCTTTATGAGCAAATAACATCTCTTCCTCCAATGATTTGGCAATAGAAAAGTAGTGGTTTATGCACATGTAACCTATGCATTTTTTGAAATGAAAGTGATAGAATTTCTCCACATCTAGGCCAAGACTGGCTAGAATAACTTTAAAAATAATAATTGACAAAGTTTAGTAAGTTCTAAATTGAAACAAGAAATCTTATAACAAATCAAATTTAATTTAGAAACTTACTAAAATTTATATATTTTATATTTAAAGAAATATAAAGTTTAGTGAGTTCTAAATTGAAAAAAGAAACCTTATAACAAATCAAATTTAATTTAGAAATTTACTAAAATTTATATATTTTATATTTTAAACAAAAGTAATTTATTTTTTCTTATTACAATCTCAAACTTTCTATATTTTTTGAATTTTTTCTATAATATAGTTTAGTTTGTATTTAATTAAAAATATTAAATTTCTTTCCATCCTATTATAATTCTTTTTTATTCTTGTAATTTCATTTATGTAAAATGATTTACAAAATATAGGATTGTTGCGTTAGATGTGGCTGATTTCATAAATTTCTCCACATCTAGTTAAGCCAAGAGGCTTCTACAATGGGAGTAGATTTTGTTGTAAACAATTTCGCACTTTAAAAAAATTGACGGGTTACTGAATAGTTATACCTCTTTCACAATCAGTCACGTAGACATTTTGAATTTCCTTCTAGTTATGTCATGTTAGAGCTGGGGCATGCATACGATAAACATGGCAACAACCCTCTGCTGATATGCTTTTGCATTAGAACATGGATTAGCATTTTTTTAATTCCAGCTGAAATTCTAATTAAATTGAAACGACTAAAGAACTTAATATACTATTATTATTTATTATTGGTTACGTTAAGGGAAGATGATTGAAATGTCAGATCTTTTTCCTTTTCTTACTATTATTTGGCTTTTCATTTTCAAGTTTTTGTAGCTGAACCGTTAACCATGGACATTATATATATGATGAGCTCATTTTATTTTCTATTGAACATTGGATTGAGCAACAACATTGATCAATATTATAAACAGGTATGTATGCTTATGTATTTTGATTTCTTCCATTTTGAAAACTTTTATTATGTGGTTTTTTCTTATTTTAAGATCTGTCTGATTTCTTTAAAATTTGTTAGAAATTTTGTTAGAATAGATATTCTGCTCAATTCAAAACATTGCAGATTTATTTATATCTTTTAAACTAATCTTTTCTACATTATAGTCAGCTAATCGATTCATATCTAACAAAGAAGAAAACATGGGTTTTTTTGTGCATATTGCTCAAAGAATGCTGGAAGATTTTCCTTTTTCAACTTCATGCAATTCATGTAATCCTTCTCAAAATTTGAAAAGGTTAAACATCTATAGTGTTGAGGGTTTCAATCGTCCACAAGCTTACGTGGTGTCCGAATTTCTTTATCCCCTGTAAATTGAACAAACTAGGGCCCTAAAAATCGATCCACCCAACCTTTATACACCACCTGATGCTCTACACTGTGGTATCTACCATTGGTCCATGCCTAAACACAATCACTTATTTTTTACTGTTCATTTTTATTTTCAATTTTGATCTGCAAATATGAAATTTAACTCGGTTTATTTCTCACCTTGAAGGAATCCCCCAAATTGGAGATCGGCTTCACATCATGCCACTCCCCTTCCTTGGATTGAATCTGAAGACTGGCATTATCATCCTAGTAAAGAATAATGAAGCAACTGATGTCTATATGAGCAAATAACATCTCTTCCTCCACAGATTTGACAATAGAAAAGTAGTGGTTTATTCACATGTAACCTATGCATTTTTTGAAATGAAAGTGACAGAATTTCTCCACATCTAGGCCAAGACTAGCTAGAATAACTTTAAAAATAATAATTGTTAAAGTTTAGTAAGTTCTAAATTGAAACAAGAAATCTTATCACAAATCTAATTTAATTTAGAAACTTTCTAAAATTTATATATTCTATATTTAAAAAAAGGTAATGTTTAGTGAGTTCTAAATTGAAACAAGAAACCTTATAACCAATCAAATTTAATTTAGGAACTTACTAAAATTTATATATTTTATATTTTAAACAAAAGTAATTTATTTTTTCTTATTACAATCTCAAATTTTCTTTATTTAAAATTTTTTTTCTATTATATAGTTTAGTTTGTATTTAATAAAAAATATTAGATTTCTTTCCATCCTATTATAATTCTTTTTTATTCTTGTAATTTCATTCATGCAAAATGATTTAAAAAATATAGAATTGTTGCATTGGATGTTGCTGATTTCATAAATTTCTCTACATCTAGTTAAGCCAGGAGGCTTCTACAATGGGAGTAGATTTTGTTGTAAACAATTTCACATTTTAAAAAAAATTGACGGGTAACTGAATAGTTATACCTACTTCACAATAAGTCATGTAGATATTTTGAATTTCCTTCTAGTTATGCCACGTCTGAGCTGAAATGGTAGAGCTAGGGCATGCATACAATACACATGGCAACAGGGCTCTATTGATGTGCTTTTGCATTGGAATGTGGAGTAGCATTTTTTTAATTCTAGCTGAAATTCCAATTAAATTGAAACGACTAAAGAACTTAATATACTATTATTATTTAATATTGGTTACGTTAAGTGAAGATGATTGAAATGTTAGATCTTTTTCTTTTTCTTACTATTATTTGGCTTTTCGTTTTCAAGTTTTTGAAGCTGAACCATTAACCATCGACATTATATATATGATGAGCTCATTTTTTTTTCTATTGAACATTGGATTGAGCAACAACATTGATCAATATTCTAAACAGGTATGTATGCTTATGTATTTTGATTTCTTCCATTTTGAAAACTTTTATTATGTGGTTTTTTCTTATTTTAAGATCTGTCTGATTTCTTTAAAATTTGTTAGAAACTTTGTTAGAGTAGAGATTCTACTCAATTAGAAACATTGCAGATTTCTTTCTATCTTTTTAACTAATCTTTTCTACATTATAGTCGGCTAACCGATACATCTCTAACAAAAAAGAAAACATGGGTTGTTGAGTGCATATTGCTGAAAAAATGCTAGAAGATTTTCCTTTTTCAACTTCATGCAATTCATGTAATCCTTCTCAAAATTTGAAAAGATTAAACATCTTTAGCGTTGAGGATTTCAATCATCCACAAGCTTATCTAGTGTCCAAATTTATTTATCCCTTGTAAATCGAATAAACTAGGGCCCTGAAAATCGATCCACCCAACCTTTATACACCACCCGATGCTCTACACTATGGTATCTACCATTGTATCATGCCTAAAGACAATCATATATTTTTTACTTTTCCTGTTGAGTTTCAATTTGGATATGTAGATATGAAATTTAACTCATTTTGTTTCTCACCTTGAATGAATCCCCCAAATTCAAGATCAGCTTCACATTCTGCCACTCCCCTTCCTTAAATTGAATCCGAAGACCAACATTATCATCCTGGTAAAGAATAATGAAGCAACTGATGTCTGTATGAGACAATAACATCTCCTCCTCCACAGATTTGGCGATAGAAAAGTAGTGATTTATTCACATGTAACCCATGCATTTTTTTAAATGAAAGTGATAGAATTTCTCCACGTCTAGGCCAAGATTAGCTAGAATAACTTTAAAAATAATAATTGATAAAGTTTAGTAAGTTCTAAATTGAAACAAGAAATCTTATAACACATCAAATTTAATTTAGAAACTTACTAAAATTTATATATTTTATATTTAAAACAAGATAAAGTTTAGTGAGTTCTAAATTGAAACAAGAAACCTTATAAAAAATCAAATTTAATTTAGAAACTTACTAAAATTTATATATTTTATATTTTAAACAAAAGTAATTTACTTTCTCTTATTACTATTTCAAATTTTCTTTATTTTTTGAATTTTTTTAATAATATACTTTAGTTTATATTTAATAAAAAATATTAGATTTATTTCAATCCTATTATAATTCTTTTTTATTCTTGTAATTTCATTCATGTAAAATGATTTAAAAAATATAGAACTGTTGCATTAGATGTTGCCGATTTCATTAATTTTTCCACATCTAGTTAAGCCGAGAGGCTTCTACAATGGGAGTAGATTTTGTTGGAAACAATTTTACATTTTAAAAAAAATCGACAGGTAACTAAATAGTTATACCTCCTTCACAATCAGTCATGTCGACATTTTGAATTTCCTTCTAGTTATGCCATGTTTGAGCTGAAATGGTAGAGCTGGGGCATGCATATTATACACATGGCAACAAGACTCTGTTGATGTGCTTTTGCATTGGAAAGTGGAGTAGAATTTTTTTAATTTTAGCTGAAATTTCAATTAAATTCAAATGACTAAAGAAGTTAATATACTATTATTATTTAATATTGGTTACGTTAAGGAAAGACGATTGAAATGTCAGATCTTTTTCTTTTCCTTACTTTTATTTGGTTTTTAATTTTCATGTTTTTGAAGCTGAACCATTAACCATGGACAATTTATATATGACGAGATCATTTTATTTTCTATTGAACATTGGATTGAGCAACAACATTGATCAATATTCTAAAAAGGTATGTATGCTTATGTATTTTGATTTCTTCCATTTTTAAAACTTTTATTCCGTGTTTTTTTCTTATTTTAAGATCTGTCTGATTTCTTTAAAATTTGTAAGAATAGAGATTCTGCTCAATTAGAAACATTGCAGATTTCTTTCTACCTTTTTAACTAATCTTTTCTACATTACAGTCAGCTAATTGATTCATCTCTAACAAAGAAGAAAACATGGGTTGTTGAGTGCATATTGCTCAAAGAATGCTGGAAGATTTTCCTTTTTCATCTTCATACAATTCATGTAATCCTTCTCAAAATCTAAAAAGATTAAACATCTCTAATGTCGAGGGTTTCAATTCTCCACAAGCTTATCTGGTGTCCAAATTTCTTTATTCCCTGTAAATCAATTAAACTAGTGCCCTGAAAATTGATCCACCCAACCTTTATACACCATCCGATGCTCTACACTATGGTATCTATCATTGGTCCATGCCTAAACACAATCACATATTTTTCACTATTCATGTTGATTTTCAATTTTGAAATGCATATATGAAATTTAACTCATTTTATTTCTCACCATGAAGGAATCCCCCAAATTCAAGATCGGCTTTACATTCTGGCACTCCCCTTCCTTGGATTGAATCTAAAGACCGCCATTATCATCCTGGTAAAGAATAATGAAGCAACTGATGTCTGTATGAGAAAATAACATCTCCTCCTCCACAGATTTGGCGATAGAAAAGTAGTGGTTTATTCACATGTAACCTATGCATTTTTTGAAATGAAAGTGATAGAATTTCTCTGCATCTAGACCAAGACTAGCCAGAATAACTTTAAAAATAATAATTGATAAAGTTTAGTAAGTTTTAGATTGAAACAAGAAATCTTATAACAAATCAAATTTAATTTAGAAACTTACTAAAATTTATATATTTTATATTTGAAACAAGATAAAGTTTAGTGAGTTCTAAATTGAAACAAGAAACCTTATAACAAATCAAATTTAATTTAGAAACTTACTAAAATTTTTATATTTTATAATTTAAACAAAAGTAATTTATTTTTTCTTATTAGAATCTCAAATTTTCTTTATTTTTTGAATTTTTTCTATAATATAGCTTAGTTTGTACTTAATAAAAAATATTAGATTTCTTTCCACCCTATTATAATTCTTTTTTATTCTTGTAATTTCATTCATGTAAAATGATTTAAAAAATATAGAATTGTTGCATTAGATGTGCCTGATTTCATAAATTTCTCCACATCTAGTTAAGCCGAGAGGCTTCTACAATGGGAGTAGATTTTGTTGTAAACAATTTCGCATTTTAAAAAAAATTGACGGGTAACTGAATAGTTATACCTCCTTCACAATCAGTCACGTAGACATTTCAAATTTCCTTGTAGTTATGCCACGTCTGAGCTGAAACGGTAGAGTTGGGGCATGCATATTATACACATCGCAACAGGTGTCTATTGATGTGCTTTTGCATTGGAATGTGGAGTAGCATGTCTTTAATTCCAGCTAAAATTGCAATTAAATTGAAATGACTAAAGAACTTAATATACTATTATTATTTATTATTGGTTACATTAAGGGAAGATGATTGAAATGTCTGATCTTTTTCTTTTTCTTACTATTATTTCACTTTTCATTTTCAAGTTTTTGAACCTGAACCATTAACCATGGACATTATATATATGACGAGCTTATTTTATTTTCTATTGAACATTGGATTGAGGAACAACTTTGATCAATATTCTAAAAAGGTATGTATGCTTATGTATTTTGATTTCTTCCATTTTGAAAACATTTATTATGTACTTTTTTCTTATCTTAAGATCTGTCTGATTTCTTTAAAATTTTTTAGAAACTTTGTTAGAATATAGATTCTGCATAATTATAAACATTGCAGATTTCTTTCTATCTTTTTAACTAATCTTTTCTACATTATAGTTGGCTATTGGATTAATCTCTAACAAAGAAGAAAACATGGGTTGTTGAGTGCATATTGCTCAAAGAATGCTGGAAGATTTTCCTTTTTCAACTTCATGCAATTCATGTAATCCTTCTCAAAATCTGAAAAGATTAAACATCTGTAGCATCGAGGGTTTCAATCGTCCACAAGCTTATCTGGTGTCCAAATTTCTTTATCCCCTATTATCAAACAAAATAGGGCCCTAAAAATCGATCTACCCAACCTTTATACACCACCCGATGCCCTACACTGTGTTATCTATCATTGGTCCATGCCTAAACATAGTCACATATTTTTCACTATTCATGTTGATTTTCAATTTCGATCTGCAAATGTGAAATTTAACTTGGTTTATTTCTCACCTTGAAGGAATCCCCCAAATTCGAGATCGGCTTCACATTCTGCCACTCCCCTTCCTTGGATTGAATCTGAAGACCGCCATTGTCATCTTGGTAAAGAATAATGAAACAACTGATGTCTATATGAGAAAATAACATCTCCTCCTCCACAGATTTGGTAATAGAAAAGTAGTAGTTTACTCACATGTAACCTATGCATTTTTTTAAATGAAAGTGATAGAATTTCTCCACATCTAGGCCCAGACTGGCTAGAATAACTTTAAAAATAATAATTGATAAAGTTTAGTAAGTTCTAAATTGAAACAAGAAATCTTATAAAAATCCAAATTTAATTTAGAAACTCACTAAAATTTATATATTCTATATTTAAAACAAGATAAACTTTAGTGAGTTTTAAATTGAAACAACAAACCTTATAACTAATCAAATTTAATTTAGAAACTTACTAAAATTTATATATTTTATATTTTAAACAGAATTAACTTATTTTTTCTTATTACAACCTTAAATTTTCTTTATTTTTTGAATTTTTTCTATAATATAGTTTAGTTTCTATTTAATAAAAAATATTATATTTCTTTCCATCGTATTATAATTATTTTTTATTCTTGTAATTTCATTCATGTAAAATGATTTAAAAAAATATAGAATTGTTGCATTAGATGTGGTTGATTTGATAAATTTCTCCACATCTAGTCAGACTGGCTAGAATAACTTTAAAAATAATAATTGATAAAGTTTAGTAAGTTCTAAATTGAAACAAGAAATCTTATAACAAATCAAATTTAATTTAAAACTTACTAAAATTTATATATTTTATATTTAAAATAAGATAAAGTTTAGTAAGTTCTAAATTGAAACAAGAAACCTTATAAAAAAACAAATTTAATTTAGAAACTTACTAAAATTTATATATATTATATTTCAAACAAAAGAAATTTATTTTTTCTTATTACAATCTCAAATTTTTTTTAAATTTTTTTTTTTATAATATAGTTTAGTTTCTATTAAATAAAAATAATATTGTAAGTGATATTAGATTTCTTTCCATCCTATTATAATTCTTTTTTATTCTTTTAATTTCATTCATGTAAAATGATTTTGAAAATATAGAATTGTTGCATTAGATGTGGTTGATTTCATAGTTGAGCATTTGTATGCTTATTATTAATAATTTGCATTGAAAAATAAAATGAATTTATATTTTAGAAGAACTATGAATAAAATTATACTATTACATTTGATGGGAAAATTTGTAATTTAAAAGTTTATTTTTTTAATTTTTAAAAATTTAAAAATGAAAATTTGTAATTTCTTTATTATAATTCAAAAATGAAATTTCTTTTAGGATTATTCAAATAAAATTTCATTATTAAAATTCAAAAATGAAATTTTTTAATTTTACTAGATATTGCATTATTAAGTGTATCTAAATTAATTAAAATAGTACATTTATTAAAACATCCGTTATCTTCAATCATCGAAGAAAATTTTAAATTTAGGTTTTACTATTAATTTTTTTTAAAATCAAAGATTACAACATTATATAACTAATATCAAGATAATATAAGTTTTTTGTTTAAGCAATTAAATATATAAAATTAAATTTCAATATGAGAGAATCAAATAAATATTCTTCTCTTTCAAATACCAGTTTATTGTTATATATGCATAGCTTAATTCTTGTCATTTTGATACTAACCATTTTTAATCCTTGCATTATAGATAACAGAAAAAAATTAACTATGGATGCTCAACAAAATAATTCTGAAAACACTATCACAAGTCCACTTCTTGTAGACAACTCAGTGCAATCAAATCAAATTGTTCAATCTTATTTGGATAGATTGGGAACAATCATTTCTGAGTCTTGTAAAAAAATTATGGATGAAATTCATACTACAAGCTTTCATGTTCGAGGTGTCCAAGATTCTCAAATCTTACAAATGGGACAATATACAAAGGAAATTCATGATGCATGGAAGAAATCATTTGGGTTCTTTGAATTTATGAAAGACATTCACTATGGTGAAGAGCACATGGATGGCGAAAAACAACCTTTTCCTCACTGATGAATTTCACATGTTTTTGCATCACTATAATGAAATCTAAGAGTCATATTATTTGACATTATCAATTTTTTTTTATAAATTTGTATGTTTGACTTATCAGTTTTGATGAAATGTATGTTATTTTTCCTTTCTCTTAAATAAATTTAGTATTATACATACAAGACTATTTTCTATTTAGTATATCTGTAGATCTTCTTCTCTTACCCACAAAAAAAAATTCTTTCTATATGTATGTGTGAATTGTTCAAATATTAATCAGAAATGAATAAATATCTATCTTATCTGAAACAAAATGCCACTAAATTTATGTGATATTTTAAACCAATTTTATAAAAAATAGTTTACTAGATCTACTATTTTTCTTAATGTTTGGTTACAAATTTATTTCATAGAATTGAATATATCAAGTATGAATATCCAATCGGATCAAGAAAGAAGACAATACCAAATGGAGCAATGAAGAACATACCAGAGAGAATACCAAAGAGAGTATCGCAGATGATGACGAGAACAAATGCCACAAGCTAAAAGAGAAGAAGAAAGAAGAAGGAACAATGAAGTCCGATGACTAAATTATGCTAGAAGAAGGGCAGAATTGCCATTACAAGAATTGGAATTGCATAATAGAGATATAATTATTCGTCAGTGAACATTCTATGAAGTATCTAATTTTGAAACACAAGGGAGACATGTAGTTGATTTTGAATCAAGTGAGAGGTATAATCAAGCATTACTTGTATTTGTGGAAATGAGTCACCACAATGAAAATTCAAGAACAATAGAGTGTGTTCCTGAAACGCCTCATCCTACAAGCCAAAATAGGATAAATTTAGGTGGACAAGGCAATAGAGAAAACATACAAAACCAAACTGAATTTCTTTAGGATAATTTCTATACTTTCCAAATTCAGTTTCAACAACAACTGGATAGCTTGAGAATGCCACATATGTTTTATATTTGTCAGGAAAGCTATCTACAAATGAAACTGTTTTGTACGCCAGAAGGTCCAGTATGCAATAGATGTAGACAAGAAAAGGGAAACAATAGATTTTCTTCTTTAAATAATATGCATTGAGGGCCACAACCTAAGGAGCTTGCGAACCTGACCCAAGTTGAGGAAATGCTAATTGCAGGTGTTAGCCCCATACTTCAAGTTACACATGCGATTGGTGGTCAATATAAATATAGAGGTAATACAATAAGTTTCCCACAAAATATAGAACATGTTTCCAATATATTGCCACACATAATAGACAATTTGCCAATTATTATTGTTAGACGAAGAGATCAACGTGGAACAAACTATAATTTTACTGTGAATAGGGATCGTGTCTACAAAGCACTCAAATAAAAAGTGGAGCATGATAAATTTTATTCAGATGTCCAAATTAATGAAAATTATCTCAATGATCTACCTAGAAATTTAGATGAAAATATCTTTGCCAGATTAAAGATAGTCATTATGGAATTTGATTCAGATGCAAATGAGATTATTTTTGTTGGTCTAGTCATGGAGTCAGATGAAGGAAATATAATAGATCATACAACATCAATGGATTCAAGACCACCTAATGCCCAGAAAGAAATGGAACTTATTTGTACATGGGTCAATAACCCTGATGTGTATGCAACATCATTGATAGATTGGCCAAGTATAGGTGTATCTTCCATTAATGAATATGTCACATTAGGATTACTTGATATGGCATTTCCAACATTATTTCCTGATGGAAGCTATGATCGGTTAGAGCCACAATTATGGTAAGTCTATCTTCATGAATTTGTGAAACATTTGATGCATTATAGAGATCATCATTTTGACAAACATCCTAGATTTAGATATTTTGTGTTGAGCATGATAATGAGACATCATGCACAAAACTCATTGTCAGTGTTTGTTAAAAGAAGCTTTAAAGATATGCCCATTACCATTCATGAGTTGCGACAACATATGGAAAACACAACCCACTCTAATCTAGCAAATAAATTGATGCAGTTTGGGACATCTTTAAGGGGAACATGGTCATATTGGACTAAATCTTGTGCAAAATTGATAGATTTGCTTCATCAAATTGGTACTCCTACAATATTTTTCACATTAAGTGCAGTGGATATGTATTGGCCTGATTTGCATGCACTTATGCTAGGAACAATGGCAACCAATACATGAGAAGCTTAGAATTGGAGAAGATAAAATATTATTGACTATCCTCACATAGTCGCAAACTATATGCACTTAAGAAACTCAATGTTTCGAAAAGAAATTCTAGAAAAGGGAATGAATGTCAAGAAATTTTGATGTAGATATGAATGGCAACATAGGGGGTCCCCACACATACATGGATTCATATGGATTGAAGGAGCACCTGATGTGGATAAAATTGACTGGTCAAATGAGGAGGAAAGAAGAAGTGCTGAAAGATATTTTCACTCCATTGTTCATGCATGGAACCCTAGAAATGATCCTCATTAAGGAAATATATAAGCATGTTAATAAATATTTATATATATTCCTGTAATGTGATATTAATTAGTGTACTTATTTTTCCTTACCTTCATTTGTAGGTATTGGTCAATTTTCAACAACATCTATGTCTAAAAAATACAAGACAACTTTTAGAGGTGGATTTGGACCGTGACTATGAAGAAATATTAAACTGTGTGGAGCAACACACAATTTGTAAGAAGGGTGTATGCCTACGAAAAAAAAGGGAAAGATGGTTTGCAGGTAATTATTTCATCCCAATGAATAATTAAATATATATAAATAATTACTACAAAATGAAAGGGCTTAATATAATATTTCTTACATGGAGTGTAGGTATAATGCTCCCTGGTCATTAAACCTAGGAGGATCAAAATTATATGAAGACATAGAAATAGGGGAAAATAAATTTGAACCGATGAGAAATGATGATAGAGTCAATTCACATAATCACTACATACTAAAATTCTTGAGAGCAAATATAGATTGGCAACCTGTTCTTTCCAAACATGCTATCATAAAATATATTGCCAAGTATGCAGCAAAAGTAGAGAAAAGCTCATAAACATACCAACAAATGTTGATGCATCTATCCAATATGGAAAATCTAGATGATTTAGCAACACGAGTATATAGGAGGCTTCTAACTGAGACAATAGTAGAGAGAGACATTGGTGCTCAAGAAACTTGCCATATGTTATTAGAGCTTCCATTAGTGGAGTGTAGTAGAAGATTTTTCAATCTAAATGTCTCACTTGAGATGTTCAAACCTATAACTCTAAATAATGAAAATGAAAATGATGAAGAGAACAATGAAGAAAAAACAAAATCTTTCATTGATGGTTATAAGAAAAGGCCATTATGTATGGAAGGTGTTACATTAATTGATGCAGCTAGATCATGGATATATAATCCTAAGATAAAAAGAGACAACAAATTGGAGCCTAGGGAAAAAGCTGCAATTGTCAGAGTATTTCCAAGGTTTGTATCTATCTTTTCACATCAATCAGGTAAATAGATTGAGTTTTGTTTATTAGAGTTACTTCTCTACAATCCATTACATGCTATTGAATGAGATATTGGTCATGATGATGCCTCTATCATTCAAAATTGGGAGACATTCAATTACAACCCTTGGCATGTTCAACGTACAATGTCTACAGAAAATGTTTAAAACCCAAATGATTTTGAAACTGAAGAAAATGAAGATGTTCATAGAAATACTATAGGACATGAATGGGAGATTATATCTAGGTTGCACCAGGGTCAAAATATACATTGCTCAAAAATAGACATGTTTGGGAGAAGAGATGTTGATAGACAAACAAATTGGTTTGTTGATTATCAAGGAGAAGAGTACACTGCCAGAGCAATCAATTTCATAAGTAACATGAAAATCATTGATGCCTTATCTATGATGAAATTCCTTAATGTATAAACTACATGACCCTTGGTGAGAAAAAAAATAACGCAATCAACATAATCATGACACACTACCACAGAAATCAAAATGCAGAACCATTGTTTATGATAATTCAAGGAACAAAAAGAATAGGAAAATCATATCTAATTGGTGCCATTAGTCAATCTCTTCAAAATGCAGCAATGTCCTGCCCTTCTCCACTTCTATTACTTGCACCAACAGGAGTTTGAAAATTCAATATAGGAGCTTCTACAATTCATTCAAAATTGAGTATACCAATAAGAGATTTTTCTCAGCTGGAAGGAGCAAGACTCACAAGTTTTCAAAATGAAATGTCACATATAAAATATATTTTGATTGATGAAATGAGCTTCATTGGTCAAAACATGTTGGAAAATATAGATTCATGACTATGCCAAGCATTCCCACAATCTGCACATAAGAGCTTTGGAGGTAAAGATTCTATTTTTGTATCATGAACAACTAAAAAATGTGTGAAATATATTGTATTTCAATCAAATACATGAATCAATGCATAGTTTTTAAAATAATTATTTTCCTCAATTGTATTTCAGGTGTATCTATAATATTGGTGGAAGATTTGGGCCAGTTGCCCCCTTTCAATGATAGAGCAGCATATGATAGTAATAAGTTGCTATGGCAAGAATTCAACACTGTTGTCACATTAGATAAGATATTCAGACAAGATGGGGAAGATATTGAGAAACAAAGATTTTGACAACTTTTGACAAATCTAAGAGATGCAAACCCACAAATTGATGATTGGAGGTTGCTAATGTCAAGGACTTCTATCAACATAGATGTTACAACAAATTTTGAATTTGATAATGATGTTCATTTGTTCTCAACAAATGAAAATGTTCATGCTCATAACAAAAAAATGCTACATTCATTAAAGCATCATGTAGCACGTTGTGTTGCATCAAAAGTAGGTACTATGAATACAATAGATGACTATTCAAATGATGAGCTTGATTTAGAGATGTTAATCTATAAGGATTCAAGCATCATGCTAACTTCAAATCTATGGATAGAGGCTGGTCTTGTAAATGGGGCTCTTGGATACATTCGAAAAATTGTCTACAAGCAAGGCAGTGCTCTGCCTGAGCCTCCAACATATGTGATGGTTGAGTTTGATGGTCATTCAGGACTACCATTTGAAGATCATAACCCAAAGATAATTCCAATACCACCTATATAGAAGGGTAGAACACTTCAACTGCCATTGAGGTTGGCATGGGCATTGACTATTCACAAATCTTAGGGATTGACTCTTCCCAAAGCAACAATTGACATAGGACCAAGAGAAAGAGCAGGATTGACATTTGTGGCTATTTCATGTGTAAAATCTCTGAAGTGTTTGAGAATAATACCTCCTTTCACATCTGAACGTTATGAGAAAATGAAAAAGGGTAGACAAATTTCCAAGCGCAAGGATGAAGAAAATAGACTTAAGCACCTTGAAGATAGTTAATGTGATATGTTATTCTTAAATGTTATGTCTGTAGAAGTCTTTTTGGACACATCAGTATTTTGTTTGTAACACTTCCTACTATATTCCATGTTTTCAAAATGTCTCCATCATACAATGATAAATGATAAAGAAAACTTTCTTAATTTTAATTTATTCTATTTTGAGAAACCCCATTTTTTTTTCATGATATTTTATTTTTATAGATCTTAATTAATTGTAATGATTCATTCAGTGATATCACTTTATGTTTACAAATTATATTTACTTTTTCTTCAATGTCTCGTAATATTTGATGACAATATTATGGATAACTTTTCTTTATTTAAACTATTAAATAAAAGATTCATTATATAATTTGAAAGAAAAAAATCAATGAATATAATTTACTTATTCTAATTATCATCCAATATTAATTTGATTTTCTTTCATACTTTTAAAATTAGTGAACTAATCTATCTCGATATATTTCACTGGGAGGGAACCGAAAAGTAAGTCTAAATTTTTTGATTTAAATTGAGATAATATACGTAAAATCAAGCAGTAGTTATGGAAGAACCAAGACAAAAGAAGCATGCTAGGTAAACAAAAACATGAAAAATAAAAAATAATAATAGATAAATAAATATAATGTATTTAAACAAATAACATTATTAATTGTGCGCCATGTCTGCTACTAGCTTATATATATTTTTATATATATAAAAAAGTCAAGAGTTATCATTCTCGAGCCGCCTATTTTCATAATCTAACTAAGTGCAATAGGCGCCTCAAGAAGGATAACTCTCAGCTTTTTTATATATATAAAAATATATATAAGCTAGTTCTAGTACCAGTTGCAATTTTTGCTAGATGTCTTATCATTTATGACAAATTCTTTGATTAATTAGGTGAATTGAAGCGAGCAGATTTCAAGATAGAATAAATTTATTCTATCTATCAAAAGAAGAAAATTGTGTGTACTTTGCTTAGGAGTGAAAAATCACTTTTACATTTCACAATTGTTGTTTACTGTCTTTTGCTATTGTAATACTATTGTATTCACTTATCTAGTGATTATTATTTTTCAATCATGATAGATAATTTGACATACATTTTTATTATAAATTGAAAACAAAAAATTTGAGACACCAAAATAATTAGCACTACATTGATATTTATATATAATACCATTAGGATATAGAAAATTTAAAATAATATAAATAATTAAATAATTATTAATTACATTTCATAAGTATAAATGTAAATTTTTTAATTTCATAAATATTTAGTCTTATAGGTGTTGATTTAGTGGAAACATACCAAATTTGTGAGGCAATACTTTAGAGTGTGATATGAATATTAGAATTAAAAAAAAAAAAAATATTAGTATCATAATATAAAGGATTATTTTTTCTTTTAATTTAATATAATTTAATTTGACAAAGAGCATTTCAAATAATACTATAAAAATTTATAAAATATAATTATTGAAATAGTTCTCTAACATAATAATCAATTTATTAGATATTTATAAGCTATATAAACACTTTGATTATAACATAACAATGCTTAAGTTTTTAATAATCAACAATGTATAAAACAAGATAATTATTTTGTTAATTAAGTTTGAATTACACAAATACACACATTTCTATTTTTATTTAATTTGTTATGTTAATTTAGATAAATTTTTAGAGTTGTTTTAATGTAAAAAGTTCAATTATAGATTATAAATATTTTATAGTAATATTCATTAAAAAAAAAAAATTAATTAATTTTTTACTTTCATAAATTAAATATTATATTCAATTAACTTTAATGTTAGAAAATGTATTCAAATTGAAAATGTTCATTTAAAAAGTTAACAAAACTATAAACTAATAGCATATGTTAATTTCTCAACCATTTCAAAACCTAGATTAGATTTCCTTTCCATATCTATTTTTGAATTCAATGGATGATGGTATCTATAAAGCTAGGAAAAAGAAAGAGGAAGGTAAACCATTCTCATTCACCATGGTTTCATGAATAAACTATACAACTACTACAATGCCTTAAACCTATCACTTCTCGTTAAAACCTAGGCTATTGTCACTCCCCAAATATGTATGGACCCTAGCCCTAGCTCAGCCCACAAAAAAAACAAAAAAAACACTCCTGCCCCTGAGGTTAAAATAAGCCTCATTGATTTGGATATGGACATGTGGAAGAATAAGAAGAATGCTTGGAGAACTAGAAAACACCTCCAATTAGAGAAATTCAAGTCCCTAGCTAGAAGAGGGGGATATGACATCACCTCTCCCATGAAAGACACTCCCAAAGGTGGGGGGGGGGGGGAAATGGGGAGCATAGCCACTAGCTGAATTCTCCACAAAAGTTATTCATTCTTATGCCACTACTCTTTATTTACTACAAGTGAATAAGGATGTAAAGGACCTGGACAAACAGAGCAAGACTGCCCACTCTATTTATGAATTTTTGGTGGACGACTAGTTGAAGGCACTCCTAGATAACCCTCTCAAAGAGGGGGGTAGAAGTGAATAGGGATGAGCCTAAGGAGAGGAAGAATGAGGAACCAAAAAAGGAATTAGGGTAGCTAGACCTAATTTCCTTTTTCCTTTTTCCTTTTATGTTGTCCAAACTTGGTGTCCTATGGGGTTATATATATACTAGATTAATAGTAGCAATATGTTCCCTTGCTACTAGAATGCTTTTCCATTTTATTTTCTAGTCAATAACATGACTAATGGTGGCGATGGTTCTATTTTTGAACTTTTTTAAAGTATAGAAATGGTATTGGTTAGATGATAGGGAGGTAACCTGTGGCTCATGCTTCAACTTTTTTGTTATACTTCAAACACAACATATGTTAATATAAAGGCCAACAACTTAAAATGAAATAAATATATTTCTTAAATTTTTATTTATTTTATCGATAAGAGCCCATTTTATTAATCTCAAAATATTTACGTGCAACCTGTTCAAAGTGTAGGTGGGAAAATGAATAGGGTAAAGAAAACCCTAGTATATTGTAAGACCAAAGTCTTGTATAGTACATTTTCCCAAAATGATAATTAAAGAGGACATACCCTCCTTTACAAAAAAATACTAGGAATCATACCCCCTGTTATAGTGAATTTCATGAGTAAGAGAATGGTACATAAAATATTATTTACAAATATTATTTATAATTTAGGGACCCAACACAATGTTGAAGTGCCGCCTTGATGGTAGCCCTCTTTTTGACTACAATCCACTTACCATTGTAAAGAATAACTATAATAAACTAGAATAAAGATTCATTTTCTAGATGTATAATTTTCCTAGAAGCTCATAAAAACTTCTTGAAAGCTTTCGAATGGAAATAGATAGACCTTATTTTGAGAATTAAAACATAACCTAAATTTCATAACAAAGCTATATTCCAGCCCAAGAATTAATTTGGGTTCAATAGATGTGAAGAATCCCTAGATGCATTTTACCTTGATAGCCATTGTACATACATTCATTTCTAGAAGCCCCACTATAAAAATTCTAATTAAATATATATGATTACTATCAAAAGGTCCAACTATTTACTTGAATTATGACCTCATATTTAAAGAGGCTATATTCCATTATCCCAGTACTACTTCTAGGTATTAAAATATAAGATAGTGGCCTAAAAAACAAAGGATTTTTTTTGCTTGATTCCAAGCTAGGTATTAAGAATTTGTATGATAAAACTAGAGGAACTTTTATTTTGTTAGAAGAAACAAAAACTAGCTATAATTTTCATAGGAGTAAACACCATTAAGGAATTTCACCAAAATTTGACTAATATTAAAGTCTTTTAATGACCAAATATTCCAAGATAATTTTAATAAAGAGCATTTTCCATCATTATACTTAGAAGGACTCATATAATTTCCAATAAAACTAGCCATAGTCAGCATAGGTCTTATCTATACTAATAGATGAATGATAATGTTAAGGTTTATATAAAGTGTTAAGTATAAGTTAGATAAAACAAAATGTAACAAGAGTTTTAGAGCTTAAGATATAGTGAGCTCTAAAAACAAAAATCACAAGATGGTTATTAGTCCAATCTAAAGGCTTCCCAAAGGTCCTCAATAGTATTCCTAAGGGTTTTTTCCTATAGGATATGCTCCTCCATGAAATATTTCTCCAGCCAATATTCTTTTATGGGATTAAAGATTGAGTAGAAATAAAAGAGGAACTGCAAGTTCCTCTTATAGGAGTATCTTTCTACCCAAAAGCCGCTCGGATTCTGTGTGAAGAGGAATGGATAGGTGAAAATTGGTTCCCCTCAAACATAAACTATGTCATAATTGTTTACTAATCAGATGGTAAGGTCATCCATAATATTTTGGAGAGATGTGTCAAAATCTCCAAGAAGAACATCTTCAAACAATTCCCTACATAAGGTAGAAATGAGATCATGGTCCACATAGAAATGACAAGAAACTGCATTGAATATGGAAAAAATATCTGGGTTAGATCAGAATATTTTAGGACTGTTAACAAATTGCGACCCTAAGTATCAAAACAGAACATGCCAAATGACCATGTTCTTAACTTTGATATTTTTTATAATGTGCTTTATTTTGATAGGTCTGTCAAAATCCATGAGCTCGGAGTGGCAAGAAAGAGTTATCAGGCTATCCATAGAAGAAGAGTGGATCCTAGAAATACAACCATCAAGATAAATAGGTGAAGGAATGAATGCCAACCTGTCACTATAAATTCCATAGAGGAATTCAATGTGGTTGCTAAGAAAAACTTCCAAAAAGTATAGCCCTTAACATGATTGAAATGGGTAAAAGCACAAACCTATGTCACCCTTTTGTAAACAAAAAGGATTAAGAAAATAAAACTATTTACATTCAATGACGTAAAACTGGTATCATTATTTAGAATTTAAAATTGAAGTAAACTAATCAAATGGGTATAAATCTATGAAGTTTAGGATTATCACTTTTAAAAATTATTTGGAAAAAGAATTGATATATTTTCATAATTTTTTATAGGTAATTATTTAGTTGCTAAAAAATGTTAAAAATTAGGGGTTTAGTTCCCACCAAAAAAGTATATGGAAATAAACTTAATTCCGTTTGAACTCAAACAATGTTATAGAAATCATATATAGCTAGAAAAGTCAAAAATAAAAATTGGCTTTAAACCTATATTTTCTCTTTTATAATGATTCAAATTTAAACTCACCTGAAATTGATACTTAAATCATCTCCCACAAAAATTTTGAAATCAAATAATCTTCTAACCAGAAGAAAAATTATATATTTTGGAAGAGGACTCCGCCCTCTAGAAGGTCATATAATTATTTAATTTTTTGATATGATTTACTATATTTTTGTTTCTCAAAATCAAAATCTTTTTTAATATTAAATATGTTCTTGCAATTTTTTTTTAATTACAATATACTATATCTAGAATTAAAACACTATAAACTCTGTATGACAATATTCTTGACTTTGAGCTCTATAAAACAGTTTTTACATGTTACTAAAAAATATCAAAAAAAAATAATTTAATTTTCTAAAATAATTATATTTCTTGAACAATTGGATACAAACTAGTATAAAAACACACATTTAATAGATGTTTCCAATGGAAAAGTCTGATATATAACTTTGCTAGAATAAATTTATCTAGATTATATGTTTGAAACAAAAAAGTGTTTTAGATAGAAATAATCAAATTTAGTTGATCTAATAAGTCATCTTGAAAGGTGACACAACTTTGTATTTTTACCTAAATAAAGATGGTGTATAATGAAGGATGATACTCTTTGTAAAGACATCAT
Organism: Cupressus sempervirens; assembly: GCA_028749045.1. NCBI lineage: Eukaryota > Viridiplantae > Streptophyta > Pinopsida > Cupressales > Cupressaceae > Cupressus > Cupressus sempervirens. The sequence continues at coordinate 397,321,256 of CM053786.1, forward strand.
CTGGTGGGAGATGTGAAAATGAAGAGTAAAATTGAGCCATTGAAAATAATAGTAGTTTTAATAAGAGATACATGAGCCCTAATTATCAAGTGAAACATGACTAAAGTTAAAATAAATTAAAATAGAGGCAGGGCTCAACCAAGGTAGGATTGAAAATAGACAATAGTTTCCTCTTTACCATTTGTGCCCTCATTATCAAGTTTATCCTCTACACCATTACCCTCTCAATATATATAGTTGATAGTGGAATGTTTTATGAATTTAGTTAGGTCAAGAGCTTTAGCTAGGATAGAATTTGATCTCTATTTAGGCATTGATTACTTCCTTAATGCATTAACAACAATAGCTGAGTCTCCTTCTATTTCAACTTGATTGACATTTAATTTATTGCACAACCACAACCCTTCAATGTAGGCCCTAAATTTGTCTTCATTATTTGAGGCTATACCTATTGGTTTTGAGAATTGGGCCAAAAGATTTCCATCATGATTCTGAATAGAACATTATATCCTATCAACTTGGAGGTTGCCCCTTAAGGCTCCATCAAAGTTCATTCAAACCAAATTTATAGTTGGAGGAGTCCAATTATAGATGGCTCATTTTGATTTACTATCCTCACTATCTTTATCATGGAAAGTTGGTAATTTGAGTGTTGGCCATTTATTACATATTTTTTCATCCCAAATCATCATAGATTTAGATGAACAATTATATTTTAAAATTTTTTTGTTGAGGGTTTCTATGAAGAGGGATTCAATTTTCAGGATTAGTTATTTCCAAGATGTACCATAATATTTAAAGACTCTCCTATTACTTTCATTCCATAATTCCCATAGAATTATGGAAGGGGAGATAGTCCATAGGCCATGAAACATGTTGTTGGAATGCAATTTTGGCCAAGAGAGCATGAGAGATAGTGTTGAATTAGAGAGAGCCAACTTAAGGTTTAGTTTATTACAAAACCAATACCAAACATTGGATGAATAAGAGCATGTTTGAAGGATGTGATCCATATCCTCCCCAACATGACAGAAGAGATGATAGTTTGGAGGTCCTTCAAGGACAATTATTTTTATTTTTTATTCTATCAAGATTCTTTTTTTGAAGGATTAGCCATGAGAAGGCATTCCAGCATAATGAATAAGGTAATTCCACCATAGGGTGATGTTTTGGATTGATTAGATAATTGTAACCATCCTTTCGTATTATATTTTTTTACTTTTGGATCCATCCCAAGTTAAGATATCTTCTAATCCTATAAAGGTAATGTTTCAATGTTTAAGGATATTAGAGAGAATTGATTCTTCCTCAAGGGTAATGTGGCAAGAGGAAAGTGATTTTCACTTGGACATCCCTATGTGAACTTAGTGTTCTTCTCCACATAATTTCTTAAGAAATGGCCAAATTTGTCTTCCAAAATAGTTGTAGTGGATTGAATGGAAATGAGCTTGTTGATCATAGGGTACCCACTGCAAGAATCTCTCCATAATATAATTTGATCTTCTTTTCCATTTTTCTAGGTGCCCTTATTAAGTATGATAGGTCTACTAGATATCAAGAAATTCCATTAATTAAATCCCCTTGAGGGGTTTCTTGTTATAAGAATATTTAAAGGGTCATTGAGAAGAAGGTATTTGTTAAGTAGTGTTCTCATTGATTTAATATGTGGATAACATATCATTTTCAATTCTTTCAATTCTTGATGCCAAAGCATCCTTCTTGGTTAGGTCAACAGATATTGTCCCATGCTAATAGCACAATTTTATTTTTGTCTTTTGATTCCTCTCATAGATAATTCTTTAAAAGTTTCTTGAGGTCATCACTAAAATTTGTCAGAACCTCTAGGACAAATATTAGATAAATCAGCATACTAGACATGATAGACTTAAGCATAATAGTTCTCCTAGCGAAGGATATACACTCTCCTTTCTATGATTGAATCCTTGATCTTACCTTAGTCAGGAGGGTCTCCTAACTAGATGATTTTTTCTAACCCAAATCTAAAAACACACCCAAGAATTTACAAGGTAAAGAGCCCCTCTTAATGTTAAGGATTTTAATAATATTTTGTTCCAAGAAGTAGAGATATTGAAGAAAAAGGCCTCAGATTTGGAGATATTAATGTCTTGACCCGAGGCCTTGTTATAAGAGCTAAGGAAACCATTTTGAGACTCTTCTTCTTTGTAGATAGCCTCCCTGTATAACATGGTATCATTAAAAAATTATTGGTGGGTGGTTACCTCTTCATCCTATGAGATTTGATTTCCTTTAAGGGAGTAGTTGTGTTGAAGATTAGTTAGGGCTCATCCCAGAGGCTTAGGCATAATGAGAAAGAGGGAAGGAGAAATATGTTCTGCTTGTATTTGTCTCTTAGATGAGGAGAAGAAACCCTCAGGAGATCCATTAACTAAGACTAAGAAGTTGGTTCTTGAAATACAATTAAAGAGAAATTTGATCCATCATGTAGAGAACCCTAAAGCCTCATAACATCTACAAAGGAATCTCTAGTAAAATTTATCATAAGCCTTGTTAAAGTCTAACTTGATTATCATGTTAAGGGAACTATTAAGACCAAATGTATGGATTTATTCTTGAGTTATAAAAAATCCATTATAGACTAGTCTTCTTGGAAAAAACCCCATTTTCTCCTCACTTATAAGAATTGGGAGGAGGTTAGTCATTCAGTGTGCTAGAGTTTTAGATAATAGATTATAAAGGGTATTGCATAGGGCAATAGGGCCAAAAGTCCTTAAAGTTGTATGTTGAATCAATTTTTCATATCAATGCTAGGAAAGTGTGATTGACCTCCTTAAGAAGAACACCTATATTTCTAAAACTATCCATAGCCTTTGTTATTTCCTCCCCCATAAAATGCAAAAATTTGTTAAAGAAGCTTGCTAGAAATTCATCTGCGCCTAGAGACTTGTTTGGGGCCATTTAAAACAAGTTTTTAACCTCTTGCTTGGAGATTTTTTGTAGTCCTTTATTTTTTTTATAGGTAATTATTTTTGGTATATTATCAATCACAATATTTTGAGAATTCAATGTAGATCCCTCTAGGTTATTTAACATGTGTTAAAAGAAGGAAAGTACCTAACAAGCAATATTAGTGGGTTTATCCAATGTATTTTTCTCTTATTTATTTATTAGAGCTATTCTATTTACACACCTTATTTTTGTCATGTTGCTATGGAAAAAATTGGCTATAAACCTCACTCAGCCATGTTTCACAAGATTTTTGCTTCTAATATGTTTCTTCTTTGCCCAAAATATCTTCCACTTTCAATCTTAGGTTTTTCTCTTTTATGTATAAATATTCATTTGTACCTCTTTTCATAACTTCTCTATTGATAAAATCTAGATCTACTTTAGTCTCCCTTTTGGATTCAAAGACATTACCTAAGTGAGAATGATTCCAATGGATAAGGTTCTATTTTATAATTTTAAAAATATAGAAAACCTTGCATGGTTTTGATCCTTCAACTTTGGCATTAATCCACCAACATTCCAGGTTTGGTATCAGAGAGCCATTGTTAAACCACATTAATTCAAATTTGAAATGATTTCTTGTAGCAGTTATTTCAACCTTTATTAATAGAAGGACTAGATAATGATCAAAACCTGAGAAGGGTAGAATCTTAGATATCAAAACAGAAGTCTATTTTGGTAGGTTATGTGAGATGAGAAATCTATCAAGTCTCTCTTGCAACTTGAATAAGGCATTGTCTTCTATTATTCTCTGTGATGGATTTGTCTTTAGATTTAATTTCTAATAATTATGATCTTTTCATCGAATTGTTAATTTCTAATAACGATGATCTTTTCATCCAAGTTCTCTTTCTAGGGAATTTAACCCATCTTGATTCATTTTTGTTTCTAGTGTCTTCATAATATCTAGTTTATATTGAGTAAAAAAAATAAATAATAAGAGATATATTTTAGGGGAATTTAGGCCCCTAACATTCCATGTGATGATCTTCATTTTCCCATGGTCCCTTTTCCTCCATCAAATAGTGTAGTGAGATGAGTTTAACCAACAACTTCTACATCTTATGACCCCATTTTATTCAAAGATTTCCTCCCTCTTTATTTTGGAAGCCAATTAACACTTACGAAGGCTCTTGGTTCAAGATATTATTCCAATCCATGTAGGTTATCCTCATTTTCCATATTTATTAAATCATTGTGAGGACTTTTGTGGGTATTCCTTCCACTCCTAGTTTTAGCAATTTATTAATTACTTTTTTCTTTCTTAGTTGTTAGGCCTTTGCTAACTACCTCCTTAGTATATATATTGATAAGTTGATTAGTTATCTAGGCATAGAAGGCCTCTTTATCCTCCACACCTATCCTTGATCTGCAAGAGCCAATACTGTTTGAGGATAAAGCATCCTGCTCCCTTGTAAGAGGAGAAGATATAACTTCATTTATTAAGAAGGGAATGAGAGGAATAGGGGATTTTCCTAGGGGAAGATATGAGACCTTATTCCCTCACATATCAGGATATGGGGAGGACTATCGAGGGTCCATTCTAGTTTTTACTATTGGACCCACAATAATGGGTTACACTTTTTTGCCTAAATAGATATTGAATTGTGATTTTTTTAGAAAACTTTGACTTTTGAATGCAAATTTTTGTTTAATAGTTAGGAATTTTAAGATGAAGTAAATTGAATTTTTTAAAGATTTTCTATCTAGGATCTAAATATATTTTGTGAATTTTTTTATTGAATTATTTTTTCTCCCACAAAATTTGGTATGTTATAAAAAGTATTATTTTGAAAGAGTGACATTGCTTTTAACACAAAACTTTATTTTCTAAAATAGATTTCAATTTTATTCTTTTAAATTTAGTTTGCTAACATCGATACCAAAACCATAGAGGTGTTCTAATGTCTCTATCCTTGGTATTTCATATTTTATTGATTATTTTATGAAAAAAAGACACTAATTTGGACATACGTGGGCTTTGACACATGTAAGTTATTATATATTTTCTTGATTTCAAATTTTCTTTTTTTCGATTAAAAGATGACTCAAATATGGAGGATCTAGATATTTTTTTTTAAAAATATTTTCTTAGTTACTATTTTTCCATGAGGATCCAATATAGTGTTTTATTTTTAAAAATGAATCTTTGTTCAATTCACATAAAAAATGTATCCATAAAAAATTAAAAATGTGTCAAATTCATATTCATTAGAAAGCTTGTTCAAAGTACTTCTATCATGCAAAATGACATGTCTCTAGTGCTCCATCTTAACTTGGTAATTGATCCTAGAAGTCATGAAAACACTAAAAATATTTTAATATTTGGAGAAGACTTGTGATTAGCTTGTTTCAATAGAAACAAAATCCTAAAGTTTCTATTGAAACATTAAAATTTAGTTTCAATAGAAACAAAATCCTAAAGTTTCTATAGAAACATTAAAATTTAGTTTCAATAGAAACAAAATAGTAAAATTTTCATCAAAACTAGAAATGTGAGTTATATGTGTGGTCAATTAGCCTTAGATAGTTTTGAGAAAAACTATCAAGGTAGTTTTGATCAAAAGTATCTACAGTAGTTTTGATCAAAACTATCTAAGGTAATTTTGATCACAAATTTTGTAGGCCTTTAGGAGTTTTTGATTTATTTTTATAAAAAATGTGTTATAATTTTTCTTTTTCAATTTTAACATTCAAATCAAATCAAAATAATTCACACTTCAATTGGGAGGGAGGAAATATTTTGCAACTTGTTTATTTTTAAATTTGGAAAGAGGAATTTGTGACATAGGCAATAAATATAAAGAGCAAGTAAACGTGCACACAGAGGAACTCACATACAAGAAGATGAAAATCATCAAAAAACTTTAGCAGGATACTATAGGAGGCAAGGTACACATGTGCAATCCTTTTTCCAATGCATATTTAATTTATAGTATATAATCAGATTCTATACCTTTTTTTATATAGTTAGGATTAGGGTTTATAAAATTAAGAATATGGTAATTATTGACTTAGGGTTTCTATTAACTTAATATTAAGGGTTTATTGAATTATGAATATTTACGATTAGGTTTTATTAAATTATGAATATTTTGGATTAGAGTTTATTACATTATGGTTTTTTAAATTATGAATGTTTTTAATTAGGATTTATTTTAATTATGGTCTTTTAAATTATGAAGTAATCTAGGACATAGTCAACCAGGAAAACGTACTGAGGTTGGAGAAGGTTTATCCCAAGTTCAAATAGGTACATACACACATCTCTCACAAGTACAATCTCTCTATATATTTCTAGGTCTAGGCAACCTTTATATCTTTGATTTTTAATTTTAGAGATATTTCCCCTTTAAAAATTGCTTGATTTTAAATTTTATATCATGCATGTGTAGTAGTAGACGATGAAAATGTTGGACATGGGGAAATTCAAGATGAAGCAATGGATATCGAAGAAGGGTCATCTGAAGGTTAGATAAAATTCTATTTAATATTTCTCTTGCTATGTATAAACACATATGTCCCCTAAAAATAAGTTGTACCTTAAGTATTTATTTTAATTTTTTTTGCAACCAGAGATCAAACAATAAATGAGAAAGATAATCTAGCTCAACAATTGATGAAAAAAATTAGTCATAGAAACATGGAGAATATGCTAGTCAACCTACACATACTACAAAGAAGAAATTGGATAAAAAGCCTAAATAAATAATTGGACAATTCAAGAATCTTTATATAGTGGAGAAAAATCAACTATTATCAATTTCACTTCTTAAAGATGAATTAAAAGATTCATTGAAACTATTACGTATAGATACAAGTATAAAAAAGAGGAAGACTTCTAAAATACAAAAAGATGTTGTTTAAAGTTTTAAGGAAGCGTTACATTCCATTGAAAAGAAAAATAGATGTATAGATAAATCCATTTCATGAAGAGTGATAGTGACATATGTTTTAATAAAAAATTATGGAAAAAAAGATAGATCTCTTCACTCTCATCTAATATTGGTTATAGTTGAAAGATGATATTACATTATCTAAAAATAAAAAATGATTTGGATGATAGTACATTAGAAGGAAATCAGGCCCTAATGTGTAGAGCTCCTTGATCAAATAGGATTGTAGAAATAGTTAAGAACTTAGTTATCCAATTTTGGATTGATAATGCTCATCTTTCAAAAAATAGAAGAGATATCATTAAGTAGAGGATTTGACCTGAGTATCTTCAAAATGTAAAATATTGGTTGGATGCCATGGAACATGAATTGTATCTCTCATTTTTATAATTTAAATCTAGACACAAATATTGGACAAATAATTTTTGAAAGATTGAAACCCTATTTTGTGAAGATAAATAAATCTTTTAAAACATTAATTGTTGATATCATGTTGAATTTGATTTGTACTATCAAGGCTTCTAAAAATTGATAGAAGAAAGTGATGGTTCTCAAAATTCTTTTCATAAATGACTGAGCCAATGCATAACATCAATCTTATATGACAAACCTAATGATCATGCAATATGTGGAATAGATTGCATAAGATGAACCTGTGTAACATGTAGTAACTTGACTAAACTTCATTTGAGAGATGAAGTTATTGATATGATGAGGATGGTAAAATATAAGAGATATAAGTACATAAAGTCGGAAACAAAATATTGGAAAGTCTATCAACAATATTGGAACATGTAAAGGATGAGATACATGCTAGAGAATTTATGTCAAATTTTCATAAATTGATTCAACCATATACAGGTCATGTTGTTTTTGCTAAGTGGCAAGAAGAACAGTTTCAAACACTAAGAGAAATTCTCCCACTTAGAACAATTTTATATGTTGTTGAGTTTACAAAGAATTACTCTTTCATTTCTTAAAACCAACTTCAAGAAGAATACTACTTTATAGGATAGGTTACTATAATGGTTCAAGTGTCTTATCAACATGCAAAAATTGATTTAGATGGTGTCAAAAGTACTAATCAAGCATGAGTAATTAAAATACAGTATCACTTTTACATTAATGATGACAAAGAACATGACACACATTTTGTGGAACATTATTTTAAGAAATCTTTTGGATGTTATGGAAAAACATTTTGTATGGTCAGATGGATGTGCAACATAATTTAAATCAACTAGACCATTTTATGCATTATGTAGATATCATTGATACCTTTATATATCACAGATTTGGAGTTTTTTTGAGAGTGGACATGGAAAGGATGAGCATGATGGTACAGGAGCTTGTATCAAATATTCTTTAAGAAAGTATCAAATGGACTATAAAAGATTTTACATTAATAATTCTCATTATGTGATTGAGTGGTGCAAAATATATTTTACAGTGCCAACAAATGTAGATAACACATCATCACAACCTGATCAAGTCAAACCATTTAGAGTGTTTTGGGATGAATTAGGTATAAATTAATTTGAATATTAAAATTGAATCAAATATATTTTATATGTTAGATGATAACTAAATTATGTACACACATGTTTAAAACTCATTTTGTATATGTATGTGTGGACCTCATATTAAGTTGTTGATAGAAGATCAATGCATACATGCAAGATGGTAGATAAGACACGATCCTTGCATTTAATTATGAGCATAGATAGTAATGTGTGGTCATTGTACACTAGAGAATGCTCATTTTTTTCCCCTAATTTCATTGATGAAAACTATGATGGTTGCATTAATCAAGAATGTAGATATGTGGGTGAATGGACTTTGGTACCACTAGATGTTATCAATATGAATGAGTTTGGTGATAAAAATAATGATAATATTCCATTGGTTTCTAGTAATTATGACCATATTTCAAGATTGATTAGAGTTGGTATGTAGGTATATACAAGTGTATTTTTTTTGTTTTTTAGGCAAAGTGGGCCAGGCCACTTATATATTTAGCTAGAGTGGAACTTAAGACTTCCTATATGGATGTCACCCCGATTCAGCATCTGACCACAGGTGGGCTCTCTATATATAAGTGTATTTATTTTATAATTTTGGTTTATATGTATATATACTCATTCACATGACACATGAAATTTATACATATATTTTGTCTAGGCAATGTTTTTGCAGTCATCATAGAATATGAAAACATAGAAGGTGTTAGCTATTATTTATTGCATTTCACCATACAAAGAGGGAAGATAACAATGACTAAATAAGTGAGAGAATTATGTTTCTCACTAGTTAGTATATTGTTGAATCATGTATGTGCATCTATTTTTTTTTATGAATTCAAATTTATTGACTTATTTGATTGATGTATATATGGATATGTGTACATATATATGGTAATTAATTAATCTATGTGATTTTTTCTTTAAATGTGTATGTAGGTTTTTTTGGTATACATGGAACATATTTGAAGAAATAAAAGTACTTAAGAATGAGATTCATTTCACTGATTATCAACCCAACAGTAAGGTATATCAATATAGTAACCATGTTAGTGCCACTGGTCTAACTCTTCATCTAGTCAAAGGACATATAATACATCAGTGGAGGCTTGATATTGATGATCATTGGAAAATATTAAATTTTATCCAACAACAAGTTGACCCACTTGATACGATATATAAAAAAACTTGTAATTTGAAACAACTTGAACATTTTGAAATTCGGTTAAACTATTTGAAATTTGATATTCGGTTCAATAATTTGAATTTTAATTCAAGTTTAAATTTTAATTTGTAACTAATTAGGGCATGTTCCTTGACGGGAAGAATTTCAAACACTTGTCTTAAGGGGATGAAATTAGGACTTATAACTAATTATATATTACTTTTACTCTTTCATTTAACTTGTCAAGTTTAAATTTTGATTTTTGACTAATTATAGAAATTAGGAATTATGTAACTAATTATAAATTTAATCATATCTAAATACCACTTGTAAAGAACTTTTGAAACTTGTGAAATTTGATTGAACCATTTGAAATTTGAAATTTGGTTCAACTTGATCATTTTCAATTTAAACTTTATTGAACTAATTATATATTAATTTTACTCTTTCATTTTCAATTTTAAATTTCATTCAACTAATTATATATTACTTTTACTCTTTGAGATGATGAGTAATCATAATGGCATGTGCCAAAAATTTGACACTCTTGCAGAATTCTCCACAAAAGTTATGCATTCTACTACCACTACTCTTTGTTTCTTGGAAGTAAATCAGGACATGAAGGACTTGGGAAAGGAGAGAGACTACCCTCTCTATTTATCAATTTCTAGAGGAGGACTAGCTGAAGATGCTTTTGGACAAACTTGTCAAAGCGAAGGGGTTGGACATGAACAGGGACTAGAATGCTTTTCCATTTTATTTGTTCCTTAGTAAAAGGACTGATGGTAAGGATGGTTCCGTTTTGGAGTTTCTTTTTTTTTTAAAGTATAAAACTGGTATCAGTTAGATGATGAAGAGGTGACCTCTAGCTAATCCTTCATCCTTTTTGTACTCTAGGGTTTTTCCCCTATCATTTTTGCTGCTATATAATATTTCAAAAACGTGATTAGGACTTGTAACTAATTATATTGAAATTTTACTCTTTCATCTAACTTATCAAGTTTGATTTGTTCTTGTAACTAATTATAGAAATTAGGAATTATGTAACTAATTAGGAATTTAATCATATCTAAATATCATTGCATAGAAAAAAATTAACTGCATATGTATACATCAATTTTATCAAATATATACTAGAACATTATTCAACATAATCTAAAATGCAAAAGAACTGTCTAGAGAATGTATATATGTAGGTTAATCATCAAACATGTATATGAACCTGAACATAAACACGTGTTGAACATCATTCTCAAGTCTACAATATATCTATCAATCATCAAACAAATAACAAAAACATGTATAATCTAGATCTTAGAAGACAATATCAGATATAAATAGTGTACATGTATACATCAAGGTATCTATCTAGAATCTATGAATGTCTCTCTAGATGAAATTCTTGATCAAATAATCTATAATAAAATAATTTATGGATCCTTAGGTGTAGGACTAACATCATGATGTCTCCTCACAATGTTGACTGGAGACTAACTATTAGGATGCTCACTGGGATGTGATGACCCCTATATATTCAAGAGAAAGTGATATCAATGTACATAACCATATTAAATTAAATATTTTTTAAATTTATGAATTGCATGCAATTTATATGTAAATATGTATACATGTGTATATGTGTCTAACTCAAAACATTTAAAATTCACCTATCCACTATTGACATCACCAAATGCATCTTGATGATGTACATAGTTTAGTATCGAAAATGGAGTAAAAAGAGGCATGCCCCCCTATAATACATACATACATGCACAAAAATTAAAATTAAAAAATGTATGATTAGAAAGGAACAATATGCATAATTGCATAAATTATTAGTTGCAAATAGTTGAAATTTTAACATGAACCAACTTTAAATATTTACCTATCTAGATGTTGTCATTTGATAATACTCAGACTTCCTAGCATCAATCATGTTCACCAATATATCCAAATTTTGTTGAGCCTCATCTAGCTTCATCACCTCATCTTTGCTAGCATAACTAGTGAATAACACACATCCTAATAATGACAAGCCAAGAGGACTGACTAGATAAGATGGCATAGAAGTAGAATCATCACATGTCAATAAGTCCATCCATCCTATGGTCAACAAGCTGAAGTAAACATCATCAAGGCCTACATCTAAGCTTTGACCATGCCCTACACTAGCTAAAGGGTCCATACCAATATGTATATGTCCCACTATAGAAAAAAAGTTATTAGTAGGTGGATTATGATGTGTACTAACACCCTGACCACTACCTAATCAAAGAGAGTAATATGCCTAAGGATGTGTCATAATACTACCATGGAGATGATGTTGAACATCTGATATGAGTATGCCAAGATGCTCTGATATGAATCTATATGAATATATATAATAGATCATCAACAAGACTAGTCATAGTATCTCATGCCAACACTCTAGTGAGATACTCTAAGCTAGTCAATAAAGGGATGTTTGCTGCACTATACAAGTCTCTTGAAGATGAAGCACTAGAAAATGATCTAGAATGTTGATGAGACATCAAATATTAGCCAACCTTCTAATTTATAATAGATCTAGCAATTGTGGAAATATCTCCAACTCTGTGAATTATCCCCCACAACTTAGTGCTACACATGGCCTCATCAACTGATGGACATAATATAGGGGAAATAGTAGGTGCCTTCTCTTTGATAATTGACCTATGTGTCTATGGTGGATGACCCAATAGACTATGAACTAGTGTACCATGCCCTATCCTAAATGAAATAGTAAATCAATGTATTTAATCACCCTATGTAAGAGACACTCAGCATAAATGTATCATTTAAAATAGAGTGGAATTTGGTCATTATTTGGATAATGACCATGAGAAATAAGGAAGCATGGCTATATATATTCAGCCACCTGTGGATCTATACACTTAAGTGGAGAATACCCCTTCACAAAATTTTGTGGAACATAATATGGGAAACATTCCCTCTTCATGATATATTTGGGCACTAAGCCTTGTACTTGCTTCTAAATAGACCTCTCATCTCTTATTGTCAAAGATAACTTGTATTGTATCTATAGAACATGGAGTAGCACCATAAATCTCATCTCTAATATATCTAAGACTGCAAAAGATTGTCTAGCATGTACTACTATATACACTAGAGAATGGCCCACTAGCTAGGGATTCATGAAGTCTCTAAATCTCTTGGTTAGTGCAATCATAAAGCTCATGAGGTTAGATAGGCTACTAATCTAGGGGAATAGTCTGTTGCTGGGGGGACATACTATTTCTCAGGGGGGGATAGGTTGTTACTGCTTAGGGATATAGGTTGTTTCTCAGGGGGGTAGGATGCTACTACTTGGGGGGATAGGCAGCTACTCAAGGGGGACAGGTTGTTGATCAAGGGGGATGGGACATCGTTGATCTGCCATGTAGAGGTTAATGTATGTAGTATGCATGTATAATTTGTAAACCCAAAATTAAAATTAAAATATGACATTTAATTAACTTAAAAATTATTACTACGATATTTAAGAAACAGGAATTTTGTAAACATGAAATTAAACATATAATACATGTGCACATGAATAATTTTATTTTTTTAATTTTGAAATGGATGCACATGTACACATGTATCAAATTTACTTTTTATATATAAGTCCTAAAACATAAATGAACATGTACACATGTTTGAAATTTATTTTTGAACACTCAAAATGAGCATGCACAAATGGACAAGCTAAACATGAAATGAACATAACATACATGTACATGTGTTTTTTTCTTCCTATAAGTTTCAAATTTGAATGTTGTATGTGTGCATATCTGAACCCTTATATTTAAGCCTGATATTTTATCAGAAAAAACCCTAATATTAAACCTAATAAAAGCCTAATTTGAACTCCATGAAAAGCATAATCAAAATTCTAACCTAAGAAGCTTAATTAGTCCAAATATAAGTCTAATCCTCACACTCACTCTAGAATCTTAACTATTATTTTAATTTCTTCATCAATTTATATCATGTGTGCATGTGACAACTTCATAAAATTATTGATTAAGTATATAGAGTCTAGATCACATGGGTGGATGACCTAATACTTAAATAGGTTAAATATAGAACTAGGTCAAGAATAAAAAATTAATGGATCCTAATATAAAATGTCTTAAACATGGGTCTATGTTTAGGATATGATCATAAATAAAGCCTAGAGCTCGGAGAATCTATAATCTAATGTATTGAAATTTCTATATATACACATGATAATATAGTTCAAGCTCAATCTTAAAATGATGGATTAAGGGTCCAAAATTCAAATTTTCTATATACATATATCACATGAATTTCTAAATTGTTCTCTAGTTTTTAAATATATGCATACATGTAAAGGGCTCACAGCCTAGACCTACGTTCATGTTATTCGTTAATATGGTTTACTAATACAATAATTCTTAAGGGTTTTAAGATATATGGAAGTTATTTATATGAATTAGCAAACTTTGACTATTTAATTTTGTGTGTTAGCTTTACATTAATTTAGAGCTATCATTCAAAGTATTTAGTTTAAGTCAAGTGCTTGATAGCACGCAGATCTGAGACTCGTCTGTGATTGTCCATGCTACACCACTACTGATTGTGCCAATGCTGAGGATTTAATAGTTTTATTATCATGAATAAATGGTGTTTGGAGTTGGAGGAATTTTTCTGCACGCTAGGGTTTCACCATGGCTTGGTGGCTGATGGTATGTAGATCTGAGACTCGTCTACAATTTTCCCTGCTATACCACTACTGATTGTGCCAATGTTGAGGCATTTTTTGAGCTTAGAAGGTATAATTGAAGCAATCTAGGGTTTTAGAGGTTTTAACCTTGTATTAGAGAAAGTTGAATGTAGATCAGCTACCGAAGAGTCTGGCCCATGCTAGGAGTGGCTGAGATCTCAATGCATGTTCTGTAGCAAGGAGTCTGGAGTAGGCACAGAGATGCAGATATTCATCAAAGCATGTATAATGAATACTCACAGAGGAGGACTTTTTTCAACTTAATTTTAGGGTTACACGATTTATGCAGATAGTTGTGGAGCAAGATGCGAGGAGCAAGATTTCATAGCAGAGGAGGGCATGGGTTTAGTAGAGGAAATAGAGGAGGTAGATTTTCATAGGCTTGGATGAATCATGGAGGGGATAGGTTCCACCAACAGCCTCTATCAAATGCAGATTTTAATTGATTTAAGAGGATAGACATCTTTGACATTTGCAAAGATTCCCAAGCTTCAGGTTCTTCATCCAAATCATTGCCTTCTGAGACAACTGATCATCATTCATCCAAATCAATTCATGTAGAATGGCTTCCATCATTCATTTCATCTCCTAATAAAAAAGCTATTAGAAGACCTAAGTTTCTAACTTTTCCAAATAATATCCCCATTGGAAGGAAAAGGCAAGTACACAATCCAACAAAGTAGCAAGGGTTGGATTCTTCTAGGTTGCCATGGCATAGATCTAAGGTTATAGGTAATTTTTCTTCCTTTAAGGGAATCCAACATAGCCATGAGCATGATCAATATTATCCAAATATTATTTTGGGCAAGGATCACAGATTTGAATGGAGAAAGAAGGAATCTCGATTAGATCATATCAATGCTTCCCCCATGAAGTCTTCATATCCATCTGTAATCTTTCTAGATCATTACCTTGAGGCACATATTGATCTCCTTAAAGACACTACATTAATAGGTATGTTTGGCCCTAACCTATTTCAATTATCAATTATTTTGTATTGGGCTAGATCTATCTGGCAGGGAGTCAAGGAAGTTTTTTTCATTGATTCACAATGCAATTATTTTATAGTTTTATTTGACTCAAAGGCATCTAGGGATTTTGTGCATAAATATAAGGGTTGGTTTTGTAAAGGGAAAGGTTTATTCACCATTTCATGGATACCAAATTTCAAACCTAATGATGCATTATCCCAATTCATGCCATTTTGGATTTGCCTACCTGCTTTACCATTGGAGTACAGGGATCCCAACATTGTTGAAATCATAGCTAATCAGATTGAAATTTATATCAAGCATGATTTCATCCCCTATAAAAATCTTCAAAGAGATGTTTGATTTTGTTTGTTACTTAACCTATCTAAGCCCAAACCAATGGGTTTCATGATCAAATCCAAGTGGGGTGCCTTGAATTAGCTCATTGTGGTTCAAAGTCCAGAGATTGTTGACGCATTTTTGACTACTTTGGGTCACTTTACATTAGAATGTTTGCAAGATAAAATTCCAACTATATACATATGTTGTGATCACTCTACAGATCCCTTAAAATGTGCATGTCCCAATGCAAAACTCTTCCAAGCATATTCACAGAATCCAGTGGTAGTGGCTTCCAATCAGGTTCTTCTTAGTCAAGCTATGGTTCCTTTACAACAAGATTTTGTTCCCATTTATGACTTTAATTTCTTAATTCAAGTCTTGGAATTACTATACTTCTTTTGGAATTATTGGAGGAATGATACAAATATGAGCACAAGCTTTAAGTCTGCATTACTATTGATGGGTTTAGACGATTCAGAACTTGATGAAATTCTTGATCTACTGCTGGACATGATAGTGCATGATCTAACCTATCATAACAAGCCTATTAACTTTTAATGCATTATAAGTGATCTAAAAGGTAAGAAGATCCCCCAGTATCAACTTTTTAAAATAGCCACAACTCTTTCAACAACTTTTGCAACTGATTTGATTCATGAAATTGCAATTGAGGAAGGAGTTTCTATAATGGAAATTCTTCATTCAGATGATAAAATGTCTATTAATCAATATAATTGTCCAAATGGGACTGGACTGGTGAATGTGGATAATCTCCTAGATCCTAATAAAGTACAAGAAGGAACATTTGATTCCCTATATCCAAAATCATTTGGCAATTGTCAAATGAATCCTCTCATCCAACCTAAATTGTTAGCATCTTCTAATCTTGAAGTAGCCCATCACTTGAATGATATAAATAAATTGGAGCTTCCTTTAGATTATTGCCAGATCAATGAGTGTGTAGAATCTCAAATGAGGATGGCTAATCTATCTGAAGAAGACCACATTTTAAATGAATTTAATGATGCAGATGTGATGAATCTAACTGATCAAGAATAAAAAAGCTCTCAACAAAATGGCAATAACACAAAAAGAAGATATTTTTACTTCTCAATTCATTTGTCATTAGATCAATCCCCTACTATCACTATAGTGAGGAAGACTCTAGAAAAGAGAGGTAGAAAACCAAAATTTGCAAAGATGCTATTGGAAGTGGATGATGGTATTCAATCCACTCTTGATGATAAGTTTTCATTAGTCAAAAGATTGACAAGGAGAACGAGAGGTTCTCCTTGTCAACAATGAAAATCATTATGTGGAATGTTAGAGGTATCAATGCCTCTAACAAAAGAGGTAGGACAAAGTAGTTGCTTGATTCTACAAAAGGAGATATTATTCTTCTTCAAGAAACTAAATTATCAGAGCATGTTTTTGATAAGACATTGGCTAAATGGACTAATTGGCTTTCAATTCATGCAGAGGGGCATGGGGCCTCTCGAGGTTTAGCAATTTTATGGAATCCTAAAAGTATTCATGGTATTCTTATTGGGCAAGATTCCAATTGGCAGTTGCTGAAAGTTGAACACTTTGATTTGAAATTCCTTATCTTCAACATATATGGTCCCACATCTACAAATGATAAGAGGAACCTTTGGGCTGTACTAACGAATCTTATTTAGCAAGAAAGAGAAATGAATTTTATACTGGGTGGGGATTTCAATGCACTACTATCAATGTCTGAAAAGAAAGGGGGAATTTGTCCACCCATTAGAACTATCCAAGATTTTTCTTCATTGTAGAAGATAATAACTTAAGTGACATTTTTCCTGACAATGGATTATACACATGGACTAATTGACGTATTGGTTTTTTAGAAATTGCTAAGAGACTGGATAGGTTCTTGTTTTCACAATCATGGAAGCTATTGAGTTATAGTTTTAAATCTAAAATCTTACCTTTTGCTATATCAGATCATTTTCTAGTCCAGTTATTAATATCAAAGAACAATATATCACAATGTCTTAATCAGGTTAGCTCTTTTAAGTTTGAACACATGTGGTTTAGGCATCCTAATTTTATTATGTTTTTAAAACATTGGTGGATTAATGCTCCAACTTTTAGGGATCCTAAGATGCTTCAGTTTTCTAAAAAGATTTGTTATATGAAAGGGATGATCAAGGAGTGGAATGCAAAGGTTTTTAAAAATATGTTCAAGCAAAAACAAGATGTCTTAAAAAAACTTGAGAAGGTAAATTCAGTCATCATTCAAAAAGGTCTTAGTACAGATTTATATCATGAGCAAAACTCCTTGAAAGAAGAATGGGAGGAGCTTTGCAATAGGGAGGAGATTTATTGGAGACAAAATTCTCGTGAACTATGGTTAAGAGATGGTGATAGGAACACAAATTTTTTTCATGAAACTGCTAGAGTTAAAAGGGCAGTTAACACTATTTTTTCAATTAAGCACTTAGTATCTAGTCATCTTATAGAAGATGACAATGGTATTAAGGAGGAAGGTGTTCACTTTATTTCAAATCTCCTGGCTCTCCCTCATTTGGATCCTATTGATGACAATCTGATTAATGCTTTTTTTAGATGTATTCCCCCTCTTATTACAATAGATCATAATAGGATGTTGGTTGCCCCTTTCACACTGGAAGAAATTAAAAAAGTGGTATGTTCATTCCCACCTAACAAAGCCCCAAGCCCTGATGGATTTACAGCTCTTTTTATCAAAAACAATTGGATTTTATTGGTTTTGATTTATTAGCAGTGGTTGAAGAGTCCAGAAGGAATGCCAAGATGATCAAGAGCTTCAATTCAACTAATATTGCTATTATTCCAAAAGTTAAGTAGCCAACTTCTTTTGCTGACTTTAGGCCTATCTCTTTATGCAACATAGTTTATAAATTGATTACTAAATCTGTATACATGAGGTTGCAGCAATTTATTCCTCATATCATTTCTTTAGATCGAGGTGGTTTTGTGCTAGGAAGAGAAACATGGGAAGGCACTTTTGTTGCACATGAGACTCTTCATTCTATCAATTCTCATAAATTGTCTAGTTTTGTGGTCAAGCTTGACATGATGAAGGCTTATGATAGGGTAAGATGGTCATTCCTCTTTAAAGTTATTTCCAAATTTGGTTTTTCAGATAAGTGGTGCAGATGGATCAAAAATTGTATTTCTAGTGCCTAGTTTTCAGCCATTATTAATGGAGAGTCAATTGGTTTTTTCCCCTCTTCTCAAGGGATTCATCAGGGTGATCCACTATCTCCAGTTTTATTTATTCTTATGTCTAATGCTTTTAGTAGATTCATCAATAGATCTTCACAATTGGGCTTATGGCAAGGAATTTTGATTCCTCGTACATCTATTACTGTTACCAACTCCCTATTTGCTGATGATACTCTTCTCTTTGGTACGTCAAATGTAAAGGAAGCTAACCATATTAAATATGGCTTGGATCTATATTCAGAAGTTTCTAGTCAAAGAATCAATGCCAACAAGTCCAAAATTTTCATTTTCAACACTAATGATGTAGTGGTTCAGAGGATTTCTTCAACTTTGGGTTTCCCAGTGGATCACCTCCCATCCATTTATCTTGGAATTCCTTTTTTTATGGGAGCAAACAAGACAACTTTTTGGCTTCCTATCATTGATAGAATTAGGGCTAGGATCTCTAGTTGGAAAGCTAGATGGTTATCTTTGTCAGGCCGTATTTTGTTAGTTAAAGCTGTCCTAACAGATATCCCAAACTGTTATTTGTCAATTCTCAATGCCCCCTCTTCTATAATCTTGCAAATTCAAAAGATTATTAGAGAATTTATATGGAGAGGAAAATTTTCAGATAATAAGAAGCTTCCTCCTGTTTCTCTGCTTGAAATGTCTCATGTTAAGGCATCTAGGGGTGTGGGGTAGCATGATATTGCTACAAGAAATAAGGCTTTTGGGGGCAAACTTGTGTGGAAAATGTATACAAAATCTCATGCAAAATGGTGTTCAATCATGCAAGAAAAATATCTAGATTCCTCAAGTCCTTCCAAAATTTTCACTTTGTCTAATCCTCCTTTAGGTTCAGCCATATGAAATTTTATGATGTCCTCAAAGGATATTGTTTGTAATTATGTTACTTGGGAAATTCACAATGGAGAGAAAGTAAAGTTTTGGGAAGACTCATGGAATGGATTTCCCCCTCTATGCAAACAAGAAAAGTTGGATGAAGCATCCCATGTCCTAAAAGTTGAGTGGGGATCCTCTTTTTGGGACTATGTTTTGGCTATTGAAATTCATTCAAGAAGGGTTCTCTGGAAAAAACCTCCAACACATCTTCTTAGTCAGCGAAGTCTCCTTTCCTTGAGGGACTCTCTTGCTGAAAGAATTGTTTTTCTTTCTAATAGGGAAGATATAGTTATATGGGCCCTGGCCAAAGGTGGTGATTACTCAATCAAGGAAGATTATTATGGTCTTTGACAAGCATATAATTCAAGCAGGAAGTGTAGAGATTTTTCCTTTTGTTGGAATTCCACTATGTTGCCTAAGGCTAGATGTTTTGCTTGGCTAGCCCTTAGAAAAAGAATACTCACTAGTGAACGATTGTCCAGGCTAGGTATTTCTGAATCTTTTATTTGTAAATTATGCAACAAGGAGCTAGAATCTATAGATCATCTTCTTCTCCAGTGTCCCTTTGCTTATCAGTGTTGGGTTTTTGTGTTGAACAAGCTTCAAATGTCTTTACCTCTACCAAATAGTCTTTGGGATCTATTCCAATCTTGGCCAATTCTATACTCAAGATCTCTATTTTCTAGTATTTGGAAGTGCATCTCAGCTACTGTGGTGTGGGCCATCTGGTGGGAACGTAACATGATCATTTTTTGCAATGAAAAATCAAATCTAGAATCTGTTCTAGATGGGATTGAGAATGCAATTTCAGAAAGATAAATGCAAATATGTTCAATTGTATGAATAATATTTCAATTTTTTCTTGGGATTATCTTCTTCTAAAATTCTTGAAACAAATTAAGTTACCTCCAAGTTTCTCTACAAACTAGAATTCTAATCATCTATCTGATCGACTTCATGTAAAATGGTGTCCCCCCTCTAGAAATTTTCTAAAGTTAAATTTTGATGGTTTCTCTCGTGGGAACCTTGCTAAGTCAGGATTGGGTGCTTGTATTAGAAATTGGTAAGGTGAAGTAGTTGCAATCAAAGTAGATGTTTTACCAGTTGGTACTAGCAACCTTGCAGAAGCCCAAGCTCTATTGGTAGGTCTAGTTTTGGCAAAGAGATGTAATGTTTCCACCATCCATATTGAAGGTGATTCTTAGGTAATTATAAATTCTTGCTTATCAAAATCTTCACATACCTGGAAACTAGCCCATATCCTTCAACAATGCTGGGATTTAATTGATTCTTTTCAAGCTACTTGTTTCTCTCACACTTTGAGGGACGGCAATAAATTAGATGATTGTCTAGCTGATCTTGGTTGTGAAGGCTCTATATTTGAATCTTGCCATTCAGAGGTTATTTTTTTGAAACTCCCTTACTTAGCAGAGTGCCATTTTTGGGACAAAAATCAGATGAATGAAGCTTAATAGATTAGCTTGCACATTCTTTGTGCATGATTCACAAATGCTCCAATTAGATTGGAGGTTCAAAGTTCTCTTGATTTTAGTTAAATATTTTAGAAGGAGAGGTTTATTGGCATAATTGGACCCTGATCATTGTTGAGTATTGATATATATCATATTTTGGGTACTCTTGCTTAGTGCAAAGATATTGTATTTTGTTGTAGGTATGCCTGGTATGACTATGAGGCCTCGCCCCAACCCTTCGTAGCCTTAGTTGTTACTTTATCATTTTGATACTCACTACTCCAGATGTCAAGATATTATCTGATGCTTAGAACATATCATATTATTTCATGTTGTGTGATGTTATTTTCAGATATTTGATGTCCGACATTTAAATGTTTTACATATATGTATGTTGATGAAATAAGTAAAAGGTAGGATTAACATTTTGGTTTAAAATATTTTAAATGGTTAAGAATTAAGTAGGATGAGAGGAACCCTAATTTTTTTATAGATGGATGTTTTAATTTATGTGGTTCCTGATACATCTATATACATGTGTACATGTGATTTTTGGGACTACTGATGTGTGCAATGAGTGTGCAGATATTTTAGCCAAGAAAACCAACGAAGGAACATAACTGATCTCTATGTGCTAATTTTGGAAACCTTGTTGTTTTTAGTTAAAGTATTTTAAATTGAGATGTATGTATGTATCCTTATGTGATCAGTAAATGTTAATGTTGGTAACTATGTTCTTTTAGTGTTGCTTGACACTCATGAATTGTTTGTGCTCTTTAGTGTGCTAGCTAGGGTTAGCTGTGTAACCTTTGGATCTAAGATAGATTTAGCTAGTGTCAATTTGCTAATTTGGTTCTTAATTGAGTTTAGTCACCCTAATCCAGATTAGTGCTTAATTTTCTTTTTAGAGTTGTTAGTTGGTCCTAATTATTTCCTAGCCTTTGTTTGGCTCTAAACCTATTCCTAAGGTTTTAAAACATGAAATATTTATACCCAAGGGGTATGGGTATGGTTTGGGGGTCCTTTCCAACCCCTAAGGCCCTTTTATTAACTTTTCAAGTCACTCAAAAAGTCTCTTTTTGCTTTTGTGCGAAAATTGACTATGGCTACCATGAGTTTCATTACCCCACCTCCACTTAGTGTTTAACCATAGTGTGGGTTGAGTTAGGAGTTTCTAGAATTGTAAGTGGGTGGGAGAAGTTATTGATCCTTTTGGTGGTTGAGTTTGAGGCTTATTTAGAGGCCCTTCTTGGTCTAGTTGGGTTTGTTACCCAATCTCTACATTTAGAGAGGAGTCTTGGAAGATTGGAGTAAGGAAGGGAAAAGCTCTACTCAAACTTATTCACAAAGAGGGTGATGTCACCTATCCCTCCCATCCCATCACCTCATTCCTCTTTAAGTGCTCACCTCCTCTTTCCTTTATGAAGGACTTGGAGCTTGTTTGCTTTTATGTTATAACCTGCGCTTCTTTCCTTGGGAGACAGGTCTGACACAGGTAAGCTGCGTGGGGTAGTGCACCCTGCTTGGGGATTTGCCCAAGCAAGTGGGACATAGGCTTTAGAATAGTGTGTGTGTGTGGGGGGGGTAGAGATAGGTGTTAGTATGGGGGTGTGGTTAGAAGGCAGGTTAGTATAGGTTAGATGTTAGGTTTATATATTATTTTAGTTAAGTTTCTTTTTGTATATTGTTTTTTTATTAATAGTTTTAAATAGTTAGTTTAAAATGCAATTTTAATTTGTTAAAGTATAATTAATTAATCTTAGTAAAGTTTTAAATTAGCCTTCATTGTGTTGTTTAATAGTTAGTTGTTTTTAAATATTAACGTATTTTTGGTAGTATTAGTTATTGGCATGTTTTAGATAATTAGTTTTATTTTTTTTAAGTTTTAAAGTTATGTTATGTTTTGTTAATGCTTTTTTTTGTTATTTGTTAATAATTTTTAGTTAGTTGTTATCTGAACATAGTTTTGTTTAAGTTTGTAAATGAAAATTTAGTTAGTTTTAATTTAAATGTAATCTAATTTTTTTTGACCATTAAGTAGATTAAATTTATCGATTAATTGGCCATTTAAATAATTTTTTTTGTAGGTTTGATTGATTAGATATTGCAAGTAATTTTAAATCCAAATTCATGTAAATTGTTATTTAAATAATTTTCATGTATTGTTATAGAGGAAATATAAATCTATTGTTTTAAGGTTAATATGAAATGAAATAACGTCGATATTATTTTAATAACAAGTGCATCAAATTTTAATGATGTATGCTTTTTTTAAAGATATGTAACTTATGATGTTATGTAGAGAATCTTTTCTTGAAATGTGATCGTAATCTTATCAACTTGAGCATTATAATAATTATTACTTTAAAAAAATATTGTGTGTTTTTTCCTCGTAGTTTGGGCATGACATTTTGGTATTAGAGCTCATGTTTCAACGCTAGGAACCTTAAACCATTATGCTTCTGAAACTTTAAAACTAAACATTAAATTGTGTAGGATGCCTCCTATTACTCGAAGCAACCCACGAGGCAGAGGTCGTAGGGAGAGAGGTGGTAGAGCGGGATAGGGGGATGGACCAGCTCCACCACCACCACCTCCACCTCCACCACCACCGAACTCAAACCAAGACATTATAGATGCACTTCAGACTTTGATCGGTGTAGTTCAGCAGAGAGTAGTACCTGTGGTTCAGGCAGTTTAGCAAATTCTAGTAGTGGAAGCAGAGTGGCCCGGAGGAGGTGGGCCCAGAGGTAGAGAGAGGACTAGGATTCCCCCACTGAGATAGATAGAGGGTCAGGGTGAGCATGAAGGTGAGTCAATACACCAAAGAGGACCCCCACTTCACAAACCTCCTAGACATGTAGGAGATGATATCAGGGAATTGATTCGACTTGGGCCACCATTATTTATAGGTTCCACTGAGGGGATAGTATCAGAGGCATGGTTGCAGAGCCTATAGTGGTGCTTTGGATTACGACCCTATGGGAGTAATCTAAAGGCATGCCTAGCAGTTCATCAGTTGAGAGGGGATGCCTCCAATTGGTGGCATCAGGAGGAGATCATAGGAGGAGTGAGGATGGACACCCTCACATGGGAATCATTCCTAGAAAGATTTTGAGAGAGGTACTTGTCAGAGCATTTCTGATAGAAATAGATAGAGGAGTTCCATTCTCTTTATCAGAGAGGTCTTATAGTGGCTCAGTATGAGAGCAGGTTTCTTGAGCTCCTTCCTTATGTGGAATACATGAAGGATGAGAAACTACGGGTACATCATTTTATCATGGGTTTAAATTTCTCGCTTCAGGGTCCAGTTTGGATGGTCTTCCCTACCACTTTTAGATAGGTATTGGAGATAGCACTAGTGGTAGAGGATACTCGAGGTAGACAAGAATCACTGGATCGGTCTCAGAATCGAAACTCTACTCGGCAGAAACCCCCTTGGAAAGGGAATCAAAACTATACACCAGGGTCCTCTAAGGGCCAACAGTCTCAACACTAACAAGAACTCTCACAAGGTTAGCAGGGCTCCAAACTCAAGCAATGGTAGTTACAACAAGATCAGAAAGTATATACCCCACAGTCATAGTCAGTACAGACTCAATAGTCTTCTAGGGGTGGATATAGTGGGTCTAGCAAGTCAGGGGGCCCACAATAGTTTGAATCATAGGATACATGATCTTATACTCAAGGGCCATGCTATACTTGTGGTGGAATGAGTCATATAGCTAGAGAATGTCTACAGGGACAATCATCCAGTGGTCGGAGAGGGGCTTTTTTAGAGCTGACAGTTGGAGACATGGGCAAGTCCCACAGAGTTTTCACAGTGGTTGACAACCACTAGATTGAGCATCAGGGTATAGTTATTGAGGCTACAGGTGGAGTTGGTCAGCCAGTTAGCTCTAGAGACTATCCATATTATTACCTGATAGACCCTAGCTACTCGAGGTTGAGAGATGGACCAAGTTAAGGGTCTAGTGGGAATGTTACGATGAGGTCACGATTTCTTGGGAGGATGCAACATAGATGTGATCTCAATACCCTTGTCTTTTGATGAACTCTAGGAGGAAGTTCATGCCTAGTGGGGGAGGATGTGAGGCCTCACCCTGACCCTTCATAGCCTTAGTTTTTACTTTATCATTTTGATTCTCACTACTCAAGATGTCGAGACATTATTTGATGCTTAGAACATATCATATTATTTCATGTTGTGTGATGTTATTTTCAGATATTTGATGTCTAACATTTAAATTTTTTACGTATATGTATGCTGATGAATTAAGTAAAACGTAGGAATAAAATTTTGGTTTAAAATATTTTAAATGGTTAAGAATTAACTAGGATTTGAGGAACCCTAATTTTATTATAGATGGATGTTTTAAT
This sequence comes from Cupressus sempervirens, assembly GCA_028749045.1. Taxonomy (NCBI): domain Eukaryota; kingdom Viridiplantae; phylum Streptophyta; class Pinopsida; order Cupressales; family Cupressaceae; genus Cupressus; species Cupressus sempervirens. The sequence continues at coordinate 397,346,880 of CM053786.1, forward strand.
TTATGTGGTTCCTGATATGTCTATATACATATGTACATGTGGATTTTAGGACTACTGATGTGTGCAATGAGTGTGCAGATATTTTGGCCAATAAAACTAATGGAGGAATAGAACTTATCTCTATGTGCTAATTTTGGAAACCTTGTTGTTCGTAGTTCAAGTATTTTAAATTGAGATGTATGTATGTATCCTTATGTGATCAGTAAATGTTAATGTTCGTAACTATGTTCTTTTAGTGTGGCTTGACACTCGTGAATTATTTGTGCTCTTTAACATGCTAGCTGGGCTTAGCTGACCTTTAGATCTAAGTTAGATTTAGCTAGTGTTATTTTGCTAATTTGGTTCTTAATCAAGTTTAGTCACCCTAATTTGGATTAGTGCTTAATCTGCTTTTTAGAGTTGTTAGTTGCTCCTAATTATTTCCTAGCCTTTGTTTGGCTCTAAACCTATTCCTAAGGCTTTAAAACATGAAATATTTATACCCAAGGGGTATGGGTATGGGTTGGGGGTCTTTTCCAACCCTAAGCCACTTTTATTGACTTTTGAGGTCACTCAAAAAGTCTCTGTTTGCTTTTGTGCGAAAATTGACTATGGTTACCATGAGTTTCATTACCCCACCTCCACTTAGTGTTTAACCATAGTGTGGGTTGAGTTAGGAGTTTCTAGAATTGTAAGTGGGTGGGAGAAGTTATTGATCCTTTTGGTGGTTGAGTTTGAGGCTTATTTAGAGGCCCTTCTTGGTCTAGTTGGGTTTGTTACCCAATCTCTACATTTAGAGAGGAGTCTTTGAAGACTGGAGTAAGAAAGGGAAAAGCTCTACTCAAACTTATTCATTACCAATACCTCTTTGTGAAGGTAGGAATTCCCATCTCCCTTGTACAAATTTTCATGTTTGTTTCATGCTTTTGCTACCTTGTTTTTGTTTGAATGTTTGTATGCTTGTGGGTATGTTGGGAAGATTTGAAAATCATGTTATTTTGGATGCTTTCCTTTCATGTTTATGTTTGCAATTTTGAGATTTTCCTGCATGGGTGTTTTGGTATTACTCACCCTTGGATAGGGCAGAAGTGACCAATTTTGGGAAAGGTCTGTTTAGTTGGACTCCAACAAGTGTACAATGTCTTCTAAGGATAAGAAGAGGGAGAAAGGGTAGGGTGGTATGGGCCCCTACCTGTCAGCACAAACCTTGTATGATTATGGTATGTTGAAATGGAAGAACGGAAGTTCTTGGTTTATAGCCCTGATTGGGCATCTATTTGGTATTGTGCTTGACTTCTCCTGGTTGGAAGAATCCACCTTTCCCTAGTGTTGATTCATTTTGAATAATATAGTGATAACCTTGTGTGAATATGCATGGTTGAATTGTTCTTGGTCATGCTTGTTGTCACCTAATCACAATTCTGTTCCATCGATGGTTCTAGAAATGTGTTGCAAAAATTGTTATGAATCCCTCGATGAGGGTCATGAAGAAAATTCAAGTATATTGTTGAGATTTGGGATTGATATCCTATGTAAATTAGTATTTCAAACTTTGGTGGATTGGCAACGAAGCCAAGTTTTCTTCCTGATTCTTTCCCGGCTGAGCCTTTGAATAAGGTTTGCCAATAAAATTGGTGTTTGAGTATAATTTTTGTCATGTGATTTAATCATATTTTTAAATTAGATGGATGCACATCAAAAATAGGATGGAAATGATGTTTGATTCAATTAGACAAATTTCAAGTTTTCTTATATGTTGAAAATGAAAATTCTATTATGAATGAAAGATTAGTTTTTGTGATTAATGGAGTTAAATCTATTCTTTCTTTATAGTTAAAATGGATCATTCAAATCCTTGGTATATTTAATTTGAAATGGGTCCTATTAGATTTATTGAAAAAAAAAATATAACCCCTCTTAGTAAATCAATCAGCTTCAAAAAATATACTTAGAAAAATAAAGGCAAAACAAAAATGTGTTTCAAGAGAGTGTAAAAACTCTCTACCTTTTGTATGGGAGATCAATTTAAATCCTTTTGGTGACAGAGAATCAAAAGATTCTCTAAAAAATATCCTTTTTTCTTTATTGAAAAATTAGATTTAAAATTAAAAACAATAATAAAATAAATATCTAGTTAAAAAAATATCATAGTTAAATTTTATATCCTAACTCTTACCTATAAAACTTTTTATGTTAAATACTTTACCTTCTCTCCTTACACGTCAGTTATGAAGCTAGCATTTTAAAAAGTTTTTAACAAAGTTTTGTTTTGTGGTTAGTGATTTCTGATGGGAGGGTGATTTCACCTATCCCCCCCATCCCATCACCTCATTCCTCTTTAAGTGCTCACCTCCTCTTTCCTTTATGAAGGACTTGGAGCTTGTTTTCTTTTATGTTATAACCTGCACTTCTTTCCTTGGGAGACAGGTCTAACGTAGGTAAGCTGCGTGGGGCAGCGTACCCTGCTTGGGGATTTGCTCAAGCAAGTGAGACATAGGGTTTAGAATTGTGTGTGTGTGTGTGTGGGGGGGGGGGGGGGGGTGGTAGGGGGGTGTAGAGATAGGTGTTAGTATGGGGGTGTGGTTAGAACGCAGGTTAGTATAGGTTAGATGTTAGGTTTATATATTAGTTTAGTTTAGTTTCTTTTTGTATATTGTTTTTTTATTAATAATTTTAAATAGTTAGTTCTAAATGCAATTTTTATTTATTAAATTATAATTAATTAATCTAAGTAAAGTTTTAAATTAGCCTTCATTGTGTTGTTTAATAGTTAGTTGTTTTTAAATGCTAACGTATTTTTGGTAGTATTAGTTATTGGCATGTTTTAGATAATTAGTTTTATTTTTTTTAAGTTCTAAAGTTATGTTATGTTTTGTTAATGATTTTTTTTGTTATTTGTTAGTAATTTTTAGTTAGTTGTTATCTGAACATAGTTTTGTTTAAGTTTGTAAATGAAAATTTAGTTAATTTTAATTTAAATGTAATCTAATTTTTTTTTACCATTAAGTAGATTAAATTTATCGATTAATTGGCCATTTAAATAATTTTTTATGTAGGGTTGATTGATTAGATATTGCAAGTAATTTTAAATCCAAATTCATGTAAATTGTTATTTAAATAATTTTCATGTATTGTTATAGAGGAAATATAAATCTATTGTTTTAAGGTTAATATGAAATGAAATAACGTCGATATTATTTTAATAACAAGTGCATCAAATTTTAATGATGTATACTTTTTTTCAAGATATGTAACTTATGATGTTATGTAGAGAATCTTTTCTTGAAATGTGATCATAATCTTATCAACTTGAGCATTATAATAATTATTACTTTAAAAAAAAAATTGTGTGTGTTTTTGCCCCGTAGTTTGGGCATGAACATGACATATCAGCTTTTAAAACTTTTGTATTTTTGCAATGATTTAGAGTTTTCTTGCTAGTTCTTTCTTTGATGAGCCCTTGAACTAGTTTATTATTAAATATATTATATAAGTGCTATGTCACTTTTTGATTTAAAAAATAAAATAAAATTGTGTACATAGAATTTCAAATTTTTTATTGGTGTACAATTTAAGTGTGAGTATTAAAAACATTTATTTAATTAATTTACATTTCATTAAACATATGAAATGTACATACATGTTTCTAGCATGTATTCAAATGTGTAGAAATTAAAATCTAATACATGTTAATTTAAACGCACACATGCACATATGACCTTAAAATTAATATATTACAAGTTCATCTATGTACATTGAAAATTTAAAAGTATGTGTATGTGCACAATATGTACACACACACGCACACACACACACACACACCCGCGCGAGCGCGCACACACACACATGTACATATGTAAATTCAAGCATAGATACATGCATAATATGTATATAACATATGTATGTAAGCACACCCACACACACACATATATGTATGTATGTATGCATATACACATGGTATATGTGCATATACACAAGGTATATATATGCATATATAAATGATATATATATATATATATACACACACACACACATACAAAAATAAATATAAAATTTAACTAAAACTATATAAAATTAAACTTCAACCATATAAAATTTAACTATAATTATATAAAATGTGTTAAAAACCAAAAATTCATACCTTTTTTGAAGTTTGATGAGTCAGATGCCAGTACAGCTACACACTTCTGAATGAAACTATAGACTCCACTATCAAAAATGATGTGTGGGGTCAAAGATGACCTATTAGAAGCTTCCAAAAAAATTAAAGAGCTTCAATCGAGACTAGATTAGTATGTTAATCAAAACTAGCAAGACTAAGACTAGGGATAACAAATCTCATCTAGACTTGGTAGATTCGATAGAAATGACCTAGATAGTTTTGATTGAAACTACCTAGGTAGTTTCTATCGAAACTACATAGAACCAATAGTTTCTATCAAAAATAGACACATAATTAGTTTTGATCAAAACTTTTATAAAACTTTCCTTGGAAATTATGAAAATGAAAATTGGGTGTCCTGCAATTTTAGAGGAATTTCTTCCTCCAAAAACATGTAACCCAATATGTATATAGTAAATAATTATATGAGTTATTTTATATTTGATCTACAAAATTATACTAAGTGAAAAACCAAAAGGTCATTCTTTGATGAAGGAATGATTTCAAATATATGAATGACTTCAATGCATGCATTTCCACAAGATAACTAACTAAAAAATGAAAAGTTGAGACAATAATGGTAACAAAGGTAACTCTAATAAGGTTATGAATTTTTAGTTGGAAGTAGATGGATTTCATGTGAAAATTGAGACAATATCATCATGGGGTCCATGTATGCATGTTTGGCAAAAAGGCACTAGCTAATTCGATATTAGGAATGACTGAACTATGTAACTTACTATGACAATGGATTTCATCCCATGCACTCTCAAAATAGGAATGATTAATTCACATATAGACACAAAAATGAATGTTTGATTAAACTCCTTGAATGGATTGACTCTCTCTCTCTCTCTCTCTCTCTCTCTCTCTCTCTCTCTCTCTCTCTCTCTCTCTCTCTCTCTCTCTCTCTCTCTCTCTCTCTCTCTCTAGCTTCATAATGTTCTTACTTATCTTGTATACTAAGCTTCTTACTCATTATGTATTTTAGTTATCACCAAACTATACCCCTAATTTAGAAAACCATTTAGCTTTTCACTCTATGCCACATATTCTTGACCTTTCTTAATTTTACATTGATGTAGGAATTTAATTATTCCCATCCATTCTACACACTTTCAAACTTCATATTTCAATATCCAAGCCTTGTAACTTTACAAATATGTATGAAAAAAGAGATTCTATAACTCTATTAAATCTATACTTTATAACTGCATTCTTCAAAAATTGTTATAAAAACCCATTGCAATACATCTATTTACAATTTTATTATTGCATAATGAAAAATATTTTACATATTCAATTGAGACATATACAAACTATTACTCTCACTTTTGGTCAATACATTATCTTTTATCTAGGAATAAATATATTTGGCTTTATGGTAGATAATAACAAACAATGTTATCTTCAAATATTATAATTAAAAAATTCTATTTTGAGGAATATGAAAAATACGTTGATATTAAATTAATGTTTAATATGTTGACATTTATATAAAATGAAAATAATTTTTCCAAATGATACTTATTTTTTAAAAATCTCATTGTAAAGAAAAATCTCATTCTTATTATATTGTAATATATCTTTCTAAGTCATATAGTAGAAAATAACAAGATTGATTCTTATCAATGATTAAGCAAATACTCCAACATAGGTTGTGTATAATGGCATAATGTTATTATATTGACTAAAATAATGTTTACATTTGGATCATGCTTGGTGAATATTTTATATTAATAAATTATTATTAATTATTTACTCATTCAAATAATTCTAAATGGATTACATTTTATTATAAGTAAAAAATTATCATATATGCCTAATCTAAAATTGCTCATTGATCATTCCCTTCCATCTCCTTTGGCTACAAGTACTAGTTAATTAAACATGTTTTATAGTCAATCAAATGATTGGTGAGGTGAGAGAGATCACTATGAACTAGGTAGATGGATTGAATTAAATGTTCTAGTAGTCAAAATTATAATGAATAATATACTACGATCTATATAACTATCCAACTAATAAAAATGGAGGAATAAAATTGATAATTTTTCTCACTTAGTTTAATGGGCGATTTCATATCATTAAAAGTTAAGGTCATACCCAATCATCCATTTACCTAGTCTACAATACTAAAGGGAATTAGGTTATGTTGTATGAGATCATTTTAATTACAATCAAAATTAAAGATCACACTTTATAGATCCTTAGGGAAATATACTCTCAAGCTCAAGGTGTACAAAATATTGTGATATGTTTGGGATACATTGGCCAGACACACTTTCATGCCAGTACTATGTTTTAAAAAAGAACAAGATTAAAATATAAATATAATTAATGAATAATGAATAAAATTTATTTTTGAAGGTATTATTACATAATATGTATACTTATATAGTTTTTTTTCAATACATATTATCTATCACTAGCAAATCTGCACCCACACTATATTACAGATGAATGAAAAAATATATATTATAGGAAGAATATATTATTATATTCCATGTAATGTGTTGGTGTTTTAAAACTACTAAGCATTAAAATGCTCAATACCGAAATGATATCACTCACACAACCTAAGGATTAGCCAATTCCTATTAACAAGTATATGTGCAAATCATTTGGATCCAACTTAAACAAAACCAATAATGGTTTTCTTCTCTTTAGGAAATGTAAAACCAAGGTGGGTGTACCTAAGGGATAATTCAATCTAAGTGTTTTTGTATACAAACTATTTTAGTTTCATTATGATTCTCATCTTCAATCCATAAACACATAGCTACTTGTAACATTTTAAACAACATACATCCCATTTAATAGATTTGGTCATAAATTCTTCTATAGATTTGCAAGTATTCTTTGCAACAGTAGCTACCTATGGCTAGAATATTTATGCAAATAAATATGGACCAAATTTGAAAATCTTCAAGAAATAAAAGTAAAATTGATTAAAGTTTTGCATTTGATGTAACTCTAAGATCTATTTCTCTTCCAACTAAATTAATTTGACTAGTGCCTAATCCATCGGGGTTCATTGTCTACTAAAAAGTCTCTAGATCTCATTAGTTTCCTTACAAAAAAATATCATCAGCAATGCTTACTGAAATCCATCACTCACAACATCCTTCTCATTACTTCAACAACCTTATCAAATTCATCAAAGCTTTTACTTAATCCATTGCACTAATAGAAGTGATGAATAGATATACAACCTAAATGGATTGCATTCAATTGCACAAGCTTTACTCATACAATATCAAGATAACTAAGTAACCAGTAGGAGACAAAATTTAGAAAGAACTGATATGGGGATAGCTCATAATTTGTATTCATTTTCTTTGAAAATTGTATACATTTGCAGTAAACTCGGAATGACCATAAGAAGAAACACAAAGATCATTCTATGTTAACATAGTCTTAGGAACTAATAGAGAAAATACATCATAAACTTTCTCAAACATTGGACTAAAAAAAAACTAAGTATATCACCTAGAGCATTAGAAATCAAACCCTTCTCTAGCCTTGGGATCTCACTTATATAATGTGAGATTCAACAAGCTATAGGCTAAGAGAAAATGATAGGTGTCCTTTACAAGAGATAATTACATACACCTATCATAAAATGACAAAAAATGTAGGTAACAAAAAATGTCTAGATCAAACTGTATATGAGCAATGTTAGTATGCTAATAGAAACCAAATTTAAATAAAGCTTCTACAAACTAAACAAAATTCATAAACTTCAAGATAGATTAAGATGAGCTCTCAATTGAGAATATGAGCCATTAATGGGCTCTCTCAATAAGAAGCTCTCTTGTTGAGTGGCTTTTTCTAAATAGATAGGATGTATGCTCAAGATTATGCTTCAAAAAGGGCTTCAAATGGAGTTGGAATTTGGGTGTGAGTGTATGGTTTTGATGTAAAATGGCTTCTTAAAATCGCATTATGACTTTAATTCACGAATTGTGTTATTTTGCAAAGGGCAAGGATCCAATTTATAGGCAAGAGGCTTAAGGGTTTGAGGGCTAAGATGCAAGGATGGGAAAAAGATCATGGAGGGCTCAGATTGCATGAGAGGAGAGCACATGGATTGTGCTTCTTTATAGCCAATCAGGGAATGAGACATGTCACAGGGTGAGAGGATGGAGGAAAGGGGAAGGATGAGTCAACAAAGGAGGCTCAAGGGATAAAATCTTCATAAAGACCCTCATAATGACTTGTAAGAGAAATAAAAGGGCTTGGAAGAGTCATTTATGTCCTAGTGGGCTTCATAAAGTTTTATGATTGAGATATTTTGAAGGAGATGAGAGAAATTTTGACTTGGGCTTGATTAGGAAGGTTTTAAGCTTCCTTAGGATTGTGCAAATGATTAGAGGATGGATTAGAATGGTTTAGGATTAGCTTAGGAATAGGCAAGTGGATGGCATTTAACGAGGGTGGGTGAAGGAGGAGATATTTGTTAACTTTGGCTTGGGTTAGTAAGTCTTAACCCATGTTTAGAGAATGTGACAAGGTTAGGAGGGGATTAGGATTAGGTTTAAAGACATCTTCTAGAAGAGTCTAGACTTTGGATGAGGATAAAGACTTTCTAGAATAGTCTAGAATTTCCTAGGATGAGGATGAAGACATTCTAGAAGAGTCTAGAACTTCTTAGGATGAGGATAAATTAGATTTTAGGAAATAAATAAAGTTTTATTTATTTCAAGGGTTTGGGTTGAGGAGATATTTATTAAAACTTTTTTAATAAACATGAGGATTAATATTTAATCTTAATTAAATATTTTGAGTTGGGATTAGTGGTAGGAAATGATGGGATTAGCCTTTAATCAAAATTAAAGAAGGATTAGAAGATTTTGGAAGAGGTTAGTGGTCTTAAGGAAATTGGCCAAGTTTTGGGCAAAAAATAAATTTTTTATTTATTTTGGATTTTTTGGTCAATTTATTAATTAAATAATTAATAAATAAGGAAATAATATTTAAATAAGATTTAAACATTTTGGGAGGGATTCCTTAATTAAATATTTTTAATTAAGATAAAGGGATTTAATGGCATAAAAATAAATAAATAAATTAAATAAATAATTAATTAATAAATGATGATGTCATCAGGACTTTTTCAGAAAATAAAAATACTTTATTTTCTAAAGGTTTTTAGGTGTCTACATTTTTGCCCTCTTTGATGTGATGCCGCAAGTGGCATGGCATCAAAGATAAGAAAATAAGATGCCCAAGGCTAGAGCAGAAGAGGAGAGAATGGACTGCAAGATGCCCCCTCAAGAAGGTGGCGAGGAGAGAAAGCGAGGCTCGATGGCTTCTTGAAAAGTACAAGAATCTCGGATGAGCAAGGAAACTCAGATTGGGAAAGAAAAGGGGCTGAATTAGCTCAAACTCTCACTACGGGAGAATGATAAAGGGAGAATCAGAGGCACAAGAGGAAGCAAGCTTAAGATCTCAGGGATTGCAGAGGATGAAGGAGTGGAGCACTATAAAAGGAATCCAGGATGGGGAGATGGATGAGGGGACTAAAAAGCTAATGCAATAGGATTTCAAAGAGTCAGATTGGCGAAAGATGGGTTTCAGAGATCCCTAGGACTAGGATTGTGGATCTTGAAAGATGAGGCTTGGTGGATTGATTTAGATTGGTGGATCCCTAAGACTAGGATTGTGGATCCCTAAAGCTAAAGGTGAGGAGTGATTCAAAGAGATACTGATGCATAAGCTAGGGTAAGAGAGATAGATGCTGGATATGGATGGGGGATAATGGAGATGAAGGAAAACCATTGAAGCTTTTTGAGTTCGAGGGATACTTCAAAGAAAAGTACCACCAAGTAGTTGAGCACTTGATTTTCTATAGGACTATTGTTTAATTGCCAAGGTTACCAAGAACATCAAGGCCGTATCACCAACCATCCATAGGACTAATAGACTGACTCAAAAAAAACACACAAGGATTGCCCCAACATCACACATCAAACCTAGAGGAAATAGTGTGGAACCGACACTAGGTAACCCACAAGCAAAAAAAGAAACAAATGAAAGACTTGATCAAAACTGTATGCCTAGAGTGCCCCATTCGTAGCATACCAGGATATGGAAGATCGTGGCAACCTTGAGGAGGGAACAAAAAGATTGTTTGGAAAACATACTTCAAGACCCAAAAGGGAAGATTCCAAATCAAAAGAAAGTGAAAATCCAAAAGAGAACTGTTTGTCAACGAGATGGGTAGGACAAGGTACTAACGGACCAAGATCAGACATGAGGAAAGCTATATCCTGCAAGGACCTATCGAAAAGCACCTAAGCTGGTGGATTTGGATGAGTGATGCGTCTGGTAAGCTGAACTAAGAAAGATAACACTTTGGTGACAAGAGATCTAGCTAAAGGATGTATTGGAATAGCTAACCAAGGGTTGTGCGATGTGTGCAAGATGCTGATCAAGGAGGAACTGACATGAAAATTGGATAGATACAATGGTACTAAGCTAAAGAGGATGTACAAGCTGATGAACCAAGATATTTACAAGTTGAAGCTGACCAAGATAGTTACAAGTAGGCAAAAGCTCAGGATGATAGGATAGCAGGATGGTTCAATGTTGTGCAAGAATTGAAAGCTAAGGGTGGGGTGATAGTGAAAGATATGGATTTGGCAGGATGCATCCAATGATGATGAGAGATCTTGTGACCAAGGATACCTAGAGGAGCAGGATGAGATGGCTACATAGGATGGTAGATAGCTAGGATTATGATGGATATAAAGAGATGACATTGGGTTTGCATGAGGATAGCCTTGAGCTAGATACCAATGACAAGGGAGGATGGACAAGACAAGATCTCCAAGGAATATAGTGCCCCCAATCAGAAGATAACATGCGGAAGGATGTCTTATGATGGATGTGATAGGATTGAAGCTAGGATGGAAAAAGCTGAAGGGGCTAGGGAGATGGATGATAGCTGGGATGGTTGGATGATGCTGTAAGAGATAAGTGGATGGTGTGAGATGGAAGATGGAGGGTGGAGGATAGGTGGATAGATTGGATGATGGATTTGGATGTCAAAAGATGACCAAAAGCATGAGGGTGATAGGCTAAGCTAGGGATGTCGAGATTATGCATGATGCTTGTTTGCCAAGTTTTCATCATGCTACTTGTCCAAGGTGAGTGAATTGCCAAGTTTTTACCAGTGGATGCTTTATTTATTTATTTATTTTTTGACTTTTTGACTTTTGACTTAGATGGAATGATTTTGGCTTTCTTCAGCTATTTTTGGCTCATAGATGTTGGTAGGATGGATGAAAAAAGATTGGATTGAACAAGTGGAATGGTGGGTGGGAGTTTGACAGATAATGGATGCAAAGACATAAGGCTTGTGGGTAAATGGATGAGGAAAATGGAAAGATCATCGTTGGCACACACCTTGAGAGGTGATAAAGTAGTGGAAAAGATGGTTTTGAGCGAGGTTGAGGAGAAAATGGAGGAAGAGAAAGATAAGGACTAAAAGTAGAGTTGGAAGATGGAGGATGGGAAATTTAGGATAAGAAGTATATGGACTACAAGTGGATTGGGGGGATGAAGGATGCCTATTGGGATTTGGATGAAGGATGGATGGATGAGGCTTTTTGAGTAGCATGAATGGATGCCAATTGAGATTTTTCTTTGAGATGCATTTCTTTTATGAATATCTTGGGTATCCACATGATTTTTGACTTTTTTAGCTTGGGCTTTTGTGGCCTCTTGACTTTTTCTTTGATTGGGATTAAATGTTTCTTGTTTTGAACATGTATTTTAGAAGGGACATGTTGAGAAGTGGATTTTTGTGAATTTTTGGATTTATGCTTTTGTATTTTGGCATCCAATATGCTTCTATTAGCCATGGGATGGTAACAAGAGCATGGAGGAGATGGAGGGATAATTGGCGGAGTGATAGGGTTTAAAGGTTGGAAGGGATTCAAGGGTGAGTGCCTTTGATGATCTAGCTGGTGGGTTTGAGGGGATGGAAGGATAGATTGGAACATAGGATATGGATGGATATAATTTCCCAAAATGGATGAAGGGAAGGAAGGATATGGGCCCAAAATAGATGGAAACAGGGAAGGTGTAGGTCCCAAAATAGATGGAGGGGATAAAGGATTCATATTAGGTATGTAAGGACCCAAAATAGATGGAAAGGGTGTGGGATTTAGATAAGGGATATATGGACCCAAAATGGAGGGTTGGAGATAAGGAGTAGGATGAGGGCCCAAAATAGATGAGGAATAAGATGGATGCGAACTTTGGGGTGGAGATGGAAGGACTTGGGACAATGCAGGAATAGTGGGGATACCAACATCTAGAAATATATTTTCATTTCTTTTTTCAATACGATGTTCATTATTTGGAACACAAGATGTGAGTCCATTACTAGCTGAAGGAGTTGGAGCTTCAGATATGATAATTAGTTCTTCTTCGATGGATCTATCATCATGGATTATTGGATATGTATGATCATGAAGCAGAGGAGATGGGAGGATAGGATCTTGAGTTGGGTGGGCTGAGGGAAAGGGATCTTGAGATGGAGTAAGTAAGACGGTAGGATTTAGATATGGAGGGGATGGTAAAAGTGGATCATATAGGGGAATAAGTGGGATGCCAAGATCTGCTATTCTGTTGGAGGATATTTCAACATACTTTTGGACAAGATCTTGATAGGAATGGATGGGAGTGGTTGCATGAGGTTCATTATATGGGATTTGGATATTGCTTGGAGGAGGAGATGTGGATGGGATTTGGAGCGATTTGATGGGTGGTGGGAATTTGATGCTTGCGGGAAGTGGAAGGATTTTAAGAAATTTGATGGATGGTATGGGGATGATAGCTATGGGAGATGGGGATGATATTATAGATGGGGAAGCTTCATCACTGACTACTTCACATGGTTGGATTAGATGACATGGCTTATCGACTATTGGAGGTGGCTTTTCTTGTATTTCCTCTAGGAGATTCCTTAGAGACTCATGTGTCAGAGGTGGAGGTGGTGGATTGATAGGAATAGCTGGTGTGACGAGGGTGGAAGATTGGAAGCTTGGTTGATTGGGTGATGGAGGAGAAGCTGGGATATCAGATGGCATGACTAGATAGTTTGGAATAACTGTTGGATTTTGCGGGATGCTTGGGGAATGTTTCTAAGGCTTCCAATATACCCATCATAGTCAACAAGATCTTCATCATCATTAGAATAGGAGGTGGTAGGAGAAAGGACAATATGACCGAACACATCATGATAGGTTTGGGATTTCATGTTTTGATGATGAGTCGGATAGGGATGGGGTCTTGCATATGGATGAACACGGAAGCTCATGGTTGGATTTGGATTAAGTGCAGATTTTAGATTGGCTAATGAATGATTTCCTAGGGAGAGTCAAAGCTATATGACAGACCTAAGGAGGATTGGCTGGAGATTTTTGGCTTTCCTGTGGATGGAAGACTTCAAGGGCATGGTGTCAAAAAGTGATAGTTTTTCTTTCCTATGTGCTAGATTGGTGGAGATTGTGTCAACTTAAGGATAGACTAATGATCCTATGGGCATGACATGAGATTGACCACTCTTGGATCCCAACCTTTAGCTCAAGGTGATGAGGGATAACAAGTGACAAAGCTAGATTACCCTAGAAAAAGCTTTGTCAAAGGGATAACCTTGGTGAGGCTTGTGGATTGGTCGAATTGATTGGATAGAAAATTCTGGCAGAATGACAACAACTCTCTAAAGGCTTGGGTGTGATTTTGGATTGGGTTGCTAGCTGGCTAGGGGGGGGGGGCATGATTTGGAGAGACTTTGGATTTGGGATTTTTCTAAAGCAAGGAACTAGATAGATTCGGTTGCAGCGGGGGAGCTTGGATGATTTTTTGATGAGGCAATGACTACGCTTAGTATGCCTTGGGCTGGGAGATTTTTACTTTTTTGGGATTTTGACCAAAGTTGGCAAACATTCATTCAAAAGATATGAACAAACAAGCAAACAAAATTTTGAAGCAAGCACGTCAAACACACCAACATCCTAGGTAGCTCTCTACAAGGATGAAATTTGGTTTAGCTAGGGAGTCCTCGATATACACAAAGTACGTGAGGCCCAAGTCTGTAGATGAAACCAAAAAGATGCCACACAGCTGAGAGGAGGGGTAACCCACTTCTCCTCTTTAACTTCTCAAGGGTATAAAGTTCTTTGAGGCTTAGCTCGAGTGACAAAATCTTGATCGCAAGAGAGGTGTCTTTCGATTCACCTCCTGGTTCTTATACTCTTTCAGAACACAGGAGTTGAGGTTGTCCAAGGGGTGATGAAATCCCCAAGAAGGTATCCAAAAAAGAAACAAGGTTTTGGATCCTAATCTTATGCACCCAAGATGGCCTCAAAAGATGACAAGGGGAGAGAAGACTTAGATGACCTTGGTCTAAAAAACATGCTTGTTTTTTTACCAACTAACTCTTATGTGTGGTAATCTAGACTTTGTAAGCACTCATGTTTAAGAGACCATGTTCAATTCCAACTTGAAGCACCAACTAAAGTAAATCGATCGAAGAATGCAAACAAGAAGAAGAGTTAGGGTCAACAAAAGCAAACTCACATGCCCGAAGGCCCTCCACATCAATAGTTGTTCAATTTTTATGCCCAAATGAAGTGTGAGCAAGATTAATGCGCATTGAAGCAATTTTCTAACTTGAAAAAACCACTAAAGACCCAAGTGAGTGGAGTTTGATCTTTATGGAGCACTTAACACCCTCTTAGGTAGACCCATCCCCATAGATGGCGCTGATATTGCAACCAATGGTTAAATTGATGGGTGATTAAAGAGGGTGAGTCCAACTACAAACTTACTCAAAGCATCTTTATTAGTTTTTATAACTTAGAAGATTTCAAAAATGTGGATTCTTTTTATGCCCCAAAAGATGATTATTTGATCTATGACATTCAAGATTGGATTTGTTGTTTTAATCATGCATTCATAAAAAAAAACAAATTTGATTTTAGTCCATGGCACTCAAGAGTGATTTTAGCAACATGCATTCAAAGACAAGTGATTAAACATTCAAGTTTTTTCCTTTGACCATTCAAGATTGAGAATTTTTGTGTTGTTTTAAGAACTTTGAAGTGCTTTGTTTTAACCTTAGATCATTCAAGATTGTTTTGGACTCAAAAGTGAAAATGAATCTTTGGACTTTGGTTTTCATTCAAGATTTTGTGTTCTAGTTTGCATATTTTAAGCCTAAAAATGATATTCCTAGATTGTTTTGATGCATGAAAAACCAAAGAAACATTCAAGATTTTGCAGCAAGACATTTGTTTGTAACAAATAACAAAGCTTTTAGGATAATTTTTGGCAACCATTTAGGACTCTTAGTTTTCATCAGATTTTTAAAAGAACTTTAAAATATTTGCAAATGAGGTTCATTTTATCCTTGATTGATGCTTTGAGTTTGATTTAGATTTTAGTCTGCACTTAGTGTTGATTTTGAACCTTTTGAAATGGAAACTTGAAGTTCTTTTTAAATTCCCAAAAATGAAGTGTTCCTAACTTTGCATGAATGCATCTAAAACCTGGATGTTGCAAGGATGCAAATGATTAGATTGGTTTAGTTTCACTTGTTAAAAGATTTTTTCTTTTTTGCAAATTTTTAATTGTTTAATGGATTTAAGTATGATTTGAGGGTTCATTTTAAGCACTAAAAAGAAGTGTGTATGATTTTGATTCCTTAAAAAAAAATGGTCAAGATCTCCCAAAAGAAGAAGAAGAAGAAGTAGATGGAATAAGAAGAATATAGACAAGAAGAGGAAGAAGAATTCCAAGTTCTTTGTCCACCTATAAGCTTGAAAAATCTGTAAACACTATGAGATATACTATGAGTTCCTTTGTCTTCTTCATGCTCATGTAGACCTACAAAACAAATTTATACAATCTTACCACTCACAAAAACAAGAAAAATTAGCCAAAATCAGAAAATGACATACAAAACTTGACTAAAAAAGCTAATGAAGATGACCCATGCGGGGTCCCACCGGGCATGCCAAAATGTATATGAGCAATGTTAGTATGCTAATAGAAACCAAATTTAAATAAAGCTTCTACAAACTAAAAAAAATTCATAAACTTCAAGATAGACTAAGATGAGCTCTCAATTGAGAATATGAGCCATTAATGGGCTCGCTCAATAAGAAGCTCTCTTGTTGAGTAGCTTTGTCTAAATAGATAGGATGTATGCTCAAGATTATGCTTCAAAAAGGGCTTCAAATGGAGTTGGAATTTGGGTGTGAGTGTATGGTTTTGATGTAAAATGGCTTCTTAAAATGGCATTATGACTTTACTTCATGGATTTTGTTATTTTACAAAGGGGAAGGATCCAATTTATAGGAAAGAGGCTTGAGGGTTCGAGGGCTAAGATGGAAGGATGGGAAAAAGCTCATGGAGGGCTCAGATTGCATGAGAGGAGAGCACATGGATTGTGCTTCCTTACAGCCAATCAAGGAGTGACACATGTCACAGGGTGAGAGGATGGAGGAAAGGGGAAGGATGAGTCAACAAAGGAGGCTCAAGGGATAAAATCTTCATAAAGACCCTCATAATGAATTGTAAGAGCAATAAAAGGGCTTGGAAGAGTCATTTATGGCCTAGTGGGCTTCATAAAGTTCTATGGTTGAGATATTTTGATGGAGATGAGAGCAATTTCGACTTGAGCTTGATTAGGAAAGTTTTAAGATTGCTTAGTATTGTGCAAATGATTAGAGGATGGATTAGGATGGTTTAGGATTAGCTTAGGGATAGGCAAGTGGATGGCATTTAATGAGGGTGGGTGAAGGAGGAGATATTTGTTAACTTTGGCTTGGGCTAGTAAGTCTTAACCCATGTTTAGAGAATGTGACAAGGTTAGGAGGGGATTAGGATTAGGTTTAAAGACATCTTCTAGAAGAGTCTAGACTTTGGATGAGGATAAAGACTTTCTAGAATAGTCTAGAATTTCCTAGGATGAGGATGAAGACTTTCTAGAAGAGTCTAGAACTTCATAGGATATGGATAAATTAGATTTTTAGGAAATAAATAAAGTTTTATTTATTTCAAGGGTTTGGGTTGAGGATATATTTATTAAAACTTTTTTAATAAAAATGAGGATTAATATTTAATCTTAATTAAATATTTTGAGTTGGGATTAGGGGTAAGAAATTATGGGATTAGCCTTTAATCAAAATTAAAGAAGGATTAGAAGATTTTGGAAGAGGTTAGTGGTCTTAAGGAAATTGGCCAAGTTTTGGGCAAAAAATAAATTTTTTATTTATTTTGGGTTTTTTGGTCAATTTATTAATTAAATAATTAATAAATAAGGAAATAATATTTAAATAAGATTTAAACATTTTGGGAGGGATTCCTTAATTAAATATTTTTAATTCAGATAAAGGGATTTAATGGCATAAAAATAAATAAATTAATTAAATAAATAATTAATTAATAAATGATGATGTCATCAGGACTTTTTCAGAAAATAAAAATAATTTATTTTCTAAAGGTTTTTAGGTGTCTACACAAACATTCCTTTAGGTGGGTCCACTTCTATTATATCCTCTATTGTTGTTGATTTGGCTTCTATTATGATCCCTCTTTTTATGCAACTCCCAAGCTAGCCAATGATTAAGTTTGTTTTGATGATTGCAAGTTAATCTTCACCTATGGGTTTCCACCATCTTTATCTTGTATGGTGGGGATAAGTTCTACTTTTCCCTCTTCTTTGGTGGTGTCAATGTCCTATGGGCACGGGTCTACAACTGTAAGTGACCGATCATTCTTTTCTTCTTCTCCATGTTGGCCTTATGTAGTGATGATGTCAATCATTTGAATCTCAACACCCTACACCTCATCACTGTTAGTTTCTACTTTCTCAAACTATTCATCAGGAGCTATTTCTACCATCCACTTGTCAAATAGTGTGTCATCCAAAAAGTTAAATTGCAAAATATCACTCTGCCTCTTGAGTGCATACTCAACCTTGTTATTAATAGCAACAAATTTTTATTTTGAAGAATCAAAGAATATTTGTGCCTTCACCATTTCTTCCATTGTGGTAGTCCACCATGCATGCCTTGTTTCATTTATAATTCTATTCATGCTTAAACAAAAAATATCATCAAGTTCCTTCACCCATTCATCTTTGTTTTTCAAATTATTTCTTTTATCTAGGGCACAAAGGAACAAACTAAATTTTTGGCTCCTGTACTTGGTCAAGTAGCCTACTATTATTCTCTATAAATGAATCTTTCTATTGTCAAAATCAGAATGATCAGAAACAATATCAAAGGTTTTTTCAATTTGATCATAAGAATTCTTTATGATAGAGTTACACAAAAATCTCATTTCTTTGTCCCTTCTCACTCATTTATTCATGATAGGCTTTAAAGCCTCATAATTGGCTTTCAACTCCTCCCAGATACTGATCACCCTAGCCAACTGATCATGAATTAGTGGCCATTCAACTTTTTCCCGCAAATATGTGAGAGATTTTCTTAATTTATCTTCATATTTTTCCTCCAACTCTACATGTCGGGCCCACAGTTTATCCTTTTCTTTTTCAAAATCCTTAGCAATGTAGTATCGTGGCCTTTTAGGTGTATCTAGTATTTCTATGAGGGGGGTGGATTTGAAGGGTTCAACTAGGGGATGAGGGTATGTTGTTATTGGTGCTGCTGACCTACCCATTAGCTTGTTCTCAAGCTCAATTCTCCTCTTTACCTCTTTATTGTAGGCATCCACAACTGGCTCATACTTTCTCTACAACTCAATCATTTCTTTTTCCTCCCTCTTTGCAGTAGCTAAGGAAAATTTAGATTAATCTACATTCATGTGGGTTGCCTGTACATGTGAGTTGTTAGTAAGTCTCCTCACAATGATACTCTTTGTTAGTCCTGAATCATTAGGCTATGATGGAGTAGCCTTGGATCCTCTTCTCAATGATCACATGATAAGAGTAGCTTGGTCATTACTAAATGTAATTCCCAAGAACTCTTTTTTATTTGGATATTGCAATCCCAACTTATTTGATACAGAATTAAAAATCAAGGCATCAACAATGTCCCAATTGGGCACTAATAAAATATTTGAAGCCTTTACCCTTTGTCTCCTTTCTTTAGGGGCTATATTTTGGAACTCTTGAATCACTGGTTCCTTTATTTGATTTTGGATGGAGGCTTCATCCATTTATGGATACTCTATTTTCATATTCTTGCATCTTTCCTAAAAAATGTTCATGTTTGCCCTCAAACCAAATTGATGGAAAGCCCTAGACAACACAAAATTGTCATCAAACCAAAATTGCTGACTGGCTTGTTCCAAAATATGATCTAATTCCCTTCCCCTAAAATCTTCTATAGTCAACTCAAAACTTGGCCAAAGAAGCTCTTGGGGGTTCCCTTCATCAATCTCTGCTTCGATAACAAAAACTCCCCCTTGTGATCCAATCTGTTCAATCTGCTCATTAGTGAGCTACTCCTCCTTAATTCTCATAGGGGTTTTGGAAAGTGAGTAACCCTCATCTTGAGGTTCCTCTTCCCTTATTATCTTTCTCCTCTTAGGAGAAGGTTTAGGAGGCCTTTCTTCAAAAATAGCACTAGTAGATTCAACTATATATTTTCCTTTATCCACAATGGGCCTTTGATCAAGAAAGATAGTATATCCTAGCCTCCTTTGAACAATTAATGGACCTGCCCCTATATTGGCAGTAAAGCCCAATCTCCTCATTATTTCCTTGGCCTTATCGAGAAAAGAATTAATGAAATATTTCTTTTTCTCATTCATTACATCCATTATTGTAGGGAATGTATTCATAAGCTTATTAACTTTATCTACACTAGTCACAACATTACTTAGAGGATTGTAACTTTCATCCAAACAATTAATAAAATTCAAAAATTTTGAATAGACTCTCCATTTTTCTTTCTTTGTCTCTTGCTCCTACAAAGAGTACTCATTCCTTATTACATCTTCAGGGAAATAAAATTCATGCTCAACTGGACAAAGATTGATCCTATGCCTAAGAGCCAAATTAATGACACCCTCTACATCACAAAAATGAGGGAGAGATATAGCCATCTTATATTGATCCAAAAATTTGTAAAGGGAAACCTATCCTTCCTTGGTTATCACAAACTGGTGGGCTACTGTGCAAGTTGGAAAAATTGATCTCGTACCCCATTTGTGCAAAAAAGCTTCTTCTACTCCTCCCAATTTCCACAAGAATTCAGCTACTCCTACCTTTAGGGGCACCTGGTAAGGTAGTACATGGGGTGTCCATTTGAATCCATAAATTTTGATAATAGCTGAAATTGAATATTGGATGTTATCCCTTGAATTATGTGAAACCTTCAAATTATGGGGTTTATCCAAAAGCCTAACAAGGTGCATTAGTACCTTAGGAATCCTGGGATTGTCACTCAATATGAGGCACCTTAGTTTGGAGGTGAAGTACCTATCAAATCTAACAAAACTAGCATTTTTTGCTTCCCCAGTCATATCTACACTCCATAATTGAACTGTCAATGCTTCCCCTTCTTGTTCTCTATTTAAAACCATTTGTTTACCAAAGTATGTAACCCCCTTAAATAGAAACATGTGCATCAAGAGAGAGTAATCACCCCAAGCCTTCTCCACCTTGCCATTAGCAATCCCAACCAATACACTGTGAATCTCATTAGCCAAGTAAGAAGAAAAATCATAAATTATTTCCACATTGAAAGAGGAGATATGAGTAATCATATACATGAAACTCACAGGGATAAAATTTTCTTCACCCTCTCTAAAAACTCTGCACGGGGTCCTGTATATCTCTACTGCCCTAGCATTGAAGCATGTTTTCTTGAAAGGTTCTTTAGAGGATGGTTTTATTGCTGGTAGGGTTCCAATTTTGCAAATGTGGGCTTTTAGTGCACCTTGTCTAACTATATCCTTCTTTGACAAATATTCTTTTTCTAAATCTATCAAATCAATGGGCATACGATACGTAGTGAAAGGTCCCAAATGAAAAAATTCCCTAATCTCTTTTGGACTGATGGTGATTAGAATTTCACCATCTACTCTTCTCACTACCCTAGTGGCTTGATCATAATTCTTTACCACAACCTCAAGGAGATCATAATCCATAAAAACATTGGGGACCACTAGCTTTCCTAGGTTGAAATTCCATATATTGGCATGTGGAGCAAGTAGTTTCCTCTTTGTAAACCATATTTTGAACAAATTTAAACTAGTTTGCGAGGTATGAGCATCCTGTACCTCAAAAAATCCATTTTCTATCCTCAACCTAGGGTTTAATGAGGTCAACTTCTTAACTTTTACTATTTCAATAGTAGACTCGGGAAGTAACTCAAGTGGATCATCATGTTCATTTCTATCCAAATAATTTTCTTGACCTAAAAATCCCTTCTTCAGAGGCATCTTGGATTATGCTTTGTAGACCTGAAAAAACTTACAAAGATGATAGTGTAATTACTTACTTCAATTTCACTCTCGTTCTCTCTATATTTCTATAATTTCTATGCGAACGAGT
Source organism: Cupressus sempervirens (assembly GCA_028749045.1). Lineage (NCBI taxonomy): Eukaryota > Viridiplantae > Streptophyta > Pinopsida > Cupressales > Cupressaceae > Cupressus > Cupressus sempervirens. The sequence goes on from CM053786.1 coordinate 397,368,572, forward strand.
TGTTTCACAATCTTGCCAAATTTAGTATTGTCTTCTTAGTAATTACTTCTTCTCAAAAAGGCTTGAAATATTTGTTCGCATAAGGAATTAATGAGAAAATCTTCTGTATTATACTCTATTTTTCCTCACACATAAAGCTTTCATGTCTAATTAATACATAGAGTGGCACCACTTTCTATGTTTAAATCTGTGCAATTGATCTTTAAAAATCCTATGATCAAGGGATGCAGAAAACACAACTTGGCATTCCACTTGAAAAGTTGGCCAAGAAATCCAATGAAAACTAACCGCGTACATAGCTCCTTCCTTGATGGCACTTCCATCTGGGCCCACTAGCGACTGAGGACATGTGTCGACAGGTCACTACTTCACTCTGCATAAAGAATGAGCACCTTGCAATAGAAAAGCAATGACAACCATTGATTCAATCTTGATCTTGTGGATGACACATTTTTGCATTGCTTAGAAGAAAAGTGGTGGGCCCTCATTTGCTACCTCACTAAACATATCCTCTGAGCAACTCTTCATGGCGAGATAGCAATGACCGTTGATCTGAGATCAAATCAAAGGTAAAGAAACTACACAAAGTACCCTAAAAAGTGGTGGGTCCCATACTCGCTATGTCACATAGATTAAAGAACTTGCAACTTTCCATAGAAAGATAGCAATGATTGTTAATTCTAGTTTGATTTGACGATCAAAATCCCTTATATGCTTTATGAATGTGGCATGGATCTATTGCACTAATGTTGCATGAAATTCTGCACTGTTGGCAACAAGAAAAACTTTTCTTTAATCTTAGTCACCTTTCCATGTTGCTTGAGGTCCCACCATGTGTTCATTTCATGGCACCTTGCTATGTCACTAATGGCAAGATGTCAAAAAATTTTGATAGTGAGGTAGCGAACTCCACTGAGTTTAACAAAACTTGATGCCAAAAGAATAAAAACCAATCAAATCACCATTTCCTCTATCAACTAATTCTGACAATAGTAGTTATTACTCATCATGCCACTTAGACAAAATACGATTATTGAAAAACTTGAAGGTCACCGTATTTTTTGATTTATTTACTACTTGCTACTTCACTAATGATGAAATGCTTATTTTTCCCAATAGTGAGGTAGCGAGGCATCGGAAAAACTTTTGTTCTGGTGCCATTTTCTGGCTATCTTTTATTGGGTCCCTTTTCCTACCTGATGGTACTAACAAGGTACATGTGACTAAAATTTTGGCCATAATACAAATCTTTGACTATTGTTCCTTGATTTTATTGTCTCATTCTCTTAAAATTCTCAGTGCTCACTACTTCACTATACATAAAAGGTGCACATATTTTTATAGCAAGATAATGATAACTATAGGTCTTTCCAAATCAAATAGTGAGGAACATGAGAGAAAAGGCTACCTAGGGGTGCGAAAAAAATAAAAAAATAAACAGAATATTCACCCAAGTTACTTTTTTCAAAATATTTCACACCTAAATTTTTTTAAAGGGAATGAGACTAGGGTTTTAACAAAAATTTTCAAAGGCTAACAATTGGATCATTTAACTAGAAACCCTATTCACTATTGATGGATTCCAATCTAATTTTTAGACCTAGACAAAGGAAATTTTACTCATGCAAAAAATCATACCAATAGTGGCTCTATCTAGGGACATTGAATTCTCTAGATTCAAATGAGGGCTCAAAAATTCTAGGAGAAGCAGACCAACCAAGCTCCCTATTGACCAACCACTACCAAGAGAACAACACACATAAGAAAACTGTAAATAGGGAACTATACAAAGACAAAAGGATTTATAAATATATAGAAAAAACCTAAACTACTATTCATTGAAGAAACAAGTATTTTTAAAGAAAAATATCTCTTCAAGAACTATCCATGAATTGGTAGCTCAAGAATATTGTCTGATAGATCTTTGAGGACATAAGAATCTTCTCCCCATGAGTTTTCAATAAGATAAGCACCTAACTAGATAGGATTAAATTTTCCATGTTTTCCTTTATCTTCAATTATAGCCTTCCACATTAAGACTAGATCTCCATCTTCAAACTTTTAGTTTTCTGTCCTTTTATCATGAAGTCTCTTAACTTGCAGTTGCAACCTTTGATTCCCTAGAGATGCTTCTCTTCTAGTTTTTTCTAATCCTACAAGTTCATCTAGCCTTTCTTGCATCTCCTCAGTAATATCTTCATCATATAACTAAATATAATTATAGAGTCCTACCAAGTTATTCTGAGGCATCCTAGTCTAAATTCCATATACCAAATCAAATGGTGCCACACCAATTGCCTTTTTAATAGTCACCCTATCAGCCCATATGGATAATTGCAATTTAGAATCCTTGGCTTTCTTATTATCATATAATGTCCTTTTTATTATTTTCAATAAACTCTTATTTGTAGATTTAGCTTGTCCATTTCCTTATGGACGATATGGGGAGGATGTTGATCTAGTGATTCCATATTTATCACGATTTTTTTTGAATTTTTCAGACCTAAAGCACATTGCATTATCTGATGCAATCCTCTAAGGACAACTAAATATAGAAATAATGTTATTCAGGAAGAAATTGTTAACTTTACTAGTGGCATTTCTTGTAGGGATTGCTTCTACCCACTTTGTGAAATAGTCTATAGCAACTAAAATCTAGGAATAGCTAGTGCTAGATTTGGGAGATATTTCACCTATAAAATCCATACCCCATTGTTGGAAAGGTGCTTGGACCTCAATAGGCTTTAATGGAATATTACCTCAGAATTTTAGTTTTCCAGCAAATCTTTGATAGGTATCACATTTTTTAAACATGATTTGAGCATCCTTGAAAAGGGGTGGCCACCAAAATCTAGCTCTCATCACCTTATGCATAGTGGTCTTGGCCATATAGTGTCCTCTACAAAATCTAGCATGCATTTTTTTTAACATTTCTTTTTCCTTTTCTTGATCAATACATTTTAGTAACACTCACTCAAAATTTCTCTACCATAAACTGCATTTGACAATTATATACCTATTGGCTTATAATTTGGTACTCTTCTTTTCATTTTCAATCAAATGGGAAGGAGCTTCCATGTGTTGAAGATAAAAGATAACATTGGCATACCAATTACAATGATCCATATCACACAAGTCAGATCTAGGGTCATCAACTACCATATTTATCTGATTAACATCCAAATTAGATTCAGCAATAAGTTTAGCTAAACCTTGACCTCTTACCAACTTAGTTATCTATATTTCAATATTAAATTCTTGGATCCTATTGATCCATCTACATCTTCTTCCAGAAACTTCCTATTGAGAAAATATATCTTTCACTACAACACTAGGTACAAATGCAATAACAATAGCACCTACTGAGTAGCATCTAAAAGCCTTTATAGCTTTCACTAAAGCATATGCTTATTTTTCATTTATCTCATATTTCAATTCAGTAGGTTGCAATGACTTACTGAAAAAGGCAATGGGTTTTTCATATCCTTCTTCATTTTTTTGCAACAAGACTATAGCTACAATGTGAAAGGAAGAAAAAGAAAATATGTACATGGGCTTTGTGTAGTCTAGAGTTCTCAATACTGGAGCATTTTTTATTGTAGTTTTAATATCCTTGAATACTTTTGAAGGCTCACCATTCCAATCTATAATAGATCCCTTCTTGAGCATCTTTGAGATAGGTTTACCAATTTCAAAAAAGTTAGTAACAAACCTTCTAAGAAAATTAACTTGGCCAAAGAAAGATTGAATTCCTTTCACATTCTTTGGCTTGGGGACTTTATCAATAGTTGCTACTCTCTCAGGATCTATTTTCACCCCATTCTTAGACACTATGTGCCCCAATAACTTACCTTCTGTCAGCCCAAATGTACATTTCTTTGGTTCAATGATGCTCCATATTCCAAGGCTTTGATAAAAAAATTCTCCAAATGCCTACAGCAATCTTCAGCCTTTTTAGAATAAGTTGTGAGATCATCTTGGTATACAACCATAAATTTTTTGATATACTCACGAAATGCCACATCCATTGCTCTTTGGAAAGTACCTCTTGCATTAATCAAGCCAAATGGCATCCTTACATATACGTAGGTTCCCCATGTGGTTGTGAAAGCTATCTTAATTGTTCATTTTCCTTCACCAAGACTTGATTGTACCTAAGAAACCATCCATCATGGACATTATCTCAAAACCAATTACTTGCTACAACATGGCTTCCATATTTGGTAGTCCATAATCATTCTTCAAGGATGCAATTTTCAGATTTCTGAAATCCACACATAATTTTATGTCTCCATTTTTCTTTCAAATAGGTACCGAATTTGAAACCCAGGTGGAGTGTCTAATTGGTTTGATTATCCCACCATCCCTTAACTTCATCAATTCTTATTGCATTTTGGAAGCTAGGGTAGGATTTATTGGTCTTTTTTTTCGTCTAAAAGGTTTTACATTATCCTTTAGTGGTATGACATGTTGGAACAAATCTTCCCTATAAGCCTTAAGGTCATCATATGACCATGCAAAAACATGTCTATACTTCCTAAGCAAGCCAATTAATGATTTTTTGATTTCAGTAGGCAAATTTTGGCCAATATAAAATTTTTTGGGAGCTTCATTAGTATCGAGGTTTATCTCATCTAATTCTTGAGGCTTAGGGTCCTTAACTCTTGGTTTGACTCTATCCCAATTATCAAAACCATTTTCCAAAAACACTAACCCTTTTGGAACCTGGCTGGTTTTCAACTGCATAATCTCTAGGCCAAAAATGGTTTCCTTACCATCTATGGTTTCAATTAAATCATTGCAATCCATTTCTTGACCATGGTATCTATCTTCATTTAACAAAAAATTTACAATGTCTTTGTCATCTTCAAAGACTTGCTAATTTTCAATATTGTTAGGTATTGAAGCTCTACTCTGTACTACAATTTGAAAGATTCCTGCAAATGATATTTCCTTAGGTCTGATTGCTACATTTGCTAACAGGCCAACCATCTTATTATGAGTTCTATCCCCCCATGATATACCAAATGCTTCAAAGAATTCAATCTGATCCCACACAATATTTCTATATTGTTTTAGCCTTCTATTCTTAGAAGCATACGTTCCCCTTACTTGTGAGATAATCAACTTTGAATCACCTATAACATGTAACTTCTTGATCCCATGCTGTGTAGCAACTTTCAATCCTAGCAACAAGGTCCCACACTCTACTATGTTATTTGTGCAAGAAAACTTTAAAGTGAATGAGTATCTAAAAGTATTTTTCTCTAGAGAAACAAAAACTACCCCTACCCCAAAATCTTCTTTTGACTAGCCCCATCAAAAAACATTGTCCATAATATCAGTGAGTCCATACCACACTCAAATTCATGTTCAATTGTAGCAGGAAATTTCTCAACTTCTTGTATAATCAATTCTACTCTGAATGCATTCACACCAGTTTCTAAGAAACAAGTTGAGTCTCTATCAATTTCCTCCCCTAAAAGGTGACTGACCCTTGGCTCTCTGTCCACTTTGACAACCTTATCTCCTATATGAAAAGATGCATAAGTCAAATCACATTGTAGGCTTCCTCCCATAGCAGCACTCCATTTTCTAGAGAGCAACATTCCATAATGTGGAGGAGTATAAGCTACAAGGACTGACATAGTTAGTTCCACTTCAGGGTATGCAGCTAGTCTAAATGGTAAAGTGGTGATAGTTCCTATGACTAGAACTTCCCTACAATCCATACCTCTACATCTGTCTTGCATAGTGTCTACTTTCAAACTTAATGCTTCCATTATCTTGAAAGGCATAATGATATTAGAGGCTCCTAAATCTATCATGCAATTTTTTAAGGTCTTTCCATTTATGATCAAATTGAGGAAAAAAGGTCAATATCTTCTATATATGTCACTGAGGAATCATCTAAAAATATTTGTGGAATCTGAGATATGATTCCACTGTCTTCAACTACCAATAGGGTTTGCTAGATAACACTTTGTTCTATGATACTATTGTTGTTTCCTAACCCTCACAACCATGATAAAGCCTTGCTTTTATGCTCTTCAATTCTAAGAAGTTCAGAGAAAGGCACTTTTATAGTTATTTGGGACAATATGGATATCATATCAACAGGTTGAACAATAGTGGGTTTTACAAGAATACCTAGAGTTGAAGTATTTTGAACAACAAGCACCCTTGTTTGCTTGATAGTATCAGGTCTTGATTTCTTTCCTTGCAAAAATACTTTTTTTGTTTCCTTTGTTTGAAATTGGACCTTCTTTTTTGGCTCCCACTTCTCAGTCTTGTTATCTTTGATCTTAGGCACATCTGTATTAACCTTCTTACTTTCATTATTCATATTATGGGTAGTATCTTTGATGAATACATTGGATGGTTTTCCAGAATCATTATTTATTATTCTATTTCTAAAATTGTAGTTACTATGAACTTGGGAAATCATTTCTACTATGATTCTATCAATGTCCTCTTTAGAAGACATTCTTAAGCTTATGTGACCTACATCAGAAGATGTAACACATAGCTTATCTTCACAATAACCATCATCATTTGAAAACACTTGCTGATGATGTAAATGATAAGCAATTCTCTAATTGATAATATCATTTTCAAGTTCTTTAGATCAAAATCTATAAAATCATCACACATGCTTACCATACTGCAACTTATACCATCATGTCTTTTCTCTTCATTTTCTTCATCAAGTTGGCCACCTTGATCCAGGGAAAATGATTGAGAAAAAACACAATAATCAAAAGAATGAGGTGATTGACATACAATGCACCATGGCACATCATCATTCATATTTACAATGTTCCTTTGCAGGGGGTCTGGTGTACCCTTATCCTTCACATTTTATGTCTAGTTAGGGATTGGCTTACCATCTTTCCACTAGGTGGTGTAAGGGTAATTTTGCATTCTAGTTTGCCTATTGAAACTATTGTTATTCATAGGGGCCTTTTCTCCAACATAAGGCTTATGTGCATTGAAATTAGTTGGGTTCATCTTTTTCAGCAAGTCTACCACTTGACCTATTGTAGGTTTTGCAAGTTTCTTTCCTAAAGGTGTTTTATCAACTTTATTTCTATTATTATTTCTTGGATTAAATAATTTTGGATCATCCCTTCTCCTAATCTTTCCCCAAAGCTTTCCTATTATTCTCAATATCTACTGCAACCTTATAAGCATCCCTCAAAGTTTTAGGATCTTTATCTCTCAATTGATAAGCCATTTTGATATCAAAAGCATTGAAATGTGTTGTAAGAAAAAAATCCTCATACAATCTCATTACCTAAAATAATTTATACAAAACTTTCTAGAATCTGTCACTGAAATCAAATGTAGATTCATTAGGTTTTTTCTTGATGTTATTGAATTCATTCAACATGAACCCAACATTGGTATTATCTCCATACTGCTCTTTAAATAATTTCTCCAAGTCACTCCATGAGGTGATACTATCATTAGGAAGCCTTCTGAACCAATCCCTTGCATCCTCAGTTAGTGAATGAACAAATAACTTCATGACCACATCTTCATGTTCAACTTCATAATCATTTAACATATCTATGAAAATTCTCAAATGTTCTTCACTAGTAACAACATTATTCCCATAAAACTTAACCACTTTGTCTCTTAAATCAAATGATATGGGATGTGGAGCACCAAGAATACCAACAAATGATATTTGTCTATACTTTTTGAGGTATACAGGTTTCTTCTAGAAACCAAGAACATTTAAGGTACTCGCTATGTTAGCTTGGTTTAGAGGAGCAGCTTGGGATTGTTAAGGTTGGACAACAGGGACTTGAGTATAAGTAGTGGATGATGAGGTAGGAGCAGACTGAGATATTCCTTACATTGAAACTATTGGTCTAAAGGGAGGTATAGAAGCTGAAGCTAGGAAGGATAAATTTGACGATGAGGCTAATGCAGAATTAGTCTTAATAAACTAATTTTTTCTCCTAGTTTCTACTGCTTGAGCTTCATTCTCCACCTTCTCAAGCTCTTTTCCAAGATCTTCATTCTCTTTTCTAGCCTTTTCTAGGTCTAAATCTAACTTTGACATAGAAGGTTTTATGGGTTTGCTTTGTTGAGCTTGAGGTTCATTTATCTAGACTCCTATAGCTTTACCCTTTTCTTTGTCTATAACTTTCACACTGGGTTCTATAGGATTTACTTGGATAGGTTTATAATCTTAGAATTGAGCAATAACTAGCTCTTGCTTTTGATTCAGGCATTTTTCTTTTTCTTGAAATTTAGCTCTCCGACTATCTACATCTCCAAATACATCAACATGGAGAGTTGTGGTATTTCTTCTAACTTTTTGTTCTACTATTTCAAGGTAGCCATCCTTCTTAGTAAAGCATCTCTTTCTATTATGGCATCCAAGGTGGCTTGCTCCTTGTCTTTTTCAAGATGAATTCACATAGCTTCTTCCTCAGCAACCCATTTCTTTAGAAATCCTATCTCTTACTATACTTCTGTAGGATCTATACAAGTAGCTTCTAAATCAATAGGATCATCCAGATCTATAAGATTTTGTTCTTTATATGAGACTATTTTAGGATTAGAGGGATTTCCAAAAGAATTCTTGAATCCTAACCTATGATGCATTTTAGCTATGAGATATGGTCTAGGGGATATATTCCCTACTAGTGACATATCTTTATCTTGATATGCTCTTTCATCTAGTACTCGAGTAGTAAATATCCCTCCTAAGATTCTTGTGGTTTTTGATTTGGAGCTAAGTGAAGAGGACTCTCTCGCTGTCACTAGTTGATATTGGGAATTGATGGATACACTACCTCTAGGTTTCTAGGTAGGATTTGGATCTGTCCTTTTCTTATTTAGGTTCTTCCTACAACCTTCTGGTAAATCAATAGATATTGGTTCATCAAGATGAGCTCTTCTGCAAGCTCTTATGTTTTTTCTTTTGTCAACCATTTTATTAAATAAGCACTAGCTTCAAAACCTTAACTGTGTCCCCACTTTTCTTTTGGGAAAATAAACAAACACAATAACTCTTGAGTTTAAGGAAAGACACAAATAGAGATAGAAATATCTGATACACACAAAAAAATCACTAATATTGTATGACTACAACTCTTGCTTGTTAGATAAGAGAACTGGAGAAATTGGATACGTTAGTGTGTCGCTATGGTATTTTGGCTATTCTTTCTTTAAGTTCTCAGGGCTTGTCACTAAAATATCCCCTTATAACCACAGACAGACTAAGATAATCTGACACACATATACAGAACATGATCAAAGAAACTGCAGTACTTTTCACAGATGTGTTGTACAACTCCCTAGCAGAGTCGCCATTTTGTTGGTGTTTTACAACTACTAAGAAATAAAATGCTCAATACCAAAATGATATCACTCACAAAACCTAAGGATTAGCCAATTCCTATTAACAATTATATGTGCAAATCATTTGGATCCAACTTCAACAAAACCAAGAACAGTTTTCTTCTCTTTAGGCTCTGCAAAACCATGGTGGGTTTACCTAAGAGATAATTCATTCTAACTATTGTTGTATGAAAACTATTTTAGTTTCATTCTGATTCTCATCCTCAATCCATAAACACATAGCTAATTATAACATTTTAAATAGTATACATCCCATTTAATAGATCTAGTCATAAATTCTTCTATAGATTTGCAAGTATTCTTTGCAACAATAGCTACCTATGGCAAGAATATTTCATGCAAACAAGTATGGACCAACTTTGAAAATCTTCAAGAAATAAAAGTAAAATTGATTGAAAATTTGCATTTGATGCCACTCTAAGATCTATTTCTCTTTCAACTAAATTAATTTGACCAGTACTTAATCCATTGGGGTTCAAAGTCTACTACAAAGTCTCTAGATTTGATTTGTTTCCTTACAAAAAATATCATCAGCAATTCTTACTGAAATCAATCATTCACGACATCCTTCTCATTACTTCAGTAACATTATCGAATTCATCAAAGCTTTTACTTAATCCATATAAAACTGGAGACGAATTCAAAAAGAACTGATATGGGGATAGCTCATAATTTGTATTCATTTTCTTTGAAAATTGTATAAATTTTTAGTAAACTCATAATGACCTTAAGAAGAAACACATAGATCATTCTATGTTAATGTAGTCTTAGGTACTAACAAAGAAAATACATCATAAACTCGTTCAAACATTCGACCAAAAAAAAACTATGTATATCACCTAGAGCATTAGAAATTGGACCCTTATCTAGCCTTGGAATCTCACTTATATAATGTGAGATGCAATAAGCTACAGGCTAAGAGAAAATGATAGGTGTCCTTTAAAAGAGATAATTACATACACCTATCATAAAATGACAAAAATGTGGGTAACAAAAAATTTCTAGATCAAACATTCCTTTCGGTGGGTCTGCTTCTATAACATCCTCTATTGTTGTTGATTTGGCTACTATTCTGGTCCCTCTTTGTATGCAACTGCCAAGCTAGCCAATGATGAAGTTTGTTCTGATGATTGCAAGTTAGTCTCCAACTATGGGTTTTCACCTTTTTTATCTTGTACGGTGAGGATAACTTCTACTTTCCCCTCTTCTTTGGTGTTGTCAATGTCCTGTGGGCCTAGGTTTGCAACTGTAAGTGACTAATCATTATTGTCTTCTTCTCCCTATTGGCCTTGTGTAATGATGAAGTTAATGATTTGAATCTCATCACCGTGCACTTCATAATTGTCAGTTTCTACTTCCTCAAACTATTCATCAGGAGCTATTTCTTCCATCCACTTGTCAAACACTATGTCATCCAGCTAATTAAAGTGAAAAATATCACTCTGCCTCTTGAGTACATACTCATCCTTATTATCAATAGCAGAAAATTCCTATTTTAAAGAATCAAAGAATATTTGGGCCTTCACCATTTCTTTCATTGTAGTAGCCCACCATGCATGCCCTATTTCATTTATAATTCTATTCATCCTTAAACAAAACATATCATCAAGTTCCTTCACCCATTCATCTTTATTTTTCAAATTATTTCTTTTATCTAGGGTATAAGGAATTCTTTCTAATAGAGTAACAGAAAAATGACATTTCTTTCTTCCTTCTCACCCATTTATTCAATTAAGCATGAATTAGTGGCCATTCAACTTTGTCCCCCAAATATGTGAGAGGTTTTCTTAATTTATCTTCATATTTTGCCTCCAAATCTAAATGTAGGGCCCATAGTTTACCCTTTTCTTCTTCAAAATCCTTCACAGTGTAGTACTGTGGCCTTTTGGGTGTATTTGGTATTTTTATGAGGTGGGTAGATTTGAAGGGTTCAACTAGGGGGCAAGGGTATGTTATTCTTGGTGCTACTAACCTACCCATCACCTTGTTCTCAAGATCAATTCTCCTATTTACCTCTTTATTGTAGGCATCTACAATTGTGTCATACTTGCTCTACAACTCAATCATTTCTTTTTCCTCCCTCTCTGCAGCAGCAAGGCAAATTGAGAGTAATCTACATTCATGTGGGCTTCCTTTACATGTGAGGTATCGACAACTCTCCTCACAATGATACTCCCTATTAGTCCTGAATCATCTGGCTATGATGGAGTAGCCCTGGATCCTCTTCTCAATGGACACATGACAAGATTAGCTTGGTCACTACTAAATGTAGTTCCCAAGAAATCTGTTTTATTTGGATCTTTAAATCCCAAATTAGTTGACACAGAATTTAAAATCAAGGCATCAACAATGTCCTAATTGGGCAATAATAAAATATTTGTAGCCTTTACCATCTGTCTCCCTTCTTCAAGGGTTATATTCTAGAACTCTTGAATCATTTGTTCCTTTATTTGATTTTGAATGGAGGATTCATCCATTTTTGGATGCTCTATTTTCATATTCTTACATCTTTGCTCAAAAATGTGCATGTTTACCCTCCAAGAAAACTGATGGAAAGCCCTAGACTTTAAAAAACTGTCATCAGACAAAATTTTTTGACTAGCTTGTCCTAAAGTAGGATCCAATTCCCTTCCCCTAAAATCTGCAATAGTGAACTCAAAACTTGTCATAGGAGGCTCTTGGGGGTTTCCTTCATCAATCTCTACTTGGGTAACAAAAACTTCCCCTTGTGATCCAATTTGTTCGATCTGCTCATCAATGAGCTACTCCTCCTCAATTCTCATAGGGTTTGGGAAGGTGAGTAACCCTCATCTTGAGGTTCCTCTTCCCTTATTATCTGTCTCCTCTTAGGAGAGGGTTCAAGAGGCCTTTCTTCAAAAATAGCACTAGTAGATTCAACTATCTATTTTCCTTTATCCACAATGGGCCTTTGCTCATGAATGATAGTATATCCTAGCCTCCTTTGAACAATTATTGGACTTCCCCCTATATTGGGAGTAAATCCCAATCTCCTCATTATTTCCTTGGCCTTATCTAGAAAGGAATTAATGAAATATTGCTTTTTCTCATTCATTACCTCCATTATTCTAGGGAATTTATTCATAAGTTTATTAACTTTATCTGCAGTAGTCATAGCATTACTTAGAGGACTATAATCTTCATCAAAACTATTAATAAAATTCAAAACTTTTGACTAGACTCTCCATTTTTCTTTCTTTTTCTCTTGCTCCTTTAGAGAGTACTCATTCCTTATTACATCTTTAGGGAAATAAAATTCATGCTTAACTAGACAAAGCTTGATCCTATGCCTAAGAGAAAAATTAGAGAAACCCTCTACATCAGAAAAATGAGGGTGAGATACAACCATCTTATATTGATTCAAAAAAATTTAAAGGGAAACCCATCCTTCATTGGCTATCACAAACTCGTGGGCTACTGTGCATGTGGGAAAAATTTATCCCTTCCCCCTTTTGCGCAAAATAGCTTCTTCTACTCCTCCCAACTGCAACAAGAATTTAGCTACTCCTACCTTTAGTGGTACCTAGTAAGGTAGTACATGGGGTGTCCCTTTAAATCCATAAAATCTGATAATAGTTGAAACTGAATATGGGATGATATCTTCCCAATTATGTAAAACCTTAAAATTATGGGGTTTATCCATATCCCTAACAAGGTGCATTAGTGCCTTAGGGATCTTGGGATTGTCACTCAATATGAGGCACCTCAGTTTGGAGTTGAAGTACCTATTAAATCTAACAAAACTAGCATTCTCTGCTTCTCCAATCATATTTGCACTCCATAATTTAATTGGCAATGTGTCCCCTTCTTGTTCTCTATTTAAAATCATTTCTTTACCAAAGTATGTAAATCCCTTAAATAGAAACATGTGCATCAACAGAGAGTAATGGACCCAAGCCTTCTCCACCTTGCCCTTGGCATTCCCAACCAATTCACTATGAATCTCATTGGCCAAGTAAGAAGAAAAATCATAAATTATTTCCATGCCAAAAGAGGAGATTTGAGTAATCATATACATGAAACTCACAGGGATAAAATCTTCTTCACGCTCTCCAAAAACTCTGCACAGGGTCCTGTATAAGTCTACTGACTTGGCATTGAAGCATATTTTCTTGAAAGGTTCTTTAGAGGATAATGTTATTCTTGGTAGGGGTCTAATTCAGCCAATGTGGGCCTTTAGTGCACCTTTTCTAATTATATCCTTCTTTGACATTTTTTTTTCTAAATCTGTCAAATTAATGGGCACATGATACCTAGTGAGAGGTCCTAAATGAAAAACTTCCCTAATCTCTTCTGGACTAATGGTTATTATAATTTCACCATGTACTCTTCTAACTACCCTAGTCGTTTGATCATAATTATTTACCATGGCCTCAAGGAGAACATAATCCATTAAAACACTGCGGACCACTAGCTTTCCTAGGTTGAAATTTCATATATTAGCATGTGGATCAAACAGTTTCCTCTCTGCAAACCATTTTTTGAACAAATTTAAACCAATTTGCGAGGTATGAGCATCCCACACCCAATTACCCTTATCAAACAATCCATCTACTATCCTCAATGTAGGGTTTAATGAGGTCAACTTCTTAACTTGTACTATTTCAATATTAGACTCAGGAAGTAACTCAAGCAGATCATCATGTACATTTCTATCCAAATAATTTTCTTGACCTGAAAATCCCTTCTTCGGAGGCATCTTAGATTATGCTTTGCAAAACTAAAAAAACTTACAGAGATGATATTGTAACCACTTACTTGAATTCCACTCTTGTTCTCTCTATATTTCTACAACTTCTACATGAACCAGTTGTTTCACAATCTTGCCAAATTTAGCATGATCTTCTTAGTAATTACTTCTTCTTGGAAAGGATCGAAATCTTTGTTTTCATAAGGTGGAAATGAGAAGACATTCTATATTATACTCAATTTTTCCTCACATGTGAAGCTTTCATGTCTAATCAATACATAGAGTGGCACCACCTTCGGCATTTAAATCTCTTTAAAAATCCTATGATCAAGGGATGTAGAAAAGACAACTTGGCATTCTAGTTGACAAGTTGGCCAATAAATCCAATGAAAAATTACCACATAAATAGCTCCTTCCTTGATGGCACTTCCATCTAGACCCATCGGCAACTGAGGACACGTGTCAATAGGTCACTACTTCATTATACATAAAGAACAAGCACCTTGCCATAGCAAAGTAGTGACTGTCATTGATTCAATCTTGATCTTGTGGATGATACATTACTGCATTTCTTAGAAGAATAGTTTTGGGCCCTCATTTGCTACCTTGCTATACATATCCTCTAAGAAACTC